>JABACO010000008.1:6748075-6875785 GCA_013339895.1 Ephydatia muelleri | reverse complement strand
AGAAGGGGTAAGTTTGAAAAGGGGAGTGGTGTGTAGAGGGGTGGTGTGTAGAGGGGAGTGGTGTGTAGAGGGGAGTGGTGTGTAGAGGGGAGTGGTGTGTAGAGGGGAGTGGTGTGTAGAGGGAGTGGTGTGTGTAGAGGGGAGTGGTGTGTAGAGGGAGTGGAGTGGTGTGTAGAGGGGAGTGGTTGTAGAGGGGAGTGGTGTGTAGAGGGGAGTGGTGTGTAGAGGGGAGTGGTGTGTAGAGGGGAGTGGTGTGTGTAGAGGGGAGTGGTGTGTAGGGGAGTGGTGTGTAGAGGGGAGTGGTTGTAGAGGGGAGTGGTGTGTAGAGGGGAGTGTGTGTGTAGAGAGGGAGTGGTGTGTAGAGGGGAGTGGTGTTGTAGAGGGGAGTGGTGTGTAGAGGGAGTGGTGTGTAGAGGGGAGTGGTGTGTAGAGGGGAGTGGTGTGTAGAGGGAGTGGTGTGTAGAGGGAGTGGTGTGTAGAGGGGAGTGTTGTAGAGGGAGTGGTGTGTAGAGGGGAGTGGTGTGTAGAGGGGAGTGGTGTGTAGAGGGGAGTGGTGTGTAGAGGGAGTGGTGTGTAGAGGGGAGTGGTGTGTAGAGGGGAGTGGTGTGTAGAGGGGAGTGGTGTGTGTAGAGGGGAGTGGTGTGTAGAGGGGAGTGTGTGTAAGGGGAGTGGTGTGTAGAGGGAGAGTGTGTGTAGAGGGGAGTGGTGTGTAGAGGGGAGGGTGTGTAGAGGGAGTGGTGTGTAGGGGGTGGGGGTGTGTGTGTAGAGGGGAGTGTGTGTAGAGGGAGTGTGTGTAAGGGGAGTGGTGTGAGGGGAGTGTGTGTGTAGAGAGAGTGGTGTGTAGAGGGAGTGATGTGTAGAGGGGAGTGAGTGTAGAGGGAGTGAGTGTGTAAAGGGGAGTGTGTGTAGAGGGGAGTTGTGTAAGGGGAGTGGTGTGTAGAGGGAGTGGTGTGTAGAGGGGAGTGGTGTGTAGAGGGAGTGTGTAGAGGGGAGTGGTGTGTAGAGGGGAGTGGTGTGTAGGGGGAGGGTGTGTAGAGGGAGTGGTGTGTAGAGGGGAGTGGTGTGTGTAGAGGGGAGTGGTGTGTAGAGGGGAGTGGTGTGTAAGGGGAGTGGTGTGTAGAGGGAGTGGTGTGTAGGGGAGTGTTGTGTAGAGGGGACTGGTGTGTAGAGGGAGTGAGTGTAGAGGGGAGTGTTGTGTATCAATGCTAAAATATTTTATGCATGCAAAAGAGGTTAAGTATAAAATTTTACATTTTACATTTATTTGAACTTATATGTAACATCGTTAAAGAAAGTTCAACATGATGACTGAAATCAGCTGCAACTATGCAATAACTACACTGAGAACCATCACTCAGAAGCAGTATGCAAAGAAGACAAAGCTTGATACACACACATACACCAAAATTACAGAAGCCTACAACCAACAGTTCTCTGATTACCCAGACATGGTATTGTCACGCAGCACTGTAGTTAAAAAGCTAAAAAAAACTGATGTCAACGTTCAACAAAAAGTGGAACCCAACCATCATGAGAACAACATACATGGAGACATTCTCGCCTACTGAATGGATGAAGTTGTGTGACGATGAAAAAAAGGAACACAGTGTAAGCAAATGTACCAAATGTCCCACAGCATATGGTTGCCTGCACAGTGCTTTTCATCACAGGAAAGGTTCTAAACCTGATGAGAATGAACTACAAATTTTTCTGACCTCAGAACATCTCTTCTCCAAAAAAATTGGCAAGGAATGCATTATTACAACTAAATGCCATCTGCAGCTCTAAATTTGGTGAAAGTGCTCAATCTATTATTGCACGCACACCAGGTTCACAGCTAATATCATCATCATCAAGAAGAGACAGCTCCAAGAAAATGCGAAGCAAGTTAAGAGTTCGATACAAAAGGTGATTGATGACACAGCCCTGGAAACAGTAATGGGAAACAGACTCAGCTGGAGGTTTTATGACAGGGCAAGAAAAGTAGAGGGTCTGGAAAGCAAGTGTACGAATGCAACTGCTTCAGCAGAAAAACTTATGAGAAAGAGAATTCATGGATGCTCACTGACTACTGTTCTAGTTGACAAAGAAGCTGTTCTGGCAGAGGCAAGTGCATGGAGTGACGAACAAAAAAGGAGTGAGCTGGCAAGGAGACATGGTGTTGTGCAGAAAAATGGTGGGCAAATGGTAAAGGAGTTTCTACAAGCATGCAATATTCCTGCAGCATGCAGAACTGATGTAAAAAGAGCACCAAGACGGAGGAAAAAGAAAATCCTTGGGGGTATAACCATGCCAATGAAGAAACCATCTGCTTTTTATAAGAATAAACTGTCAGAAGAAATTGAGAAAGGTGTGATACTAATTGGAGAGGAAGTTGTGGAAAAAAAAGCGAGTATTTCAAGATCGATAATGGGAAGGTGATCACAGCCAGTACTCAAACACACGCAAGAAAAATTCCACTTCTAGATGTAAGAAAACGAATACTTCAAAAACATGAAGAACTTGGCTTGGTACGATCCAATCTTAAGCACCAGAAAGAGACCACAAGGCATCTAAAAATCTGGCATGACCATTCTAGTGTATGTGGCCATGGCCTCATACTAGTTCTTGTATCTGCAATATATGACCCAGCACTCTATGTTACAGATGAGGAAGTATTTCGACGTACAGGGATGTATGTTAATGTCCAAGCAATAGTGGAACGTCCCGAGCTGCACATTATAGGAAGATCTACGTCAAGTATTGAAGATCAGAGAAAGTTCATTGAATGCAGAAGACAGTGCATGCAACAAATGGGAACCAAGTTATTTACATCTGAAGGCCTGGAAATTACAGATGTGCTTCGATTTTTCCATGGTGATGGCCCTGCGCAACAATTTGAGGGGGTCATTCTATAGGAGGAAATTACTGCTGCGTTGGTTGTGGTGCACGGTCAACTTTGTTTGATGACATTGTGCACTGTTACAGAAGTCCGAAATTGTCTTTTAAAGATCGACAGGAATTTGTATTGAAAGGAGCATCGTGGGAAAAAACAATGCCACTCCGTTTGACGGGCTAAGTATTGAACAGTTAAGAGTTGAGTTGGCTAGAAGATGCATCGATATCAAAGGCAAAAAACGGCCACAACTGGACAAAGACTTTGAAGAACTCAAAATGGGAATCGTCAGCGTTCCAGCATTGTTGCAGACCAACCCAACTGAGTCATTAGAATCTCTTAATCTTGTGCAGTATGAGGTTTCACCACTGGAACCCCTTCACGACATTAAGGGTCATTTTTCTAATGTCATTGAAGAGAGTATTTGCATTGCACCAGAAGGGGTAAAAACTGAGTTACACAAAATACAAGCGGCAGTTTTAAGCAAAGACACACTACGAGGATGCGACTACAGAAAAGCAATGATTTTGATGTATTTGAAAACAAAAGAGATTCAACCAGATTCCATGCTATGCAAAGTTTTTCAAACTGCAGTGCAAATTTCAAAGATACTCTACGCAAGTGAGGCGAAACGAACACCAAAATCTATACTCAATCTGCACAACATAGCATTTTATCATGCATATTTGTGTGCAAAGTTATTCCTGGCACCAAAGCATATGACACGACGAAAACTGTTTGGTCGCTATTTTCATGCGCTAACAACACACTCACCTCTGCTGTATAGAATCATTTGTTTGAGATCACTGAACACTGAGATTCAAGAGAGAATGTTTAGTCAAGTGAAACAAATTAGCAAGACAACATCAAATCAAAGTACAGACAACATTGTCACCAATGCCATCAAACGCCTACATTATGAAGAAGATTCAAAACATGAGGATACGATAGCAGTGCAAGAAAGTGAGATTGAAAAGCTTGCAAAAGTTACAGGTCCCTTCACCAAAAACCTGATCAGTGACTACCTAGTTTGTGGACCAGGTGTGTGGTGGAAGACCACAAATGATGGAGTTGAGTTCTTTGATGGAGACTTTGAAGATGACTACAGGGATGTGGGTCCCACAATGCATCACTTCCGCTCATCTTCTCTAGTGGACATCGATGCACTTCTTTTAGAACAATGGGAGCAGTGCATTACAGAGAATATTCAGCTTCCAGCAGTAAGCATTGTGACATATGGTCATGAAGGTGCAGGGCAAACAATTCAATTGCAGAACTAAACACTATTTCTATAAAACATTCATACAGGTGTACATGCAACATTATGTACAACCTTGTGTACAATTTCCTACATTTATCATAAAAACCATATAACAAATGCACAGGCAAGTAATGGTTGTGTACGCACTAATGAAGACATTGCTCACAAACTTGTGCACAACACTGAATAACATATTTTAATAGCAGTGGCATATGCAATGCAAATTAGTTTCATTTCCTCACACACAATCCATTGCATAAATGATATGCAAAGTATCTAGTGATGGCATGACAGCAAAAGAAATATGGTATGATCATCTGTTCTGTGATTTATAGGTATCAATATAGATCTCATATTGAAGTAGGTTGGAACAACATTCATCAAATGCACACTAAAATACATGCATGCTCAAAACATAACCTAGCGATTGACTAAATTAACCAATGATGTTGAGTCACCCGTTATTTCATTGAATCATAAAAGGGTAATGTAGAGCCATCATAAAGCATCCTATTAAAACTGAAAAGTATAACTATATATGAGAAATAACAGACAAAGAGTGCAAACATTGTGCCATTCACTACTCATTGTTAATGAACATGTGTCCATGTACATGTCAACATATCCTTATAGGGAATACTCAAAACCACAGGTGGAAGATAACCTACCAGCACAATTTCATTAAAACTCTTTCAGTACATGGGGGCTATAGGTTGGAACTAAGTCACATTGTACTTGTGTTTCTGAGTCACTCCTAATTCGATACAGGAAGGTATTTACACCGACTTTGGGTCCCCAGTCCTTACACTCTGGAAAGGGTTCTGGCTTTTTTGACAAGGCTGTCATGGCAACAAGACTGGTGCCAACACATAAAGCTTCAGGGACATTGGGAGAATGGTCCTGACCATGTTCCTGACATTGCCATCAATGCAATAACTATACCAGAGGCATGGCCTAAGTTCTTACACACTGTTAGTGGGGGGGAGGGCGCAAAGACGAAACAAGAGAAGAGAGGAAGAAAAAAGAAAGAAGAAGAAGAAGAAGAAGAAGAAGAGGAAAGAAGGAAGAAAGAAGACGAATAAGAATCCTCCTCCTCCTCCTCCTCCTCCTCCTCCTCCTCCTTCTCCGCCTCTTGTTCTTCTAAATCTATTGGGGGCAGGACTGCTGGTGGAACCTCCGGAACAATTTCTGGTTGTGGAGTGGAATCTGCTGGCACTGAAAAGTGTTCGATGCTTGCTGGTTCCTACTAAACCTCTCTTGACAGTGTGCTCTCCTTCTCCCGTAATATACAGCGCCGCATCTGTTAATGTGCACCACTCTAGACCTCAGTGAACTTTCTTAACAACCCATCCACCTTCCCACCTTTGGATCCAATTACTACCCGCTGTTGGGTTTTGTAGCCAAACAGCATCACCTTCACAAACTCCCCTACTTTGGGTAGTTGTGCCATAATGTTCCTTTTGACGCTTAGCTTCCGACTGTGTGACTCTCCACCATGTCACGTAACTCGGCCATTTTAAACTAAGGTGCTTTGTCATATGATGGTGGGGTCCTCTGCACTACTGTTGTCATAGATGGCAAAGATGGCAGAACAGGATCTCATCCCATCATAAAGACAAATGGACTGAACCCTGTAGAAGCATTAGATGCGTATTTATTTGGTTCTTATTTCCTACCATAAACACCTAGTTCCTGAAGCATTGTAGTATAACCTCGGACATGTATTCGGTTACGGTACTCCCACTTTTGGTTTTCTAGATCGTTTGACAAATTAGTCTACTTAATTGTTGGCAAAGGAGATGGAAAGAAGAACCAGGAATGAATTAACGATCTACAAGAAATCAACAGTGCAAAACTCCTTAAGATTATATCGCAATTTCAGCGGTTAATGAATTTGGACACTACTAATGTAAATAAAGTCAGATGGAGGTGTGTTACTGGTCTAAGGTATCCTAATTGCAATTCACAATAGAGGTTAGTCAATCCATTTTATCTTTGAGTCTAGTACAGTACGTGTACTATTACTTCCTAGCGACTCATGATTGATTATAGTTTAGGCATGAAGAAGTGCATTTTGTATACATCTCTATGGAAAGTGCTATTTTTGCCAAAGGAAGGAAATAATATTTCAATACAATGCGGTTTGGTTTGTATTTCGCTACAATCAAAGATCGTACGTTCTAAAGCAATAGTGACTCCAACCTAAGGTTTGTAGTTTGTAGTTGGCTATTACCTCGCAACAGAGCAACTATTATCGCTATACTAAACCCACTTTGTTTATCTGAAGATTTTAACACTTTGTACATTGATCGTTGTTCCTGGTCGTATTAGTGTAAGTTGCGGTTTGGAAAACTGTTTTCCTTGCGACGCGGAAATGTACTACATGTACATGTGTACCTCAATAATTGGCTTTGACCGCTGAAATAGTTAACAATCAGCACACCAGTCATAAATTCTATAAGGAAGTTATATGGGATTAAATACACCAATGCTTAGTATTGTAAGCTACAAATGATGTAGTGCTTCTGGGTTTGTCCGATGCCAGCAAAGTTACAAAAGTTCACTAACGGCTGAGGTATAACATGCCAGCACAAGTGAATGCACGGGATAAGCCTGAAAAATGACAGTGTTATCACAAAATACGATACATGCTCACTTTTAGTAACTAGATAATGGCCGTGATTAATAGAGTCTGGTGGTGGACGTCTCGTTGGCTACAGAGCTAAGCCAGGGGGACATGCAGAATGCCTAAGACCACCAGAGGTGTTGAATTGAAAACAACTGTAGCTAGTGACAGGAGAATGTCTGATTTGATTTAAACACACGCACGCACGCACACACACACGCACACACACATACACACACACATACACCACACACACACACACGCACACACACACACACACACACATTGGACAAGGAAGAAGTTAACAGATAGTCATGGATATATTTACTCTTTATACGATTGAGAGATAATATTCCATTTAGATTGTTACATTTTCGTCCCCAAACTGTTTCTGCAATAGGCACAGTTAACTTATTTGCGGCCTAAGCCATTGGCCAAGTATAGTGCCGAATAAGCGTTTCCGCGTTGGGGATAACGTTATTCAATAGTAAACAAATCCCGCGAATTTGACAAGCAAAAAGGCTTTTAAATTACCCTGAATAATGTGTTGTTAACTACAACAAAAAAAAAATTAAAATTACCATTTAGATAGTATAGGTGAGAATACGGATTTTATACGAGAACATTAAATACAGCAGTTCCATATCATACTATTTATGTGAAGGCATTAATACTATTGCCGATTATAGATTGTACGCATGCGTAGTAAGGAAATTGACGGCCATAAAGGTTTTGCGCAATTCAGCAGATCGGCAGTAGAGCACTGAGGTTTCATGCAGATCGTACAGGGAATCGTTCTATTTGTGGCTATTGCAAGTGCCAGTGCCACCTCGGCCAGACTCGGTATCGGCGGTTCAGACTAAGTTCCGTTGTTATTACACTGTACGTGTACATTAATTACAGCTCCACTACTGGCTGAAGACTCTCCTAGTGCTATTGATGGAGAATATCTAGTGGTTTTCCATGACAGCGTTTCCGCAGAAGAAGGTTTGAAGATAACGGGCACGTGCACGATCATCATCATCACTGTCTGCATGTTGCATCAGTGGATGTCCATTGGAATACGTACAACAACAAGTCGTAGCGGAGCTCGCATCAGCAGAAGTACTCACCTCTGACTCCGCTCGTTATCGGAGATTTCAAGGCTTACAGAGGAAAGCTGAGCGACACGTACGTTAATTTAAACCATACCGTGCCGATTTTCACGATGCACTTTCATTTTAGGCTAAGAGACCATGTTCGGGCAATGAAAAGTGTTAAATATGTGGAGCGAAATCAAATGTTTCACTCTGACGTGAAAGAGATGCGACTGGTGTCGTTGGATCAAGAAATGGACCGAAATATATATCCGAGTGCTGAACAAGGAAGAAAATGACAATGTGGGAATCGCTGGCTGTTTAGTTCAATATAACTGTCCGGCCTGGGTAAGCCGAAAGAATCGGGTGCATTTATCTATATACATGCATTTATCCATGCGCCTCGGCTATAGGGACTTGTACGGACCACCAGCAGGGCTCGTCCAACAAACAAAATTATTATTTCGATAGTACGTAGGCCTGTTCAGAAGTATACCTGCACATGCAAATGTTCTCTAATTCCAGCTCAAGCAGCTATGGTGTTGATTGTCTATGTCCTCGACAGGTTAGAAACAATACTTTAAAATCAATTATACACATTTTCATCAATGATATCAACAGTGGAAATAGCCTCCAATCATCCGGATTTTCAAGGAAGAATTAAATGGGTTAGTACATGTATAACAACACGATTAAACCAATTTGTCTAATGCTTATGTGGTCAAATTTGATACCATATTCATCAAATGCGTCCCTGTAAAAAAATTTGCAAACATGCAACTGAATTTTGCGTTGATGTTCAACCCAAGTCACCTTGGAAATAATGAAAAGCGATTCAATGACGTTATTTGGGTATATGAATCCTTGTAAACAATTAATATTTTTAATTGGATATGTTATCCTAATCTCCCAAATGTGTCACTGTATTAGACTTTTGAACAACAGAGAAAAAGAAGACTCGTGAATTTCCTTTAAAAAATCAAAATGGATACATTTTCACGCTTCTCTGTACATATAGAATCCTTGGATATTGCTTTATTTTCTCCGTGACGAATGAATACTCTTGCTTAGTAATTATAAGATATGCTTAGGGTACCGGCTCGGTAACCATGTTTCGTAATGTGCATATTAGGAGCGGACTTTGTTCAATCTCCTCCTGCAAGAACAGATCTCTTTGGACATGGCACTCACGTAGCAGGTGAGAAACGCTTATACAATTGACAACACAATTTTAATCAAAACTAGTGACCTGCAATTTAATTATATACATTTTTAGGTACCATAATGTCAAACACCTACGGAATAGCTAAGAGGGCTACTGCAATTGATGTCCGTGTACTCGATGCCAATAACAATGGACAAATTGAGCAAGTTACATACAACACGATTTGCAATCAGACTCATCTCTGTGTTTGTTCGATAGTTGGTTTATATCTGGCCTTAAATGGGTATGGAGTCAGCATCAGCCTGGCCGAAAATCAGTAGTGAAGTAAGCACAATATAGTAGTGAAGTGAAAAATATTCTATTACCCTGTGCGTTATAGTATGTCATTAGGAGGATCTTACTCGCAAGCTTTAAACGATGCAGCTAATGCGGTGGTAAATAAGGTACGTGATATAGTACTGAACTGATAATGTGATAAAGGCTATGTTATTCACTTAAGGGAATTTACGTTGTGGTAGCTGCTGGCAATAGTAACTTAAATGCCTGTGGAATATCACCTGCTAGTGCTGCTCAAGTGTAAGTCTATTCTTTTATACCAGCCGTGCATGATCCAACTTAAAATTTTTATCTACTCATCGACATGAAATTGCTAATCATAAACGTGGCAAAACAAAAAATTGTCGACATTTAAATTAACAAATTTAATTGCTAGGTATATCCTCCTAACTAATATGATAGTACAATTATACCTTTATCTAAGAGTTTGAAGTGTGTGATGTTTCTAATGTAGCATTGTGTATTTGAAATTTGGTTTATCGTACTCAAATGGCTCACATGGTAGTGAGCAATCACTACATACCTATATATGCCACCAACAAAAGTAAAACAAAACAATTGGCAAAGGTGGCAGATTACAAAGAAGAATACATTTCAGCGAATGCATCAATGCCACAGGGAACAATTCTTTTTGCTTAGATACAAAGTTAGTAGTCGCGTTGGCTGTTGTAACTTAGAAGTACATGTAACCAGCTCAGCTACGTGTATTAAGATGCATGACCAAATAATACAACTTTCAGGTAAAATGTGCGCAGGTATGTTCATTTAGAACACTGCTGCCTGGAAACGTAGTTGTTACTGCTCTAAGGTATTCCTAAATGTAATTCACAATTAGTCGATCTTTGAGGCGCAAGGTTGTCCAGATGACAATCTGGCGTGTATGCTATACAAATATCGTACATGCTACATGGATACAACAACGGACGATGTGGCCATGTATACCACTCTCTATAGAATCACTGTGATGGCCAGCGACATTAATGATGTAATGTATTACGTAAGTCCAACCGAAGGCAGGCAATTACGGTCCCTGCACACATCTCATTGCTCCGGTAAGCATCGCGATACAATGTTATGTTTAAATTACTAATTTTATTCTCAACAGGGCGTAAACGTTGTATCAACCTCCAAAAATGGAGGCTGGGTGGCAGCTACAGGTAACCGTACACTCTTCATACATGTGTATGTATATCCTCTAAGTAATGAGCCATTGTTTGAATGTAAAATGATATACATGTACATTGTACACGCACAGTATAAAAGAGTCCCTTTCATAATAAATTTTCGGTTTTGATTCATTTTTTTAATTTCATATGAGTTCCATTAATTAAATTTATTTGAGTGAAACACAAGACTAAATCTTAATACCCCGAGCAGAAGCTGATTCCACTACCTCCACCTGAATTTTTTTGTAGACCCGCTCCAATGTAGACCATCTTGCAAAGCCCATGCATTTACTTGTTGCATAACGTGCAATGCAATAAGATCTAGTCTACGCTTTATTATTGCTATTTTAACAATATAATTATCACTCCATTTTTTATAGTTCTAGAATGTCTAGAGATCTTGCAGACATTACAAGTATAAGTGTTGGGGATTGCATTAAAAATATTTTTATTACATGTATTATCCTTTAATATGGACATAAAATATATTATTATTATTTTCTGACAGGAACCTCATTGCGTCTCCCCATGTGGTACGTTCATTTATTGTTGTAACTCACATCATAGCAAGCATTGGCAATAATTTTCTCCCTGAAGGCTGGTGTGATTGCAAACTATCTTAGCACTACTAACAATCCTCTAACTCCTGCACAAATGAAGACGTATCTAGTGAATAAGTACGTTCGAATGCTTTAGTTGTATAGAAGAATAATTTGCTGTGCATCTTTCTTTCAGTGCTACGCCTAACATTGTCTCCAGAATGCCGCCGAATTCCCCAAACAAGCTGCTTTATTATGGCTGTTCACCGTAACGTCATACCAGCTCGTGTACTTTACAAAATTACTCGCTGCTTTTTAGTTTAAACATTTTTTGCTTATATCTTTGTGATGAGGCTTTTGTTGTGCATGCAAGAAATAGAGAATGCTAAAAGGTTTTATGTGCGCATGGTCTAAAGAATATCACGTCACGGCTATATGCACATGTACGCGGCGTCTACTCTCATGCATACTATTTTCAAAGTCTAATGGGTAACGGTAACCGCAATCTAAAATGAAACAACCTTTACTGAAACTGAAATTTGTACTTCAGTTAAAAAAATAAAGTTTTCATTATAAATGAACAATTCATCGCGAGTGTCTGGTGGGCAAAGAAGATGTGAAGGGACTCCATCATCGAATGTTGTAGAGCTTGAATTGAAGAGAGTCTGTATTTATAATTTTCCTTGCTAAAATTAGAAACTTGTATCATTTTTGTTTTGCTTCAGAGTAAGAACTGCGGCCAGTGAAAGCAGTTCACAGAGACCAATAACATTGTACTGCAACCGTCATGATACAAGTCACCAATTGTACGCACTTGCGCATATTGCATGCGACGAGCAGTATCTTTATTTGCATGTGCGGTGAAATAATTACCCCATTTCAGTTGTGCAGTCGCGGTTGTTATGGTTGCCGAATTATCATCTACGATCGATGGCAGCCCAGTAGCTAGTGCCCAATGTCGGTTACAACTGGTTCCCGGAACCAGTACCGACATTATAATACATGCCGCCATCCTCATATATAACGCACACTTTTGATGTAACTTTGTAATGTTTGAACGTCACAGATAACCACTGGATAGCAGTATGAGCTGTTTCAAGCATCCCAGACTCCACTAGTAAATGTGATAGCTTGAATGCTGTACCTTAACTGAATCTTTGAAGCGAACCATTGCAGAGTTAATGCCTTTCTCAGTGCAGAAAAGCAAATCAAATACAGTATGTGAATGTTCAAGATTCTCAGGACTATCGTTTATCTGAAGTAGCCTTGCTTGTGAATTTGCTTTGGCACAGACCCTAGTTTTGCAAGTCCAGAATGAGACAACATCTTATAAATGGACTAGAGCAAGGAATTCTGTCACCTTTTTCATCAACAACAAAAATCACAAGTTGCAGGATGCATAATGATGGTAGAAAAACGATTCGATGTTCAAAGTGCAGAGAAGAGGGGCATCATTTCTACTGAGTCCATGTGGCAGGAATTCTGACACTCACTGTACCTTGGTTCTGTGCTTTTACATAAGCTCATCAGTTTTTTTACTCGAAGTTGCCTAATTGGTTTTATATTGCTGAAGTATGCATTCGATGGTGATATCACAATGACTTTACAAAATTACTAGGTAGAACATTATTTCTGGTAGATCTCATTGCTGGAAATTTTGGAACTTGCACGCTTAATGGATCAATTTTCAGGTCCAACTTTTCCAACAACAAGAATCACTACAACACAACGTTGTAAATACTCATAGGAGAATGATTATGTTCGAAAGACACTGACAGCAGTCTAACAAATTGTGCATCATTTCTGGTAAAACCGGACCAACAAAAAATTATCAAGACCAAAATTCTGGTGACATACTCAACTGGGAAGAGAGCGCGCCTGCATGGTACATATTTACCGACGTCGCGACTTGGCTTATTATTTGGCTGTACACTGCACTGCAGAAGCGTAGGAACGTAAACAGGATTGGGGGGGGGGGGGGGGGCCAAAGGGTGTGTCTAATATAAATTCAGCATACTTTATACACATAATGCCCAAGATTGGGGGGGCCAAGGCCCCCTCTGCCCCCCCTCCCCCCCCCCCCCCCCCCCCCCCCCCCCCCCCCCCCCCCCCCCCCCCTTTTCCCCGGTTCCTACGCCTATGCACTGTGGCTTTCAATGGACATTGCGACTTTATTATAGTTGGGTCCATCGCTTATTTACACTGAGAAACATCGACCTGGTCATAGATTAAAAACCTACGGAACGTCTTTAATGTATGACCTGGCCGTCTAACAATGATGGCAGCTAGGATATTAAATGCACATTAATTTTCAGCAATTACCAAATTCAAACCAACAATCAAGATCTTTTATTTAAAATTGTAATTGGAAGTAATTATTCAATAAATTAGGTTAAAGTGTTTTAGTTAATTGCAATAACTTGGATTCGTTTTAACCCCAAAGATTCCACTGTTAGTTACTATTGTTTCGTAACCTCAAAGCAATGGCAGCAAGGATAGGGCCGAGGGCCCAAGGCACGGACGGCTCCGACTTCTCTCACAGGGAGCGGGTAGCCGAGCGCTACCAGAGAAGCGCCGAGCTCAAACCAAAGATGAAGGGCATACTATGCGCACAGGCCGCCTGCGCCATATCGTGCCTGGTGTTGGGAATTATGGTGCGCTTTGATTATCTCTTCCTGGCGGCCTCCCTCGGATACCTCATCGGCATTACCCTCTGTTACTCCTCGCTCGGTCGGAACACCGCGCCTTACATCGACGTGTATGGCATGTCGCTGTCTTTCCTCGTCGTGTTCCCCATGGTCTTCGAGCTGTACAGTTCTCTGTGGAGCGGGGTCATCGAGCAGCTCAGAGTCCCGCGGCAGACCGTCGCCGTCGTCGCCATTCTGCTCAGCGGCTACGGGATGCACGTGGCAAAACTGCTAAAAGCAACATGGACACAAAAAAACAAAAACGGATAAGTAGATGCGTAGTTTTTTTTTTGTTTTTTTTTTTTTTTTGCTAGTATAGGTCCCATTTTCTTGTTGTTTGTTTTGATGTTTTGATCATGCAGATCGGAGTTCATTGTTAATTCTAGTTATTAAATGGGACTGCTTAGGGGAACGAGGCGGGGGAGGGAAATGCAGAAACACCAGCATCAATAAAGCATCATCATTCATGGCTGAGTTTTCATACTGTTATAGATCACCTAGACTACTTGTAACCATTCAACTTGTTCGCGTTCGACATTATTAGTAATGAACTGCATACTGCCGGCGTCTTAATGGCCTGAGACTAGGCATGCACGTACTGACACAATCAAGGTATACATTGAAAGGTCTGTCTGCTGCAGCAAGTGTTCATTGTTACTTCGCTTTATTCAAAAATATGTATAACTCGTTGAGACAGATCGGACAAAAAACAGATAATAAGTTCTCTGGTTATCCGATAACCAGGGATATTTCAGATATAGAATCCTCTTTCTCTGTGTAAGATTAAATGAAGCGGGAATCCCAATTGGTGACCTACCCTTAGTAGTTGATTGAGCCCATTTGCACAGTTTTGATATGATTATTCCATCTGGCACAATTCTCGGTTGTTGCTTCTTGAGCTTGTGAAGGGTGCAAGAATTAGGGAAAGTCTTTTGGGTCCAACGTGACCATAGATAATGCAACAGTTTAAATTAATGTTTATGGTATAGCCTTATATACCATACATGTGGGACAGTTTCCGCGAAAATTGCCCCACCGTTAAAATGTTATAAAAATGCATCGCGTTTGAATCGCTATAACTTCCCAACGGATTACGCTATCGACTTCCTATTTTCAACACTTCATAGAGAAATGGTGTAGTATGAAGTGTTGAAAATAGGAAGTCGATAGTGTTATCCGTTGGGAAGGTATAGCGATTTAAACGCGATGCATTTTTATAACATTTTAACCGTGGGGCAATTTTCGCAGAAACTGTCCCATGTGTAATAAAATAGCATAATTGGGATCGAACAAGAAACCTAATGCACGTTTTTGTCAAGTTTTTTTTTTTTTTTAATACTCTGGAAGTCTAAAATGTCCTCTTCGCATTGCTTCTTACGCACTGCGGAAAATCGGATTATCTGTCATGGTATTGTATGGCTCTGAATTTTTAATTAGCCATGCATTTCAACACACGCGTTGCATCTCTATCGCGCGTACGTGGAAATTTTATAATGTATGTGTGTTAGGTCCCTTTTCGCGGAAATGATCCCATATTGTAAACTGATAAGTAGCGCACATTCTATCCTGATCAACTGACTCTTATCCATGATCCCTCAACACTAGCAAGAACTATGTTGATGTCAGTTATGTGTGTACCGGTATGTATCTGTCTGTTGAGTGTTGGTTTTGTTTATATGATTGTTTACCCTTTGGTAATCAAATAAATTACATTTATGAATAATTATATCAATAAAGCCTTTTTAGATCAAATGAAATCAACTTCAAATATCAAAGATCAATAAACAGTACATAACCAATAATCCTATGACCAGAAACAAATTGCCTGCTGATCATGATTTATGGCCTATTGCAGTTGGTGACGTGTTGCCGATTTGGAGACAAGGCTACAGAATTTTCCCACCTTTACGCGAGTTGAAGTGGCATGCCCAAGTGATTCATCCATGAGCTCAGATGCATTGATGACCATTGATCAGACCGCAACTTTGTTTTATCTCAGGGTTGACCTGACCATTGCATTCAACCTAGTTATAGATGCATTCTGTGCTAGTTGAAGGCACCAAACACTTCCTAGGATTGGTTGCATGGACGTCATGATGCTATACCCCTGCAAACATCCATCATTTGTGGTAACCGCTGGGGATACAGCTGGGAGTACAGCAAGGAGATCGAACTAGGCCCCTGTCTGTTTGCTCTAGTCCTCCCAGTGAATCATGACTATGATTTGTTGCATGATATAAAGAATGTGTTGAATTGTTACAAAATGCTTGATGTTTGGCTATCAGGAAATAACCCTTATGCAGATCCGGCTGTGAACAGTGAGCATAGTTCAATTGCAAGACCTATCCTTAGGGTACCTTATCAACTTCAAGAAGTGTGAATTGCTCTGTGCAGGAGAGACATCTCGTTTCCCTGAGTTATACAGGCCTCTAGCTCATACGCCAAATCTTGATATACTGGACTAGGATGCTGCATTTTATGATCAATTCTCCTAGAGCAAATATCACGCCACCTTGGCTCTGCTGTCTACCCACAAAGAAATTGGTAGTTTAGACTCTCAAGTTGCATATGTGCAGTTGATGTCTTGTTTCATTTTTGCTCTAGCTAGTTTCTGCAAACCTTCTTGCAACTTAATGCTGATGTTCATTGTCATTTCTTTAGTGTACTGGTGTTAATGCCCCTAACTCAGCTTGGAAGCAGCAGTTTGCAGAGAGGGCATTTAGAGCTGCACACACTCCTGAATCATCAGCAGCAGCCTACATACACTGTTTTATCCTCATGTGGAGCAAATAGTGTGTTTTCTACACCCCGTTTGGACAAGGCTATCACTCTCTGATGCCTTATCAATCTGCTGACAGCCCTGCACTACAGAAGCTGTCAGATGTAATTGAGGATATGCAGTTCAGTTCTCTCTTCGATGACAGTTCATTGTTCATAAGGCCTGACTGCATTGCTGTCTGGTGTGGATTTCAATTGCTCCTTCATTCAGTTTGGAGTTGGATTGAACTCAAACGAGCTTCAGACAGCATTAGTTGGTGATATGTACCAGTAATGCTCTTGATCCTCTGTCAGTACCACCACTGTGTCACCTGCAAGAGGGGAGGTAATGTAACTATTATTTACAAGGTTTCTGCGATGTTTTCTTCAATATGCTGGCTTACATTGGCTGTGTATCTTTAAGTTGGGAACAGACCTCCGGCATGGTCACCTGCTAATAGGGGCAGGTGCAGTTCAGTGGCATTTGTAATGACCCTGCTTAATTTATATGGAAGGTGAGCATGTCTTACAGCACAAACAGCTGAGCACGTGGAGAATGATGTCAAGTGTGCTGTGTTTTTGTACTGGCAATGAATTTCATTGGCACTAGAGCTCCAGAGCAGAGATTGAAGGTCTTCTCTATAACCAGCGGTGGAAATGTCGCTAGGTCTCTAAGGTGCTGGCTGACCTCTATGGCAGCCTTAATTGATCATTGGTCAAAGCCAGCACATGCATGCATTATCCTGATCCGAACTATCCCATCCCTTCAAGGGGCACGAGTCACGTTATGTGTGTCTGTTGTGTAAACCTGTATATATGTGCGGTTACATGTATCTAATCGTAACAGCTACGTGGATGATGGATGCATCTGTGTATCTAATAAGATAATCAAACGGTGGCACAACAGTGAGTTATTGAAGTGTTAAGATTTTTTTTTGAACTGAGGTTTGCAGTTTCGGTAGTTCGATTAAAATTAGAAACAGGGTTGAATAAGCTGTTGTTTGACATTAGAGGTTACAATATAACTGTAGCGAACGTTTTAAAATTATAAGTACTATAATATTAAAATTATAAGTACTATTATATTAAAAGTGCATAAGAGAATGGAATAAAGGGGGGGGGGGATGGGGGGCTTTTTAGATCTGCACTGATTTAGTTCAGCTTTCAATGTTTTGCATCCCCACTCCCACTACCCCACCCCCTACCCCACACCATCCCCATACAGTGGGAATCCTTTTGTACTGTTTATCAAAAATAAAATAAAAACACTCATTTGTATAAAAAAAAGCTGAAAATTTATTTCACATTCATTTAGAAGTTTAGAGTAATAGTGCAAAGTTAATAAAACGTTCTGAACTGCATAAAGCATTGCACTATGTGCATTGAGATATGATGCGAGCAGTTCATTTGTTAAGGTTAAAATGGTCGGGCGCAAGTCACTCACGTGCACGGCTGCTCAGGTGCCTCTGCTGAAACTGTGCATGGCGTAAGATATGCGTTGTTAGTGTGTGATAGCAAGACCAGCGCACGGTTGATCGTGCATAGCAATCACTGTTTGATTGTATTTGTACAGCTCTTTGATAGAACGCCATTATGCATGCATGCAGGCGTGCACGCGCGCGCACTGTAAAAAATAATTATTAAGATTCCGAAATGCGGATTGACTTGTGCCCTAGAGGTGACAATCCAATAATGGATTTTTAGTGCAATCCTGAGCTCCTTGAGGATAGCGCCTAAAGCCACAAGGCGCGGATTGCCGTCGAGAAAAAAAAAAAAGTGTTATGACGAGTGATCGAATCTCTAAAGTATCTATGTCGAATCGAACAGCTCTAGACAAGCTGCTTCACTACCATAGCAAGGGCTAAGTCACGTAATGCGGAAGCGCTTCAGCGTTGCGTTCTTTGCCAACAATTCCCAATCCTGTGAACAAAAAATGAGCTGCTCGCAAAATATATATTAATAGTTAATTCTCGATGCTTCCACGTTGTTTTTTAGCAATTCGATTTACTTTTCTGTGAACAAAGGCGCTGACTATAAAACGTTTAACCTCCTTTGCTAAATAAAGTATATCAGTTGCAGCGGTGGGCAATATTGAGCTGTGGCCCTCGAAAGAGTCATTGATGAAGAGGTGAGACTTTGCTTTGCTTCTTGCCTAGCAGTAGATGTGCCTGACACTCAGTGGCATCAAGCTCAACTTTGCCCTAAGCTAGGTGGGCTAGGCCTTCGCTCCCTCTCTCTTCACTCATGTGCTGGCTTTATCTATTCATTAGCAGCCTCAGACATAGGGAGCCCAGACAACACTCATCTACAGCAGGCTGTTTCCCATTTCAACGCCCAGATTTCTCCACAGGATTCTCTTACTGTGGAGGCAGTGCTTAACCAGCCTCAACTTGAACATGAATGTAGGCCAGATGGAATGACTCAACCAGAATGTCCCACATAACACACACAAACACAGATACACACACAACACAGACACACACAACAGAATCGTGAGATACATACAACACAGACACGCACAACACAGACACGCACAACACAGACACACACAACACAGACACACACAACACACACAACACAACACAGACACAGACACGCACAACACAGACACACACAACACAGACACACACAACACAGACACACACAACACACAAAACACCCTCACAAATAGTTGAACTGATGAACACTATCGGCTGATTTGTACATGTATAGGAACCTTCTTTACAGAGTAACATGATATACATTTTATATGCATATTACTTGTCTGAAATGCCCAACAGATGTTCTAGATACTCTCTTCAACACTGTGGCGATATCCTTGCTGGGAGAATGTTTGTTGGAAAAGATGTTCTCTGCACGAACGATTGAATTGAAGCTTTCACACCTTTGTTTGAATAGAATATAAGTATAATGCATGTCTAAAGTTAGCGCTCACCATTCAGTATTACAAGCTGATGTTGGTCCAATTGAAGCATACTCTCACAAAGGTGCAACAGTAGGTGGACTTTCAACTTCCTTTGTAGACTAGGAAAGTGATCTTGAATAGCAGTAACACAATCTGACTCTACAAACCAACCATATCTGGGTCAAATGGCTAACAATATGCAATTCTAAAAACCTGTAGACACATGTTGTACATGTATATGTATATGTATCTATTACAAGTGTTACCTGAACTGACCTTTGATAGCTTAATTTCCACACTTCTTTTTCACCACCATCCATAAATGTTCTGCAAGTTGAGCCAGCAGCTTAAAGTCTTGCCCAACAAAAGACTTGTGGTATCTCATCATGTCCGTTGAAATATGCGCATTGAAACCAGAAAGGAAAAGGCAGATATGCGTGCTCACAATTCTTCCTTTTCATTAGTTGAAAGCTTCTTCATTTTAAGCCTGAACAGGTATTTATACAGTCCCAGTAGCAAACAATGCAAAGCCTCAAAGGGTGTACTCCTTATAGGTTAGAGGGAGGGGGCTCAATGTTATATTGCCCATACCTCTACATATGCTGACTAGTTTGCATCTAGACAGAAATGTAAGATGGGATTTTCAGCATCACTGATACCAAAACGTTTCTTCAGTTGATTGTTTTGCCCTTTGGTTCTAGCAGCCCTGATTGCCGATCTCTGCTGCACTGTTTCTGTCTTAGTACGTTGTCCATGAACATGGATACATCAACCTTGAATGAAAATAAATAAACATATTATGAACTTTTAAAAATAGAATATACTTACTTTGCACATTCGGCAGAATTTCAATGTACTTGAGCCAAGGTGACTACATAGATGTATCTGTGCAGCTCTGGGATTGTTGCACAGGAAACATAGAACAGGCATCATAGCTAACAATTCCATCTTCCAGTAGTTTAAGTTCTTGCACAGGTGCAACTGCTAACTCCAGTATGGATACTTTGTTTAAAGTACAGATTAAATGTATGTTCTCAAGCTTGGCATTTTCCTTCTTTGGAAGTCCTGCTAGTAGAAAGCACCATGAATCAAATTTGTTCCACACCTTTGATTTGTTGCCACTTGTATCATCAGGATATATCATCAATGGAACCATCACTACAGGCATATTTCCTAGCTCAATGGATCGCTTCTTCAAAGGATGAGGTGTTGCAAAGGCCATATAATTCCTGTGCAATCATAACATATGCATGGTAGTCATCAGTACACATGCATGCTATTTTGTTCTTAAAGGCACAAAGGCAACGTGTCTAAAAAACACAAATTTAACACAAAAACATAGACAATTTCACACACACACACTCACACCATCATTGAATTGTGTTAGCGAAGTGGTAGTATTTTCGGGAATTTGATTGAGTTTATAAATGTGCATAGCCCATGTACTTGCTTCTGGTAGCACACACAGAATAGCATTCACTGGTATGCACTGTAGTCCAGATATTACAGTCGATTGGATACTGCTCAAGCACCTCTGTATTAACCAAAACACCCACTTTCTCTTCAAAACATAAGAAGTCATGAACACAACCTGTGACTTTCTTCCCAGTTACCACAAACTCAACAAAATCTTTCACAAACACATTTCCAACAGGCACCGTAATGCATGGAACACCTCTCTAATAAGTTCAATCCAGTAAAGTATATCTTTACTGTAGCAGACATACCTTATGCAACCCATGGGCTTAACCAAGAAACAGTAAAGAATGTTCGCAATGTGTTGAGCAGCTAAGTACATTTGATGAATTAAATTAGTGTAGTAAGGTATACCCTTCGCAGTGGGATACTAAAAGGTCAATTTATAATAAATTATCAGTTATTGTACATACCCTTTGAGGTGGTAAAAATCCTGGCAGATACACTTGGATATGGAAGGGAAGGCTGCAATTGCCTTAGTGTATAGAAGATGAACTTTAGGTTTAACTCCCCCTAAGTCAAAGATAACACAAAGATAGGGATAGCTCTTCATTATACAATACCTACCATTGGACGTGGACTGTGAACAATTAAATATGCCATGGCATCGATTCTGAATGAAAATGGTCTGAAATCTGGTTCTGTAGTGTGGTGACTTTGAACTGAAAACATCTAAGCACACTAATCATTTAGTGGGAAATGTAACATAAAGGCCTGCATGTAATACACTGCACATAACATAACTGTCTCCGAATTGTCTTCAACATGAGTTGATTCTGTTTCAATTGTTGACAGAATCAATTGGTGGTGGCTCATGATGAAAAAGCTGGGGGAACCTGCATGGGTCCTTCATCACTGTTATGAGGAAGCACCTTCATATAGACAGATAATAGTGAAAGCAATGTGCCATTTACATGTGAGATACAATTATAGAAAGCTATATTTAATGCTGTCTAACTCTTTGAATGCAAAGTGCATATATACTTGCATTCTCACACAACCATATAATCATCTGTGTGATGCAAGTCAGTGTTGTGTTTATTACAAAGAATCGCTTGAATACCATGTTGTACATGCAATTCAGTGACATGCATGTAAACCAGCCATGTAGATGCTGAAGTCAAACCCAGGAGGGGCACTGGTGTGTACATGTTACGCGCGATCGATGGATTAGCGCGATCCATCGATCGCGCTGCGCCATCGATGGATCCATTGATTGCGCACCTATCGGTCGATCGCGCAATCATCGATCGATCGCGCAACTATAGAAATTGCGCTAACGACCAATTGCGCACTGCTGAGTTTGGCGCAATCGATCGATCGCGCAGCTTTAGAATCGGCGCAATCTGTAGATTGCTTGCGTACTCGCTACATGCCTGCTTATAGTCTCAAAGTACTACGGCTTTCTCCTACACGTTTTACTTGGGACTCCCAAGTGTTAGCTTATGATTGCGTTATAGAGACCTACAAGTGCACGGACCTTTAAAGTATACGTCTATGTTAAAAACTGGTGTTGTGTACAACTCAACCAGAGTACATAGAGATATGTTAGTAAGTGAACTGAGCTACATGTAGTTAATCAAAGAGCTTGTACGTACACTGATCACCAAAAATTGTGAATACTGACATGAGTCAACTACATTATACAAGAATAATCATTGAAGCATGCACATGAATCAAAGTGCAAGTGGGACACTTCCACTTGTCAGTTTGTGCTCCGACTCCAATGCATTCGGGGTGGAAGCCCTGCCTACAAGCACAGCAACGGATCATTGGTTTACCATTGTCGGGAGCTCGGCATTTGCAGTACACCCGTTTCCTAATCTCATGTACAACACGTGGTTGATGGCTTTACAACAGTGGAAGGAAATGGGGTTATGCTGTATGTGTCAACACAGCTCTTGAAGTGACTACGCAATTCCTTGTAGTGCAGTTGTGTCCCCAATGTTAGATATTACCAGCCAGTGGTTTTTGTTAACCCGAAGAAACTGCACAAATTCAAAGCTAAGGACACCGAAGGACATGCTCTGTTTAAGGATAGGATTTTGGAGCCCATCAACTGCAGGAAATGCTTCTCTGAGTAGTATATTAGCAGCCTCCATATGCATATTACTCAACCATGCAGTTTTGTCAAGTATTGCTCTATCACCTGGTGACAATAATGGTGCTCTTGATGCCTGTGTTGGCACTTGAGTGTTTGTGCAAACTGTAGCATTATGACAATGGAGGAGCACTGTATGCCGTTTTTTTCTACAGATGCACCGATTTGTCTTGCACTCACTTGAACATTTACAGCCGGATTTGGTGAACTTATTACATGGATTAAATTACTGGGCTGCTTCACGAAGCGACAAAGTAATGTCTCCACACACAACAGCTACACTACCATCATAACTCTGCAGGTTTCAAGTCTTTACTTTGTCTCCAAATAATTTAGTTATTTCACAAGGAAGTCTTGGCATTTCTGTTTTGGCTCGATCCATCTTGGGGATACCAATAGTTACTTTGTCACCTACACTGAACACCTGTGTCTTAACTCCCTTCTTGTTGTACTTCACTGCCATATGTGTAGCTGCCAAATGCGTATTGTCACGAACTTTATCTTCTTTTGCTGTGTGGATTGTTGATTTAGAATCATCCTCATCTTCCTCCTGCTGCTTGTCTAGGATTTCTGACACCTGTGATGGCAGTTTCAATGTACTGTGCTCTACCTCGCCATCTGCATCCACTTCATCTTTTGGGCCTGATACTGATTGTGGAGCAACACAGGGCCAGGAGATACTAAATTCACACATCCTTCAGAATTATTTCTATCATCTCTGATGGATGGAGATTATTGTCTATTTTTTGCTGCTGTGTCAGTAGATTGCAATGTAGCTGTATGAGGATTGTCACAAGTTGATGTTATGAGCAGGTCTTCTTCATCTACACAATGTTTTTCAGCTCCGGGAAAGAAACCAACTGGAGGGTATCTACCAAATACAACATGTCCTTTATGCCTTCATGTCGTTCAAAATTCATGGAGAACATGATGCAAGGTAACCATGAAACCCAAGGATATTTATTTCCAGCATGCCCCTCATCTTGTTTCATGGCTGCGATCTTCTGCTCTACAGTGCGATTTCCACTTTCTACTAGACAGATGAAAGTCATCCTAACATATAAGTGCAATGCAAGTTCTTTCAACATTGTTAACACGGCTACGAAATCTCGAGGATGCACTTACATAGTCTAACACCTTCTTGTAGCCACTATGCTTCAACTCATCTGCATGAACAGCGTGAACGATGTCACATAGCTGATTTGCATGTACAACACGCAATAATTTCCCACCATCCTCCTACAATATGCAACTGTATTATACAAACCTTGTTGTTCCCTTCATTTGGAATTACAAGCGCTTTGAAAAGTCCCAGATAGATCAGCAAGTTGAAAGTTTTTAACCCAGTGCTTGAAATGGGGATCAACGTACTTTGTCTTGTGGGGACGATGGATGGTGGACGATGGCTTCGAACCTTTCTTGACTTAAAACACAGATCTTAGTCGAGGCTGCTTTGGCGGTAGCAATAGCCGTCATGCATGGCTCCTTGAAAGCGGATCCATCCGATTGTAGTGAATGAAGCGACTGGCCTGAAGTAATGCCTTAGCAACTGAAGTACTGTTTCACACCAAAGCACGTGCACTTATTCCATCCATCGATCGCGCAAGCGCAGTAGTGCGCGATCGATCGATGGTTGCGCGATCGATCGATGCTAGCGCGATCGACCGATAGGTGCGCAATCAATGGATCCATCGATGGCGCAGCGCAATCGATGGATCGCGCAAATCCATCGATCGCGCGTAACATACACACATCCTGTGTGTCCATCATTACCTCACACATACGGCTGTAACAAACCATACTTATTATGAACTGCAGATGGAGATGGAGTGAACTGGGATTTTAAACATGTTGTACTACACTAATGTGGGATACACATTCCCTGTTCTGGGAGTCAATAGCATTAGTGAAGTCATCTGAACAATGTGTTCTTCAGAAGAAACATAATTACTACAGTTGTAAAGTAACCAAACATGTCATGTACTTATAAGGTCAGAAGTGTGGCAAAGTTGTGATCCAGACATTTCTTACTTACACTGTCATGTAGAATTCATAACGGATGTGTGTATATGCATGCATGCATATTGCATACATGTATATGAACTAGCATGGTGTCCAAAGAGCTAAATGCTTTCTCATGCTTTGTTTGTTATAAGTATTCGGATTGAAATCCCATCACACTTGGCATAGTTAGTTGTCTGTGGAAACCAGAGAGTTGGTTGTGCATAGGAGTTCTGACACGTCCTTACCACTGAGCCTACTGTGACCAAGGGTTACAATTGGTCACCCAGTTTGCCACACCATGGTGATGGTCAAGGCGAGGTCGTTAGGTACGGGTAGAAGCCAAAAGGGTGCCACCTACCATCGAGTGTGAGCAAGAAAATGGCAAAATATGTACAAGTACAGCAATGCACAGGTGGGAAAGCTATGCAAAACCCCTTGGTAATTCGTTGCTTTGAATGCAGGTGAGGGACTTGGTTGAATGGCAGTGAGGCGTTCCCAGGGGGTGTTTCCAGACTTTATACTCTAGGTTACTTACGGCATTTTGCTCGTATTTAACCAACTTTAGCACCTCAACACTCAGCATAAAAAGTACCACAGACGCATATAGTAACAAGTAAATAAAAACATTCTCTAACGAGAAAGTTTTTGGTATATAGGATTGACCAATGGTGGTGTAAAAAGCACGGAAACAAGAGTGACAGACATTTGACAAAAAAATTGAAATAGGCCTATATTTAGCCCATTACTCAGGGTTTTATAACGTTAGTGTGCTAAATATAGGCCTATTTCAATTTTCCAGTCAAATTTCTGTCACTCTTGCTTCCGTGCTTTTTACACCACCATTGGTCAATCCTATATACCAACAACTTTCTCGTTAGAGAATGTTTTTATTTACTTGTTTCATCAGTATTTTTTCTCTGTCGTAGTAGCGCGTCTTTATATGTTGTCACAAATTCATTTTTATTTTCGAAGGGAGGGAGGTTAAAAAATTTAATAATTGAAATTATAAGTATGAGTTTTTAATGTACTGTATGGTTCCCCTGCCTTGTCCTCTTCCTCTCCCCCAGCCTCGTCTCTGACCTCGGCAGCCTGGTTCAGAGCCTTGCGGGGGGTGACGCCATGTTTAAATAAAACATTATTCAGAATCGGATGTGATACTAAACGTCGTACAGTGAGGATTGCTTTTTCGACCGAATAAAACTAAATTATCACAACCGATACATTTTGAAGCTGTCATGGTACAACTTCATTTTGGGCGTGGTCTTGGTAGTACATGTAAGAATCACATACGACACATAAACATGAATCATATCCGTCTAACGCTTCAATTACGCCTGCGATATCGCCCACGCATCACGAGCGGATTCATTACGCACGTGATTCATGCACGGTGAAAAAAGCTGGCCGTGTGTAACGGTAAGCTGTATGAAATAATGAACATTACTAAAGCCAGAGACTGTCACTCGCTTAGATTTTCAATCGATAGAGGAGATTAGTGCTAATAATGCGTTGAGTGCTTTTCACTCGATTAAAATGTCACTCGTTTAAGTTCGAGTGACAAGGTGTGAAAATCGTTGTTTTGTTTTTGCAGTGTAGTTCTGCCTTCTATAGCTACCCATGCAGGGGGTGTTGCCAAGAGCATACATCCATTGTTTAGGGTGCGTCATACCTCCCTAGTCAATAAAGAACAAAACAAACTTCAACGAAGCAAGTCTTGGAATTCTAAATGACATTCCTATTCGCAGCGTGCTATGTCGACCGATAAAGGGGGTGGAGAAGGGGGGGGGGGGGGGGGGGAGGTGGGATAAACGACATACACTCACTGTGGCTATAAAGTAAACTCGTAAAGTTTATGGACTAATTTCGATCGAAAGCCGCCCAAGGTGCTAATCTATATATACAGGACCCATTCTTAGACACGCAAATGGGGCGCTTTGATGTTTCGACGTGAGCATGTTATGATAGAACTTGTTAACATCAAAAGAGTCCTATTCACATGCCTAAATAAAAAAATGGGTCCTATAAATGTAGGATTGGCACCCTGGGTGTGGCTTTCGATCGAGATTAGTCCATTAACTGTACTTTATAGCCATAGTGAGTATGTATCGGCGTTTATCTCCCTCACCCCCCCCCCCCCCCCCCCCCTCTTCTCCACCCCCTTTAACGGTCGACATAGGATTAGGTCCACGCTGCACAAACTACAGCGAGTATAGGAGTGTCATTTAGAATTCCAGGATTTGCTTCATTGACGTTTGCTTTGTTCTTTATTGTGTGATACACTCATAACAAAAAATGCTCTTGGCAACACCATACACTTGCATGGGTAGCTATAGAAGGAAGAATTATTAACATGCAGATGTCTGTTTCTTTGTTGGTTAGATGCTTATTTAAATGTCTACCAAGAAACGTGTTACGCTACATTCACGCGACTACTGGTATTGCTTGCACTCTTGGGCCTCAGACTCCCTCTCTATTCTAGATTCGATACCCCACTACAACGTACGTTTTGTAATTGTCTTGATCTGACTCACCCATATACAAAAGAAGTTCGACAGCATAGTTTTGTCAGATGTACATGTAATTGTATCGTGACATGAAGTTGCAATAGATCGGCGATAAATGACGCGTTACGTATACTTCAAGAGATACATGGCGCCAGGAGGTGCCGCTCTATAAAAAGCCGAGACCGGAAGCGCATGCAATACATACAATCCAAGTCACTTTCGCAGCGGCTGTTAAACAATTATCTCACCTAAGGAAGTCCCCTTTTTTTCCCCATACTGCATAAAACGAAAACGCATGACGCTCGGCGATATATGCGTTCATCACAACATTCACACGTACAATGCATTTATATATAAAACCGCTTGCACTGATCTCAGCTCTCTATGTATCAACGTACAGGTACATTATAAAATACACGTACGGGCCTGCACTGATACAGTACGTGTACACATATAACAATCAACACCTCAGTGCATTGACCACTAAAGCCACGAGGCCCATCGATATTACCACGGTCGCTGGAACCCACGGAGAAGCCATGGGAGCAGCATTTGACCCTTTCGATGCGGTGCTGGAGGTGGTGTTGGCGCTGGGAGTTGACGTGCCAGTGGGTTTTGGAATGTCAGTCGATATCAATTTCGACGAGGTGCTCGACGAGGTGCTCGGTGACGGAACTACCGCACTGCTGGGAGTCATGGAAGTCACTGTGCTGTTGATCGAGCTCGCAGCAGCGTGGCAAGAGACAGCGATGGCCGCTATGAGAATGGCGATGCAAACAGCGTATGTCTTCTTCTCCATTACGGCGACCCACTGTATCTCCTGCCTGCTAGCCACACTTTGGGTAACTGAATTTTTATCGTTAGCGAAGCCTTTTTATATTATTAAGTAAAAATAATAATATCAATAACAAAAAATATCCTGTACCGTAACCAGAAATATAAGGCTTCGCGCGATGTTATTGAATCCGTAATTTGTTCGTAGCACAAGTATTAGTAATGAATCATTTACCTCCAGCTGCACAGATACATCTCCCCTCATTCCAATGGGCACCCCCCGAAGCGAAACAGGACAATCAAGTGTAAGGAAGCTTAGTCGTTCGCTCATAAGGTCTATATAATGCAGGCACGGTGTCAGGTCCCTTGAACACTATTTTGAATCGATACTGATGTGTCGAATTTGTCCTGCATGTGGTCGATTTTCCTCACAGATGAGAAGGTGCCTGATCCATACATTCTAATCAAATTAAAAAAAATCTATACAAGATTTTTCCATGCACTATCAATTACATGTATGAAAACCTCAGTTATGCATAATATTTATACTGCGAGCGCAATGGATAGCAAGACACTCTATTTTTCAGTTTCAACACTTTTATTATATATGCGCGGTGGCCCAGAGATAACACTGAACAGAGACGCATAGGGGACATTTCATCTATAAATAATATAATTTTCATATTTACAATAGTGTGCGAATGTCACATATACAAATAGTAGATCCATTGTAATATATACCTAGTGCCCATGCAGTTCCCAGTCATTGATGATGACGTCACCATGACAGCCATTACTCCAAGATGAGCTTGATGACAAATCACTAGTATTAATGGTCAGGCTGGTAGCGATGGCACACAGTTATGTTCCTCGTGACACTTGCTACCGAGAAAACATCTGAGTCATGGGTAGATATTTGTGCGACAAGACTGAATTTGTTTCATAATGTATAATTGCAGTGCAACACACTGTTGGGTTTAACTTGCATGTACAGCTCCAAGTGTAGCTGTTCCATATAAAGGTCTATTGTCATGTGATGAGGGATGAACTTAATACAGCAAAAAGAATATCACCCATTTCAGGTAAAAGGGTAGGTTTTTGTTAGCAACACAACTGAAGATTCTTAAACTCCTATTATTTAGTGCCAGGCACATGTGGTCGTTAGCTAAACCACCTGTTCATGGATTAGAGTATATCATGTTTCCAATTGTAAGCATTCTGAAACTCCACACATAGCACCTGGGTGGTGCCCAAAGAACACAAGATTGCCTTAAAAGGATGGAAGAAAGTATTATGAACAAGTCTAAACTTCTGAAATGCTTATTAGCACATGTTTAGCATGTTTTGTAAACATTATAAGTGTCAGCAAACCACGCCCATATACAATAAGCCTGATGATTAGAAAAAGAAACAAATCAAAGAAGGCCTAGTCAACATTAGAAAGCATTCCTGTTATTAACACAACTTAACACCCTCGGACTAGCTAATCAATAGTTGGAGAACCAACTGCAGGAACAAAAACCTTCACCTTTGCTTACATCTGTACAGGTGGCACATTCCAGAACATGCTATTACTCTATGTACATCTTAGAAGACCAAAGCTGTAGATGACCAGAAACTACCCACATGCAAGTCCCAAAAAACATTACACTCCACACCTGTTACTGTTTACAGCACACCAACAAATGAGAAATTCAATGTGCATTGTACACAGCAGTGATGATATTCAACACTGACTGAATTACAGAAATGGACACATAAACAAAATAAATGAACAAAAAATACTGTCACCCTACTTGTGTCAACACTTGTCCACACTGGGATAACTCCAATCTGTAATTGGTACAAAGGTCTCCTTGATGGTCACAGGTGACACCCACCTCAGGAGATAGGGTGCTGCTCCAGCCTTGTCATTTGTACCTGTAAGTGTCCGTGTGTAAGCATACAGGCCAACGACACATACTGCCAAGTGGTAAAATCTAATAGGAGTTCAACCAGTCAGGGAATGCCATTCCTGATCCCTTAACCCAAAGATGGGCTAGGGACTGCATGCTTTAAAAAGTCCACAATGCCAGAATGAGTACATGTACATACATTCGAATCGTCCTCTCAAATACATGCATAATTATACTTGGAACCAAAAAACGTCAGTGCAGTGTGGGCATAGCACATACAAATATTCGCCAGTTGTCAAATTAACTAGCCATATCATTGTATAACCTTGAATAGTACCATATAGCTGGAAGTTTTCGAGGGTGAAAAACTTTGCTTTTGGATCTGCAAATTTTTTTAGGCGTGATTAATATAACCCAGGTAAGAAGAGGCATTTTGTGAAGGTTTTTTCCGCGAAATTGTAGTGTCCTCCCAATTCACAGATTTCCAGCTATACGGTACTTGTTCAGCTACACCAAAATGAAACACACTTCTACCCACACACACTGCACTAACAACACCTGAACATAATTCTAGTAAATTACACACTTGACCAGTGGTACTGTCCTCTAAAGAGAAGATTGACTGTACTATATAAATTACAATCTGCCCTTTTATATGTACATGCATTATTTTGGCATGCGACATGTAAAAAGATAAACCTTTCCTTTCATATACAGTAAATGGAACATCTATACATACTGTAGTGCACTGTACAGCACTTTACAGCCCATAGACGAACTATATATGCATTTGTTTACATGTCTATTTCATCACCCCTTTATGAGTGAACAATATTGATTACTGGACAGCTTAATGCTTTCAATCCATACGTAAATAATCCTCTCTGCTAGCTAATACCTGTACAACCATTTACCACCTACCATTCACCTTTAATGTCACAGTACTACACACATAAGAAAGCACAACCAAGGCGACCAAAGCCGCAAACCCTGCATCCATCACTCTCAATTCTCACCAGAGGCCCTGGCCCCTCCAAACGGCTGCTGCCCTACCACTGCGCCAGTGGACTTGTCGTTAATGTAGAAGTTCCCTGCACTGTTGCGCAGCACAGCAGAGGCCTTCTGAATGGCAGCTCTGTCTCTGGCAAAGACTGAACCAGTCAGCCCATACGGAGATGTTTCATCAACCTGAACAAGACAGGGAAGGATTTTTTTTTGGGGGGGGGGGGGGGGGGGGGGGGGGGGAGGGGGTTTATAAGTTCGAATCATCAAGTGATGCAATGGGCGTAAGCCACCCTACACAGATACACACAAATTCTACAAAGAGCTTTGCCTTCAACGACTGAGCTACTAATACAATGTACTGCATACTGGCCATCACCAGCCTACATGTGAAGTAAATATGGCTATCTTCCTCCCACCCCCAGCGGTGCCACAGGTAATTACTACACGTAAATTGTGCTCATTACATAAACGTGTTTGCAACTACAGCAATTACCACCCAATCCCAATCTCTGAATGCCAAATAAGTTAGCCAACACAATCAGTTTATGTACATGTAAACGCAGGTGTGGCTAATGTGCAGGTTGGGGCGGAGCCCTCATGAACTAACCAATGGAGCACTGACTCCCAGTCCTTGTCATGATAGACATAAACACTCAAGACAGGACCGAAGATCTCCTGTATTCAAGAGGAGGAGGAGGGGGGGGGGGGGGGGGGGAGTAGGGAATGAACACTTTAGCATGTGTTTTAAAATCCAATAATCCTATGCATGTACTGGTATTTAAACATGCTGTGAAACAATCCAAAACAGTTTACTTGCAGTTCACTGTTACAGTACATGCACGTGTAGCAGAGACACTTGTGGCTCGTGCACACACCGCACTGAATTGGCCCAGTCATCCACTTTGGATGGCAATCAAGGACAAGAGAAATTCCTTTTTTTTGCTGACACCAGTGCAAAATCAGCAACATACACATGCACCGTTATCATGGCTACACTATACCAATGCACATTACGGCCACATGCCTCTTCAAAGATGCGATGTTTTGGGTTCGTTGTTTGGATAAGGGTTGGTTCAATAAAATAGCCAACACTGCAACAAAAGAGAAAGAATTATTAAACACAATGCAACAGGACTGGGTGTGTGTGTGTGTGTGTGTGTGTGTGTGTGTGTGTGTGTGTGTGTGTGTGTGTGTGTGTGAAAGTACTGTACTCTAAACAATTACTTGTATGAAATACATCTATTTGGTCAGTGGACATACAAGTAACACGATTCATATGTGTACATTCATCATCACCATCCAGGTACATATACTTACACAAATACTGTACACTGTAATGAAAGAAGAAATATCCTCCCTACAGTACTTAGCCTACAGTACTTAGTGATCAGAAAAAGGGCTTTGGTAAACAACCACAGCACGATGAATAGTGTACAGTTAATTAAGCAAAAGCACTGGACAGACGATCATTTATGATTGTCTGTCATGGCCTTGTCACTTGCCAATGTTGTTACAGAATTTTCTTCTTCTGACTATAACCCTAATATGAATGACTGCATTGTAGGTGTGTGATCGGGTGGGTATGAGACTCATTTTAGCTCTGCGCTTTTTAATTATCCACTATTCAACTCAGTAAGATGATTCCTCTTTGAAATGTCATTGTTTCAAATAATCAACAAAGTGTGATCACTAGCGAATAATCATGTGAACGCACAGGTCTTCATCTAGTTAATGCTTTCAAAGTGATTGCTATTGTCTTTGTATCGACTTCTACAAATATTAGTTACTTATTTAAATTGTTTAACCGTAAAGCGTTGTGGGACGAAGACAGAGCAAGACCTTTTTCTAACCACTACTGTATAAAAGGAAGACTCCGTGATTCAATAATGTCTCTCCCTCATAAATATGTGTGTGTATGTGTGTGTGTGTGTGTGTGTGTGTGTGTGTGTGTGTGACTTGCAGACCGGAGGAAGATTTCAGATCATGTTTGGTAGCAGCACACAAGCGCTGAAACGTGAAAAGCAAATTTGCATGGACAAGCTCAGGATGTACTGAGATATCTTGGGGTGCTTAGACACACACACACACACACACACACACACACACACACACACACACACATACACACACACACAGACACACACACACACATACACACACACACACACACACACACACACACAAACAGAGTTGTGTGTTGCAGCAAAGGAGGAAAAACACAAATTATCGGAACAGATAAAGCCTCAATACTAAAAACACTGTTGGTTCACCAGCTAACAACAAACCCAGTAACAAAGACAGGAGTCAGTCAAACCCCACAATAAGCCAGGTAGGAGCAGTAGCAGCTACCCTGCTTTAACTAAACCTCCACACCTGAGTGGTAGGTCAAGATCCCCCCACTCCCTCAAACAAGTTAGCCCCTGTATCCATTTTTGATTTACACAGCTATATGCACACTAGATGTATGCCCAAATCTACCACATCTTCCAGCGAAAATGGGTCCTGAGTATTCAGACTGTAACACAAAAGCCTCATGGCTGCATGCAACTAGGCTTCAACTGTCACTATAAAAAAAACCCTGCTATGTTGCACCATTGTGTACAGTCCCATGTCGCAAGCTAGGTTGCATGGACCATCATTGTATACAATGATTGCAAGTGGACTCTGGTAGGCCAACCTATGAGCAAACACCACCATCCTAGATTACCACACAAGACTTGTACTGAAAACTGCATGCACTTAAAATTGTAGATACATGTATGTTTTGATCGCAATGATGGATAAATACAACCAATTCATAGCATTAAACTCTGCCATGTTGGTCCTAGGTTTGGAGCAAGTCTGAATGGCACATTAGTTTTCAAAATGGCAACCTGATAATTAGGTCCAAACTATCCCAAAGCTGACCATCTACATCAAAGGTAAATGTAATAAAAATATAATTATGTGTTGAGGGATGTTTCTACCCAATATATGCCACACCTGCACTTTCTGTGATGGACAATTTGGAGTTATGGGTGTCCCGAACCAGATTACAGTACCTCACAGACGCAACTAGACAACACGCGTGCCTTGTAAACACGCGCATGTTTTTCAAATTTAATACTAAATTGCCAACGTGTGAATTTTATATCAGAATGTGTGGAAAGTGTCTAGACGGGTTGTGAACAAGTACTGTACACGCGCTATTGCGAAAAGACCAGTTTCCAAACAGGCCATGCGCACGTGTGTGCCAAGTTGTTTCTGGGCGATACTGTAGATGTTGGACCGAAGGTAAAGCATTTTCAGGAAAGAATGTGTGTATTTTGAATATGGAAGCACTTGTGGTTCTGGTGAAACGTACAAAAACAATACATGTACAACACACCCACCTATCGTTGGCCACACCCCCCACAAGGATCTTCAGTTCACTGTTGGATTTGGCAAGATCTATGTACTGAGCAATGCGTTTGAAAGCCTGGTGCGCAAGAAAGGCAACTTGATATGAAACAATGAGCGCAAAAATACGCAGTGAACTTAACTGCTTCATCAATGACTGCAGATGTGAAGCTGGTGAAATCCTCTGGCTGCATGGGCCACGAGAAGGACAACATACATGGTCGATGTGTACATTACATTACCTTATAGCATGAATCCATATGAGCCAGAAGTACACATTTATGGTGTGTGCAGCTACTATTAGGCATCATTATACACACTACAGTACTAGTGATAGTGATGCTCAAAAGCATACACTAGCTGTGCATATTCATGACTGAGGAGGGGGCAAACACATAGTGTTCATGTGGATAAATAATATTCCCACTTAATGCTAGGGTTAGTAAACTTAGGATCGATAAAACAAAAGTATGCTGAGTGTAGAACAATAAACACCAATCCAACTCCCCAAAATAAAAAATGGTAGGCTAGTACTGTATATGGCTGCAATCCATTGTGCTGGTATATCCCATTAGTTTAATTCTTTTTTCCTAAATCTTTACACTCAAAAGAAATGTGAGTGCCCAATGTATTGGGATAGACCTACACTGCCGATTTTCATCTTCTTCATAATAGTTACCATCCCATCTCGAACCTAAAAATGGAAGGGGGAAGTAGGGTGGTAGCAACTATCACACCATACCTTAGTGCACACTAGATTGATGTGTTACACAAACCAGTTACTCCAAATAGGCCAACCCAGCCAGCAGAACAGTAATAGGTAGTCTCGTACCCAGACCCAACGTCACACAGCTGTGGGTGGATTACATCACCGCTACGGCATAAGTAGGGTCTGGTGAGCTGCTGCACTAAATTATGTCCACAGTCACCAGAATTTTGGGGAAATGGTAATGTAATCCACATAACTTTGGGTCTGGGTACGGGACTACGTAATAAGTACAAGTCACACACTACTACATATGTACATAATCATCAACCTGCATGTCACTATTGGATCTGTGCTGTAGGTAAGTAAAACAAACAGACCTGAGAATGTGGTATTCTCTGACATAAGTACCACCAGTCAACCAACTTAGGGACTGATCGGTAGTTACAGCAAAACTTACTCACCTGCCACCCACAAAATAATTGGCCTGGTCTGAGGCCACACCCACCCTCACACTATGATGACACCCACCTTCACACATGGCCACAACCACAACACTGTGATGACACCCACCTTCACACATGGCCACAACCACAGCACTGTGATGACACCCACCACAAACATCAGGCCATGAGTACACATGCAAACATGCCCACCTGTGGCCACAAGGACTCTGGGATGTACATTCTGGAGGCAGCTGAGCACTTCTGTCCACTGTATTCAAACGCACTCCGAATGGAACTGTTGACCACCGTCTCTGCAAAGATAACACCAAGCAATGTAACGAGTGGAATTTAACATTTATCTACTGACAGAAGAAACAAACTGAAGTATGAGTTGGCTACAGTAACTGCCAAGAACACATCACAATCAACGCAAGGTAACATGCATTGAAAGCCACTATATGCACAGAGTACTGTACATGTACACTGTACACGTTATGTTTCTTTATCTTCAGCACAATATTTGTCATTGCAGTACACTTAACTCTTTGACCACCATGTATGCACAGACCTACATGTAAATATTTTCCTACTGCCAATTTTGTTTGAATTAAAGGTTAGTAGCTTTGTGTCAGTGTGGGTGGAACCTCTTACCACTTTGCAGTGAAAGGTACCACTATTCAAAATGTCTTTTCTCTCCTTTCTGATGTGAAAGGATGCACTTTTCTTTGTTGTCAAGTTGTCAAGGTACACCATGTTTTAGTTGGCTTCTTCTACCTGTCAGTACATCATATTGTCAGGCTAATTTCTGATTTTATTTTGTCTAAACATGCACAAGACGACCAAATCTGTTTATGTCAAGTATCACACGTCAGTTGGGAGCCTGATATAAGCATAATCCCCGCTCCCCCCCCCCCCCCCCTTTCCAACTTTTAGCTGCAAATTTTTTACATTAACTGTTGCTAACCACTTATAAGCATGCCAGGGAATGTCGAGACGCTATTAAACAAGATTGTGAGGCAAGTTCTGTTGAATACATTGTTATACCACACGTACATGTACACTGTATATGTGTGCAGTAAAATTGTGCATAGAGGTATGCATCTGACACCCAAAGAGTTACACATATACATGTATTCATGCATACATGTACATGCAGCTTTGTAGCACTACACTTTATTAATCCGGCTGTCCATACACATGGATTAAATCATGTGTATGGACATGTAGGTCACAAACTGGTGGAAATTATTCCTTATCTAGCACTGAAGCCACTAGCATGCTGTCAAAACGTGTTTTGTGATTGTTTTGACCTTATTTCGCTACTTGTGGTTACACTGAATGCTTACATGTATTCAAATGCTCACTTAGCAACTTGAAATTACCTTAAAAACCTCAAACCAAACAAATCAAAGATGCTGCTCTAGTATCAACTGACTACAAAGAATTTTTTTTAAATTAACTTTTGAGAAATGCGCTATTTAGCCTAATAACTGTTTCAATTTCAATATAACAAACATCAATCCTTACACATGGATTGCCAACACTCAGTTCCTTGTCCCAGACTGAGACATTACTGCACAAAGTTACAAAGTGGGTGAAAAAAGGCAATGCATTTATTTAGTAACAAAATGACTATACTCTGCCTTAATTATTGACATACAAAAAAAAACAAAATGAGCACATGGTGGCAAAACTCATAAAGATTAGCCATAAATGGCTCATGAATAATGCATGAGCACGGCTCTGGTTGATGCCCATTAGTGACTTGCCTGGATCAGCTGATGGGTGCACATAATGGAAGTTTTTTCCTCCACACTCTACGATTGTAAATACAGGTGGTGTGTGTGTGTGTGTGTGTGTGTGTGTGTGTGTGTGTGTGTGTGTGTGTGTGTGTGTGTGTGTATGTGTGTGTGTTGTGTGTGTGTATGTGTGTGTGTGTTGTGTGTGTGTGTATGTGTGTGTGTATGTGTGTGTGTGTGTATGTGTGTGGTGTGTGTGTGTGTGTGTATGTGTGCATCATAAGTGAATAAAAACACCAGCATGCACACATGCTATATATCACGGAAACGATCAGAAAAGGGTCCAGTCCCCCCCACACATACACATACCACACACACACACACATATACCACACACACACACATATACCACACACACACACATATACCTAAAAAAACACACACATATACCACACACACACACACACGCATACACACACACACACACGCATACACAAACACACACAATAGCAATAACGCACACACATGCTAACAATGACCTTACCTCCTACAAGCCTTGGGTATGTCCTACGAATGTGAAAAAGGAAATAGCGAGAAAGAACTATGTCAAAAATCAATTCAAAACAATAGTACAAAACGATGCTGCACAGTAAACAGCAATGTTCGCTGCACGCTACGCAAGTTGGCAGTAGTGCAGTAGCTACAGTCCATCACAAAAAGTTCTCAAGGTTTACCTACATGTAGCAATGACCCTATATATACAGTACACTACTGGCAGCACATACCTGTAGGAGTCAATGTTCTTCCCCACTTGTCCCCACAGGTGCTTGAATGTCCTGTACACGTAAATGTGTGTGTGCACACAGACACAGACACACACACACAGACACACACAGACACACAGACACACACACACACACACACACACACACACATACATATAAAAAGGGACAAAAGTCTAAGTGATACAATATTGTTTGACTAACCCCTTATTTTTCCACCCTTTACCTGGTACTCCCAGTGAAATTGATGGCAGCAAGGTGAGGGGAGGAGACCACAACATCCCCAAACAGGGGGCCGTTGGCCGGGACAAAGTTGATCACCCCGTCAGGGACACCCGCCTCACGAAGCACTTTGAAAACAGTCCAATTGGAGAGCATGGCCGTGTCCGAGGGCTTCCACAGCACCACGTTCCCCATCAGGGCTGGGGAGGAGACCAGGTTCCCACCAATGGCCGTGAAGTTGAACGGGGAGATGGCAGCCACGAAACCCTCCAGTCCTCGGTACACGGTCCGGTTCCAGGTCCGGTTGGAATGGAGCGAGGGTTGGGACTTGTGTATCTCCATGGCGTACTGCACACCAAATCGCAGGAAGTCTGCTAGCTCGCATGTCGCATCAATCTCTGCCTGGAAGGCAGTCTTTGCCTAGAATCACATGGTTGACAATCACAGTAAGTCCATCAAATTGAGTGCCGAATATGCTATGGTGTGCATTATTATAAGTTATGCTGACATTGCTGCTGGACAATGATTCTCTCACATGTGTACATGTACATACTTTTTTCAACAAACAAATGCTTCCAGTTTTTATTTTGACAAGTCATTTTGCACATTACATCGAGCTACAGACACTAACACGGAACATAACTGCACACGTACTATCACATATACATGTATGGACAGTGTAATCACAAATGTTCCACAGATACTACATGAGCACGTTCACTTCGACCATCTCCCACACTTCTGGCCTGCAGAACACAAGAGCCAAGGTGTGCACATACTGTACGTGGAAGATGGCAAAAAAAAAACATGAGTATGGGCACTAATTGGAATGACGATGAGTCCTGTAAGCTCTGATTGCATGGGGCCTTGATTAACACGACATTCATTAATGACCTGCATGTACACAACACTGCAGCTGCCACAGTCTGCCCTCCTTACATTTTATAAGCTCGTTCCCTCCTCATAAGCTCAGGGGTGTATACCTAAATTAATTCATAACCCAGGGCAAAGGACAGTCTTTTACAGTTTGTGGGTGATAACATTGGCATAACATTTCAGAGGATTTTAGGCATCTAGTGTGTTTGCAGGACAAAATGCAGTAATTAAATTCATAATGTTATTGTAGGTACATGCACAAAAAAAAAATTCGTTACAAGCTCAAATTCCTTATAAGCTCAGGGAACAAACACGGAGCTTATAGACCCCTTTGGGCGATAATTGGACGGTACATGTATCAATATTCACTATGAATACATATATTACGTGACAACCGTTGCTATCCTCCATTTTTGACGGGCAATGTGCGATAACACATTGCAAGTGGCACGATTCTGTCATACTGATAGTGATGAGCAGAGTGGAAACGGTCGACCTTTCTCTACTATATTCGATCAATGACAGAAGACTATATTTCTACGCTGAAAGGATCCGATTTAGATCGCTATGTGAAGAAGCTACAATGCCTTTGTGGACGGGTGAGCGAATCAAGCATGTTAACTCTCAAACTTGGACCCGTATCAGTCCCCAGTACTGAATGGATTGATGACGTACTTTGTGGCCCCCTGTGGACTTTCCAAGTTTGTATACGTATTTTATTGACGCACCAGGTAGACACAGAACTCAAAAGCATACAAAAGTCTTGAAGCTTACAACTATTATCAGAGGTTCGTTACCCTAAATGGTGTGCAGTGGTATATTCATTGTGATCTGTCTGAAGTGGTTGGGTCCAAACTGTCCTTTATCACAGTATAGGCATTGAAGACAACACATTGCATTTTAATAGCAAAGGTTAATTCATCGCAGAAGCTGAATGATATGGCAGTTGAGACAAGATCTGGATCATTTGTGACTGCACACTGCACATGTATGGCTGGGTGAGATGCATTTCATTGTTGTTATAGTGACTTTACAAACTATTGTATTTTAGCCTAGGGGAAGTGTGCTCTCATGTTGCTGCTGTGTTATTAAAGGTGGTAGCTTGCTTCCAATTGGGTTTTAACATTCAAGACTAGTACGTTACTTCCATGTGTTTGGAAACAAGCTTTTTCAAAGAAAGTAAGCAGCACTGTTAAAAATATAGTTTTAAAGAATTTGTTATAAACAGGTAAAACCATCAACCATTCAAGACATCAACTTTAAAAGACCTATAGTGAAATGAAATCACTGTAATTTCGATATTACAACATCACCACGTCATCTGTTACCAGTTTTGAAAAAAATGGTCTATTTGATGCATCCACAAAGTGCATCTCTGTTCACTGTTACTCCTGGTTATAAGTCAACACCTAAACCGTCTCAACAAAGAGATGTAGAAAGCAATCAACCTCCTCTACTCACTAGCCTTTATGACCCCAAGCACACTCAATGCACATCACATGAACTTGTTAAATTGTCAGAGGCTGTGCAAGAAACAATAAACTATACTTTGGATGAGATCTCTTTCGTTGAGAAGTGTACAAGAGGGCAATCTTGTTCCACATTATGGTTTGACTATCGAATAGATCATATAACTGCTTCAATGTTTGGTCAGGTTGCCAAGTGTACTGAAAGAGTGTTTCCGATGTCTTTGGTGAAATCAATCGTGCAATATACAAGTGTAAACCCGAATATACCATCTTTGAAGTGGGGATGTCTAAATGAGGTTTCTGCTATAGAAGAATATGTGCAGCTAATGAAAAATGATCTTCAAAATTTTCTCTATCAGATAATGGATTCGTCATCAGCAAGATTTACGCTTATCTTGGTGCCAGCCCAGATGGTATTATTGATTGTAGTTGTTGTGGATCTGGTGAAGTGTCCGTATAAGTATAGAGATGTAAATCCATGGCAAATCAATGATAAAAAAAGCTTCCTACAGCTTGATAAAGATGGAAAGTTGTCTCTGTCAACTATCCATGATTATTATCAAGTGCAAGGACAGCTTTCTATTTGTAATAAGCCTTACTGTGATTTTATTTGTTGGACAAAAAAAGGTGAGTGAATATTCAAAGATGCAAAAAAATTTGACTCAATCTTGCCATCATTGAAGGCATTCTTCTTGAAATTCATTTTGCCAGAATGATTGACAAACTCAATAAAATCAGGTCTTTTGGCTGAATCTCCTTCCACATCATGTGGTGTTCAACAGCCAAGTATATCAAGTTCTAACAATTATGATTATGTGCTCGAACAAGAAGCAGAATTTTATCAAAGCCAGAATCAGTTCTGAAAATGATGATGTTCCATATTGCATATGCAAACAGAGTGCATTTAGGCCAATGATCGGATGTGACGCTCCTGAATGTTCAATGGAATGGTATCATTTCTCTTGTGTTGGCATTGTTGAAGAGCCAGAAGGTGAATGGTATTGTAATGAGTGCATAGCTTTGATAAATGGACCCAAATAAATGAACATATAATTATATAAAAATATTACAGGTGTACACTGATGTGTAATGAGTATGAAACATTTAACATGTTATACAATAGATTTAGACAAATTTGTCAAACCAGCACACACCAAAAGTATCTTATCAATAGTGGGTGTTGAGTCAGAAGGTCGCTTAATCAACAAAATGGGTAAGGTACCTATATTTATTCCTCAGTAGTCCAATAACTCTTTCAACATGAATCCTAACACTAGAAATCTGACGAGTATATACAGTTGGCACCCAGTGTTTACGATTAATGGCATCAATCCATCTCTGTCGTTGAACTGGATCTGCTGGAACTGTACAGAACCTTTTTCCAGATCCTTTACACCTTCTATTTCTACATCCTACAAAACAACACGAATCTGGCATTGCTAAGACTATGGCCCAGGTTCTCGTACAACAACGCAATGAAAATTTGCCCGTCAAAATGGAGGATAGCAACGGTTGCCACGTAATACATTTATTCATAGTGAATATTCATACCAGCCAATTATCGCCGAAAGGGGTCTATAAGGAGGGCAGACTGTACAATGAATATCACATATGTAAAGTACTCAATGAGTGAGCGATGTGACCAAGTTCAAATAGGTAACAGGTCACAACTGCCGCAACCAGTTCTTGATCTCAACTGTCACTCACAACAGCCTCTACATCCAACTATTGCCCATCGTGCCCTCATCTGTTGTCCACCCCACTGCTTCTTGAAGTGTCCATCCTTTCTTCTGTCTAGTGCCACTCCCATCTTTTATTTATAGCACACCTATCACTCATATGGCGGGACTCTGTTCCTGCTCACACGAGGTGTGGTCTGTTCATACAGGTGTGTAGCCTCACATGTGCCTAATCTACCTCTGTGGTGCTTTCCATCATGCAGTGCTCAACAAAAAAAAACACGCCTGGCCTACCAGCTGTAAGTACTGTACATGTATGCACATGCACACGTATGTTGCTCAAAGCATAATCGCCCAAGTGGTGGTTTCCTAGTCAGCGATGAGCGATGCTAAATGTATGGCTAATCAGTGCCCTATAATTCCACAATCAATAGTCCAATTTCATGTGTTAGACGAACTTTCCAGTTCACAGTAAATCAAATTGAGAAACTACCACCCACAGGGGTGATTATGCTAGACACACACACCCACACCCACACACACAGACACAGACACACACACACACACACACACACAGACACACACACACACACATATAGACACACACACAGACACACACACACACACACACACAGACACACACACACACACATATAGACACACACACAGACACACACACACACACACATATAGACACACACACAGACACACACACACACACACACACATACAAACACATTAGAGACATGAACACACGTAGATGCAGACAGGACAGCATGAGGGGGGAGGGGCAAGTGGTGTCCTCACCTGACCCAACATAGTGGTGGCCAGCACTTCCATCCGATACTTTGTAGTGATGAGGTCAGCTGCCTTGAGGAACACTGCTGCCCTGCAGAACAACAAAGGATGATCTACAGGTCTACATTTGTTAGCTCTCATGGGGGACAATCTTAATGTACTCTACTCCACCCTTTGCAGAGATAAAGTACAGTACATGTACCGGTTGAGTTGTGTTCGCATGTGAAAGTGAAGCTTTTACATGTAGATAACTACTGTACATGTATAACTCCCTGCCATATTTGAAGTAATTTGAAAGCAGATTGAGATTGATTACAGTACATGTAGTTGTAGCAATGACTAACGTCAAATTTACTTTATAATAAACATTTAAGAAAAATCAACACCCTCTAAAATCAATTGACCAAATATTGAAAGGTTTTAATAAACATTTGTTGTTAGTCATTGAATATGTTAAGCAAACTGGCTATTGATTCCGATTAAATTACTACAATTAGTTACTAAAGCTCATTTTGAGGGTATTTAAAATTTGATTAGTTTGGATTTCAAAACAAAAAAGGTTTAATAATTTACAAGAGATCATTTCCAGTTATAACTAGTGTACTAAAATCGGCATTTGATAATAGCATGTCAATAAACAGCATTTTCAATTTATTGATCTTCCTCATATCTTAATTTTCAAACACGTACTTTTATATTACGTAATAATACATAGTTCATTTGCAAACACCGGCACAGGTCATTCCAAGCTCAATTGTACCACCCTAATCTCAAATAGAAGTTACATTACATACACTGTCTAGGGAATATGCAAAATCACTGTATATTTGCAAACTCCAAGTTATGAAATACATGTATCGCGCCCTGTGAATAATTAGTCAGCCTACATGGGAGTTCAGTGCTTTAGCCTTGTTCTTGTTATGGCTGAGGACTGGCATGTAAAAGTACTAAATAGGCCTATTCATTAGTGATGAACTTTCCCTTCAGGTTATGGATATCATGAATATTCAATGAGGTCTTAAAGAAATAATTCATTTATCCAAATTGCTTCAAATTTTGGGGGAAGCAGGCAGCCATTTTGTGTCCTCTTAACGTTATTTTTGGTCAGTGAGTTTGCATAGTCACCCTCAAATGAAGGAATTATGTAAACACACTGAACCAAAAACACATATTTAAGAGGACACAAAATGGTTGCCAGTGGGAATCCTAGCCCAGACTCAAATTGCTGATCAGCTTATAACCCTGTTGGTGTTAGCAGCTACAACCCAAATCTGGATAAATGAATTATTTAAAATCTCATTGAATATTCATAACCCCTAGGGACTTACACAATGAAGTTCATCACTGTGTGTGTGTGTGTGTGTGTGTGTGCGTGTGTGTGTGTGTGTGTGTGTGTGTGTATGTGTGTGTGTGTGTGTGACATCATTGCCCCCTTGGCAGAGAATGTAAACACACAAAAAACCTCATATGCAATTCTACTCTATCGGGCCCATACATCTAACACTGCATCTGATATGTTTCGGGTGACTCCTGTTATTTCAGACTTGTAACAGTTATGTATATTTGGGAGAAAATTTCCCTGTGCTGATGCAGTACTATGGCAAACTTACTTAAATTTGACCATTAGAGGCCAAATAATTCAATAGTCTTTTGTGGCTGCTTAACGGTTACCACTCACATCTGGTGGAGCCATATTTTATTTGTAATTTGATTTCCCACCCCATTCTTTCAAAGGAATACCTCCCTTTCTAAAACTTGAATTAACATTTCAAAGGTCAACAAGTTTTGCATTCAGCAGAATATACCCAATGGCATGACAAAAGCACTGGGGGGTAGGTGCAATTTGTAAAGGTGTACATTGGTAACACTTCATTGACACTACTTAACGCTGTCATTAGGCACCCACAAAAGGTCAGAGGTGTGCCAGCTATGTATATGATTAAAGTAACCTGTCCTCCAAACAACCTCATTGGACATTCTTATGCCTTAGTACAACTGCACTCAGAACATTCACAGACAGACACACACATACTTCCGAACACACATGCATATACTTCCAAACACTGACACACACACTTCCGAACAGACACACATACTTCGAAACACTGACACACACACACACACACACACACACACACACACACACGCTTACTAACACACTGTCACATGTTACATATAGCATACACAGATAAACACACACACCTACATCACATGTAGCACAAACATAACACACACTTTCAGAGACACAAATGACCATACATACAAGCAGGTCAATGTGTACACACACACACAAACACCCACACACAAACACATACACACACACACACACAAACACACACACACAAACTCACACACAAACACCCACACACACACACACACACGCAAACACAAACACACTTTCGCATCCATTAAGTCACAAATGCAAGTCCACTAAATGATCTAAATATGACAACTCATTGCACTAGAACAGTGGACTAAGTAATCAAGCGATAGTTGAACCTACAATGCCTACTGCACCTCATTGTCCTCCTCCCCCTCTTCTCCCCTTCCTTCCCTCTCACCTCATTGTCCTCCTCCCCCTCTTCTCCCCTTCCTTCCCTCTCACCTCATTGTCCTCCTCCCTCTCTTCTCCCCTTCCTTCCCTCTCACCTCATCACTCTCACCTCATCATCCTCCTCCCTCTCTTTTCCCTTCCTTCCCTCTCACCTCTGCTCCAATGGCATGGCATCCCATCCTGGTCTGGCCTTCATAGCTGCCTCAATGGCTTGTACAATCATATCCTTTAAGAACGAGAAGTAGGCAGGTCAAAATAATGCCCACCCATTTGGGCAATAGAAAAAGATGTTTCATCTCCAAAACTTTTAACTCATAAATTCCCAAATACCCCCCCCCCCCCCCCCCCCCCCCCCCCCCCCCAGTCATCTTGTTCAACAAAGGAATACACACTACAGACATCAAACTCTGCAAAATTGCACATGCACACACGAGCCATTGTTTTACGAACACACATGTGCACACAGAACATACCTTGGACGCATAATGAATGTTGGCAACAACCCTTTTGTGATCAAACGGCTGCAAATAAAACGGTCGCCATGGTAATGGTATGCAGGTTGGAGGAATTAGGTTACAGCCAAATTAATACATAAGAAAAAAAAAAAGATATGTAAGCAGGAAATGCCATCACAAACCACTTCATAACATCACTATCAGTCTTGCATAGCACCCTTACCAACCAATATTTACACTTTCCTAGTAATTAAGTACACTCGGAAGTGTTCTTTCCTTCGTGGTTTAAACTACTAAAGCAGCCAGAGAGTCACACAATTCCCTGCACGGACTTACATACAAGCTTTTAAGCACATCGCGTGTACGAGCGCCACATACCTATACACGCAGAAACACGCCGTCTCTCTATCTCCCTCTCTCCCCCCCCCTCTTTCTCTTCTCTCTCTCTCTCCCTCTCGACATAACCGTACCGCCACTTGCTTCTGGATGTTGCCGCTAAATATTTCCTTGCCTCCTATCACACATGGTATGTCTTCAACGCGGTCCTTCATGCTGTCAAGTGTCTGAAAAGTAACAGAGTCAAAATAAAGAGTAGCAAGCAATGCAGCCCGGATTTGTGCCAACCTTCTTGAGTGACGTCCGCTCAGACGAGCCGGGACCAAAGGATAAGACTGGCTCATTGTAGGCGTTTGGAACAGCAAATACGCTGGACGAGTAGCTGTAACGGCATGGAGGAGAGAGCATTCTCATCTAAATGAAGTTGTTGACGAAAACAGTGCTCCTCTCACACCCCCGTCACTCCCCCCTCCCCTCCGTGTGAAAACATTCGACCCTTCGTTTTCATGCTACCTTTTTACCTTCTCAATTGCTTGCCTAGCTGCAAGGGAAAACGGTACGAGGCAGCTCGAAGCATGGTCTCTGCGAATGACTACTAGTACTGCCGTAGTTACACACGTACATGTAAGCGACAATAACACGAATGTAGGAATGGGGCCGAGATCAATAATTGGATACCCAATGAATCCCACAACGCGAAATTGCAGTTCATTTTGCCTGAGCCAGTTAGCATTTGCAAAATGCTGCTAGGTGTGTTTGTATTTGTATTTCCATCTATAGCTTACAGACACTCGAAATGGGGCGCCCTCGTTAGTATAGAATCGTACGAGCGGATTTAGCATCGTTCCTAAAGCAGTTGCTAGGGGATTCAATAACCGGAGCGGTATGCAAATATAGAAAGACGTAATTTGCCATCCATGCCAACTCCCAAACAAACGGACTTCCATCGCTCCATTTTAGTAAGGCCTCAATCAAATTAGGTTGGAACGGTTACACACTGTGACGCGTAGAAAAACATTACATACACAAGTCATTCGACATGTATGTATAGTTACCACGCCATGTGATCACAAGACTTGCTGACAGCTTCACAAAGTCTCCCCGCACACGTGGAGGAAAGAAACAATGAGTATTACGTTTGTATGTCTTTCTCACGTGAGTACGAATTAGCCCACGTGAGAAGAAATTTCAATCTATACCGCGAGTGAATTGATAATTTCATAGAACGAAGCCACCGCCGACCCGAGTGATATGTATTACCGATTATTGTACTACCCATCGAGTAATCAATTATGTAAAGCGGAGCCATACTATCTGCAGCACGGGTGTTTCATTAGATGGACATTAGGTCTCGTCCTAAGAATGTAGCTTATCCTTCGGCTTCCTTATCTGTACAAGGTAGGCTCAGAGGGAGTAGATACGTCGGTTAGGCGTCCTTCGTGGACTAAAACGGTATAAAATTTATCTTTGTTGGTTTTACATACGCGATAAGAGAGGGCTGAGACTTAATGCGCTTTATTTTGAGTTGTCCGCGTCACTATGCTTTTTTCAGAAATCGGCGAGGCCAACTTAAAAAAAAAAACTCGTTTTGAAATGCGTACTGAAAAGATGGCCGTATGTGTTTTCGCTTAGGGTGTTCTGGGGCATATTTTCTTTGCATCGTATCAAAGCTTTGAATAAGGCAGATTATTTACATAGCGGAGTCGTAGTCCGCTCACAATGTATTAAATACTGTCACTTGTATATGCATATATGAAATAAAATCCACGAGTACACTTTAGTGTACTTTATTCATTATGTTTTCTTTTTCTGCATGCTTGGTTTTTCTGGCCTCATAGACTATAGTCAGGGACAGTGTTCTTGCATGATGCACTTCAGCCTCTGCAGTTTGTTCACCATACTGCCATATGTCCTGTACACTTTATTGAAGTGGGCATGTATTGCTTCAGTGCCCTGTTCTCCCATTAGCCCAAATCCTGCATTGTATGTACTCATCCATTCACTGATGTGCATTTCTAAGATATGCATTTCTACTGTCCTCTTTGTTCCAGATGGTCAAAGTAACTGAAGAATTCTCGTATGGATTCTGCTGTAACAAACACAACCAGATGTATTAGTATTGGCAATGCATGTTCTGATCATACCAAGTGCACTCCGGACTGAGAAAACAATGAAAAGGCTCTCTTTTATTTCTCGCAAGTAGCAGTTGCTTCCTCAACCATTTGGGGTGAGTGTTTTGTGCAATGTCAATGAGGGATGTGCAACAGTAGGTTATATTTCAGTTTATATTTATTGTTTGATTTTACCTGCAATAACTTGTTTACGTGGTTGCCAATGAATTCTCCACTGTGATACTGTTGGCATTGTACATTTAGAGACGCGAGAGCTGTTTCCACTACCTTCACGAAGGGTCCCTCAATCACTTCAAACCCTTTTTGCAGCCTCAGATTGTCACCAGAATCCTTTGTTCCTACATGCAATAGGTATGTGCCAATCAGACCTATCACCAGGTTTGAGAATAAGGAAGTTAAAAAATTAGTGCAGGTACATAGTTGTATAGGAGATCGAGGGGGGATCTGGCAAGTTCTCCTAATGGGATCTAAGGCAAGTCACGCAACTCTCACAACAAGACTATAAACAAAAAAAAAAAGACTACATGCACCCTCCCCGCACCAAATACTGTATATATACTGCATATCAAGTGCATTGCACTTACCAAGTTGGCTATTTTCATGGTGCCATCTATCATTTTCCTCTATCAGACTGGAGAGAAGAGGACTACACTCTCCTACAATCATAGCAGAGTAGTTGAACAAATCGTTCAAACTTGATTGTTCTAGGTGTAAGGCTCTTTGTATCATGTCTGGAGCTGGCTGTACTGGACGTGGCACCAAATTCACATTATCCTTACAGCATGGGCACTGACTTGCCGCTTGCAGCGTTCATGAAAGCCATAAAAGGCTTGCGTGAAGTAGTCACAAGCGCAGCGTTTTAAGAGTTAATGGGAATACATCTTTTTAAGTACCACATTGAATGTGGAATAGCAATGGCATTTTATATTGAGTTGGTAGCAACAAAAAGCGCCTTTCAACATTAATATAATGAGTTCCTCTAGGATCCCAAATGCCAAAATAACGTAATGTTTCAGCAATGTCCATCTCGAATGATAGCAACTTATTAAAATCATTGCTCAATTTTATTTATTTAATAACGTTAGATAGTAATTGTCTGTCATTAAAAATCTAACACAGCTTATTGTATTTCAGATTGTGACGAAGTACAATAAACCGTATGAATGACTACAATTAATATTTATTTGGCGTGTACTGACGTCAGAGATAATATATAAAATTATCTCTGCTGACGTGACGACGCAGCAACTATTCAATAGATCTTATTCACCAAAAGATGAATCTTGTTCATATGGCATGACTAGCGCGTGTCATTTAAATTGTATTCACTACGTGAAGGCGGGAGATGGTGATTAAGGCGTGCATGCTTCGCATGGCGTTCGCATGGCAACACGGGTGAAGACAAGTGGCCGAGTTTTACAAACAGCTAGATGTATAGCGAGAACGCCAAACCCTACCATACAGCTAGAGCAGTTATGGTTGCCGGAGGACACGGAATCTGACCTGATTTATAGTTCAATAAAATCAAAATTACTGTGCATGTAATATGTTTGAACGCCATCGCAGAATTTTATTCATTTTCCGCCTGCTCGCCTATTGCAAGCGTAATCATATATTCACATGCCTTGTTCGGTCAGATATTTACTATGCGTGGGCCTGACCGTCTGTGCGTCCCCAGACCCCAAACACATTGATGCAGTAGACCAACTCGGCGTGCAGGCTTTTAAAATATGAACTTTCTACCACTCTCTACTGAAAACTCCTCAAGCGGTGCCAACGACTCGTGTTCGAAGGCCGGGAGCGCTGGACGCGAAGCCCTCGTCATGCACACGCTCGCCGTCGCCGCCGCCGTGGGTCTGACATCATCGATCGTCTCCATCCTCATCGTCCTAGCCACCAGGTCGTACCGTCGCTTCGTGCACAGGCTCTACCTATACCTGGCAGTAGCCGGCGCCTGGATCTCGATCGGCCAGTTCGCTTACTGGGGTCGCACCGAAGGGTACGTCATCTACTGGGTCACCCACTTTGCGTACGGGCTCCTCTGTTACAGCTTTCTCATCGCTTGGGTGGGTGTGTACGTCTTCGTTCTGGTTGTGTGCAGGGTCCAGCTCAAGCGCGAGAAGCTCATCCTCCTCGCCGTCCTCGTCGCGCCCGTGACGCTTTGCTGGGTGCCCGCCACGGTCTTTGGGCTCCGCTGGAACACAGTTGCTTGCGATGCCGGTCTGGCCCTCGTTCCCATCGCGGTAGTCATCGTCCTGGTGTGCCTGGTCAGCATCGCAGCTCTGGTGGTGGTAATCGCAACGCTCTTCAGGGGGATCTTCGGCAAAGGGGCCATGTTTCCCGTGTACCATAGAAAGGCTCTCAAAGAAGTCATGCCCGTTTTCCGCCCTCGTTCTCGTCGTCCAACTGGCAGGAGTCCTCCTGCTGCTCGTGTACGCCCACTACGCCGAGGTCGGTATTGCAATCTACAGCTCCGGCAGCTATCAGGTCATCGCTTATGCCCTCCCGGGGGTTTTCGTGGGGGTTCCCGTCCTGCTCATTCTCGACCTATTGGTGTGCACTCGGCGCTTGAGAGCTTCTAACAGCGGAGTGGAGGAGAGGAGTGCTCTGACGGGTGGCTCGATGGAGGAGCCGTCCATGGTGACTGTCGCTTCCAGCAAAATATAACTGTGAAATCCGTGCGGGAGATGCACCGATACAACTTTCTCCTCTGACTCGTAAATTATAGAGCATGCATGCATGATAGCCATGTACACGGCTGATTGCATACAAATAGAATGGCTCTATCTATGATTGATGCTCATCATTCGATAATGACATGTATATGTGATCGCAATAACGTTAAATGTCAGACCAGTCATGTATACTTGGATGTATGTATGGACTAAATGATGAATTTCATTTACTAAAATAGTGGCCTAGCTTGAACTGGATTAATTATCGCGGTATCCGTTCGCGCATAGGGTGAAGAATATCGTAAATGCATGTTGCATCTGGGACTTATACGATTCGGATAGAGGTAGCTACTCATTTATGAGCACCTCATGTATCATGTATCAGGAAAAGTAGCCTTCTTTATCATCATTGTTTATGAAACTATGATTGTATACATATGACCCTTTTCCAATGGACATGAATATTTTAATTATCACACGCACGCTCACGTGACTACAGTGTTTCTGAAGGTTGAAAGCTGTGAATTGTTCTAGAGCAAGCTACGGTCAACTCTACGGTACGAAACTTTAACGTAAGGTTGGTACTGACTCATTGTTTCCATCGACTGATTATGAGCGATGATACTTTCTGCGTAAGCGTAGGTTGCTATATCGAAAACAATCTTGTAATCCCTTTGGCGATCCATGGTAAAGTTATTATCTGTGAAAAACGATGCCTAAAAATTCTTCGCCATATCGTGGGTGTTAATGGATACATTTCGCTTCAGCCTTTTGTACATCCTCTATTAACTAATCAAGAGTGTGCAATTAGATGGCTTTGGCTGTAATCCTTCTGGTCCAGACACTGAACAAGAAGGACGTAAACCAAACAACCCAAATACACATAGGTGCTCGGCGGGTGTTAATAGATATAAATTACGTTCACATGATGTTGTGTTGATCAGTTGATGCAACTAAGTTTCACAGTTTGCCCTTACATGATTATGCAGCCATGCCACGAAGATTCCAACTTGGCCGCCGCTATAAGCGTCCACGCTCTATGAGTCTTAGCTCGTCTATTGAGGAGAGAGACCAGAAAGATGCCACAACTCAAGTATCTGGTGAGTGCTCTCAGAGTTGCTTTTAATAGCTATTATTAACATAGCATGCACTGAAAAACTTGTTTCATCATCGTCGCATAATACTTTAGATGATGATGATATGTACTGCCATGAAGAAGAAAGGATAGAATTTGAAGGTATTCAATGTGAAGACAAGGGGGTGAATACAGAGATACAAATGAAAGATGAGGCTATGAACACAGATGTAGAACTTAAGGACAAAGGTGTTAACACACAAGAAGACCACTGCTACTGCAGGAGATATGTCCAAGAAGAGAGTGAACACAGCAGTGTTATTATAGAATGTGCAGAGCACAGGCATTTTACACAGCATGTGCAAGTAGAAGAGAAAGCCATAAATACTGATGCAGGAATGGATAGTAGGTTTCTCTCCACATCAAGCCCATTTGAAATGCTTAAAGGTGATGATTCCCAAACACACTTCTATACCTCACTCCGTTCCTACAAAATGTTGGAGACAATTTTGACTCTTTTGAATCCATTAATGGCTATGAAAAATGATACTTGCAAGCTGTCACATGGGGATGAATTGCTTTTGGTTTGTATGAAATTGCGACTAGCAATGCCTCACGAAGACTTATCTTATCGATTTAGAATTGCTGTTTCTTCAGTTAGTAAAATATTTCATCGTTGGATAGATGTTATGTCTAGAGAACTGCATCGTCTGATATGTTGGCCAGATCGAACAAAAATTCGACAAACACTGCCTGATTGCTTCAAGCCAATGTATTCTCATGCTACTTGTATAATAGATTGCTCAGAAATATTTCTGGAGCGACCATCCTCATTGTTGGCTAGAGCTCAGACATATTCTCAATACAAACATCGCAATACTGTGAAGTTTTTGATGGCTATCAGTCCAACAGGAGCAATAATTTTCTTATCTAAGTGTTGGGGTGGACGAGTTTCAGATAAATATTTGACAGCCAACTGCGGTTTCTATAAATACCTTATCCCAGGAGATCTAGTACTAGCTGACAGAGGCTTTAACATTACTGATGATTTGGCTTTGCATGGGGCTTCTCTTGCCTTGCCTTCCTTTACCAAAGGTAAAGATCAGTTATCCCAAAATGAAGTTGAAGTCAGTAGGTCATTATCTCGAGTACGAATTCATGTTGAGCGAGCAATAGGAAGGTTGAAACACTTCAAGCTTCTTCAGTTGAGACTACCTATTTCTATGATTAAAACATCTAAGGATACCCATTTTTCAACAATTGACAAGATTCTTATTGTATGTGCTGCCTTATGTAACCTTAATCCTCCCTTGGTCCAATGACATTCATCAAATATTGTACATCTCATCAAATATTTCATGCACTTGGGTATAGTCCTATATGTACATGTACATGTATGCTTGTCATTTCTTTAGCTGACATTCAAAACAGTACCAATTTCCTTTAGGAGCTCTTTTGATTCCTACACAAGCATAATGAAACCAAACAAATTTGCAACTTGGATTGTCACACTGGATCATTTTTCCATATTCTTTCTTTTTACAAAAGCAGTATGTATCCGAATTGCTTTGTGCAGGCTGCAGGGTTTCTGAATTCTGGGGGTTCTTAGAACACTCAGCATCCAAAATGTTTTGAGTCATAATTTCTGGCAGCAAACACTCAACATAGAATGTGGTCAGCTTCTTAACAAGCTGTTCTACAAATGGAAGGTTCTTGTATATCCTTTCCACATATAAACCTTTCTGAGTCCAGACTACAAAGTCACAAAAGTTCCTGCTACTGCATATCCCAAGTTGCCCCTGCACTTGTGTATAGTACTTGTGTGTTTTTTTAAGCCCACTGTCACCAATACATGAAAGCTTCATCAATTTTAGTTCTTGAGGATTAATGTCTTTGTATGACAGTGGGCATTTCATCTCTAATAACCCTCTTCCACAGCATTTACATTCTATAAAGCCATCAGGGCTTGCACCTAAATGCGGGTAAAGGGGATTTATTACAAACCCAGCAGGATCATATTTAAATCCTTCGTGTGAGTGTTGCATTTGAATTGTATACTGTTGCTTCGCAGTCTCCTCATGTTCAATACCCCACTTAATAGCAGGAACAAAACTCAAGTCTTTCTCTACAAGTAGTGCTCTAATTATATTTTGTGGATTTCCATTACTTTTGAAGACAAGAATTTCATGGAATGAAGATGCAGTAATCCGCCCTTTACGTTGCTCATGCCACTCCCTACATTCTCTTTGTTTGCATGTCTGCAACTCAATATGTTCGCATGCGCTCTCAGATATTGTTATGCCTTGAAAAACTTCTCTAGCCTTTATAAGTAACTGCTCACCTTTTAAGCATTTATACTTTTCATCATACAGTGCTGTCAATGGCAAAGGAAGACGAGATAGTGGAATGGTGCTTTGATCATACCTAGTTGCTGTAACAGCAGCAATAGCAGGAGACATTGTGTCAGCTCTAGAGGTACATTCAACTGCTACTGAAGGGAAGGATACAATTGTGAATAGACTTGAATTTGGAGCAACTTTGTGAATTGTACTTAATAAGATATCTGTCTTTATATGAGGGCTTTCATGAGGACCAGTTGCAAATTCACTACTCATCTTCAATGACAATGCATTAAAATCTTTTGATGAATTTTTCCCCAAACCTGTATGAACAGGTTGCACAAATTGAATGTCGATCACTTCAGAAGGATCTACCTGCATGCAGGAAGAACCATATATGTATTAATTGTATGAAACTATTCTTTTATACATTTTGCTGCTTACATTGTCCACAAATGACTTATTCCACTCACAAGGAAGGGAGGTACACGATGGTTTATTATACCCCAATTTGCAAGCAGCTTCAATTTTAAACAATAAAGCAGCAACATGGCTGCAAACTTCACCTAATCTGCACAAAATTAAATGCATTGGGAAGGAAACAGCACATGAGTTGTTGCAAGTACATCCAGAATACTATGAACTTACCCCGCCATGCATTTACAATGTGCTGTTATTACGGAGACATTTTGTTTGGACAAAATAACCCATGCTTCGTAGCCATGGTCTGGTGCCTTCTGACTTGGGTTTACCTTTGCCTTAAGACACGCGTATCGGTTAAGTTCATACGACAAAACTGTTTGAACATAGCCGTTGTAAAAATAGTTGTATGCTTCAAGTGACTTGTAAGCTTTCAAAGTTTCTTGTGTGTATGTTCCCTTCGTATCAATGAGATAAGTATAAATGTCGCCAAACTGTAAATCTGGCCAGGTAGTAACGTCATTAATCCATTCCTTCTCATCAATGCAATAGGGGTCGGGAAACACTTCACCATCGATCTGCAGCTTCAAAAGGTACCGTTTTCGCGCTAAATAATCCAGAGAGCTCAAGTAAGACGACTCCATCCTTAGCTTGTACCTACACGTGGTCGGGGTACGAGAAAAGTTGTCCGGGCACGAGGAATCATGTCACATGATACGCCCACGCTGGAAAAGGGTCTATATACGTGCGGACAAGTATGCAACCTTTTGCTTGACAGCTGGTATAGCGGTGGCTACCCCACTGTAGCTTGAGGCCAGGCTACCTGGTAGTCTATAGTAGTACATGCTGGACACATGCATGCTATTGCTATAGGCCACATATAGAGCAGTAGTGAGCCAGAGGTACATGTAGGCTATGAGCAATAAGCTTCTAGATGTATATGTCAGTAACTCATTCTCATACAAGTATGTACTGGTCTGGGTACGAGTCTTTGAACCACTGCCCTTACGTATACATGTATTATCATTGTTATGCAGATTAGTTTACGTCTTGTGTATCATGACAAAAACAAGAAGTTCTCCGCATTTTATTTAGAGTTAGGCTTGTGTATGAAGTAAAAGATTTTTTTTTTAATTTCAACTTGAATTTGTACCAATCCTTATTATAGGTCTCCCAATTGTTAAGGCGACATGCTGCTTTAGAAAAAATGAATTTTTGCTTTTAATACTTACTTGAGCATCGTATTATTCAGTGCAAAATGTCACAAATTGCACACATTAAAAGACATGTGACCCAAACAAAAAAGATAATTTTATTAATAACCATGCATATACATTGCGTGGATGTGTATTCAAGTAAAGACTTGTTTGGATACAATGGCACATGCCAATGTGGGATAATGCTGACAGAGATAAAGTTCTTAAAAGGTTATTTTAAAAAACGTAATTGCATACAATCAACATAGAGAAACAAATAGACACTCCATAAATGAGCTAGGCCAGTGAAATACCACTGTCAAATCCCAGCACACTTCTCCATTTTATGCAAAACCCTCTCAGACAGAGGCTCACTGCTTGAACCCTGGCAAAAGCAAGCCGTGATCTGACATAACTGCTGATAATGGAGTAGGGTGCTTTGTCCTACACGAAGGACAGAGGAGTGGCCATGTGCTTTAGAAAGTGACTAGCCCATGTACCAGTCCATCCGCCGAAAGGACAATTGGAGTGAAGGTGTCTCTTCTGTCTTCTACCGCCACATCCTCCTGCGAGCTAGACTCAAGAATTGCATTAGGTGCTCGATGGCAGTGTGTTGGAGCATCAGTATCTACGACACAGACATCAACCAACGCCTCCACCTGTGGTTGCCAAACACATCTGATTCCCAGGTCAAGCCTTAGTCCTGGATCACTTGAAGTGACAGTAGATTCATTCACAATTGGTTCCTTGATAATTTGGGCCACACTCAGTGACTGGCCAGATCTCCAATGCAGTCTTGATTCTCATTGTGGCCCAGTATAAGCAGCTCACAATCAAGGGCACATTGGAGCGGAGTGAAATCAGACCCACAACCATCACATTTGGCTGGCAGATTAGGCTGGTGTAGCAAATAGCGCAGAGCAAGGCCATCTCTGGATCCAAATCAAAGTAGCAAATTTGAAGTGGCAGGGTCATCAACCAGCTGGATGTTTTGCCCTCCTGATTGGCACGCTGCCTGGCTGGTGAAAGAGTTACAACCAGTTTCTTTTTACCAACCTCTTCAAGTGTTTTTTGTGTCCTATGTCTTGCCTTTCTGATGATTGCATACAGCTGGTGACAGGCAGAGCTAAATTTTCCACATCCCTTAATAGCTTCGACAGCAAGTTTGGTGTTCTGGGTAGAGGTGTGGTAGGAAGGTGATGCTGTTTCAGTAGGATTATTCATCCCCAATTAAGCCAGCAAAACGGGTTGGTAAGAAAAAAAAAGCTCACATCCAGCATCTGACAAAACTCCTTCGAACAATGCTAGGTAGAAAGCTTTAAAAATCGCATCTTGCAGTGGGTCAAAAGCATCTCTACAGGCATGCATGACTTGTTGTAGGTATACACCACCAAGAATGCGATGTCCATTCACTATCTGCACACACAAATCACCGATTAGCCTCGCCTCATCTTCAAAGTGAGGGGTAACGATCAGACTGCTTTTCTTGGGCTCAGGAAAGTATCCATGCCCTGTGCCTTGCTGATCATACCAAGAACAAACCTCCTTTATCAATGCAAGCTGAGTGATCCACATAACAGGTCTGCAGCCTATTTTCTTTGGCTTTCAGTGACTCGGCAAGTGGTAATAGGCAACTGCATAGATAAGCATGGATAGGGGGTATCAACAACACCTTCCCTACTGAATAGACGTTCGTCTGAACAAGCCTCACAAACCTTGATAGGTGTTGAACAAAAAGTGGCTAGACCATAGCATGCGAGCATTCCACAAGGCAGCAACTCGGTTCAGCATGTTAAAAGCATTCTTGGCATCCACTAACAAAAGCCCCTACCCATTACCAGAATGCTGGGTGTGCAGTTCAGTCATTGCATGCACCGCCCCTTCTATGGCTGCTTTCAAGCCTGATGCCAACTGATCTGTTCCACACATCATTTCAACATCAATGCCAGCGGTCAGTGCCATCACTTTACCAGTAATACAACGCAAGCACTCTCCAATGCCAATAGGTCGAACTCCAGGACACTTGTCTAAGGCAAAGAGCCAGTTATCCATCAGAGCTTTGATGTTATTCCATTTAAGCACAGCGTTTGCCATTGATCGTGTCAGTGCTGCAACCGCTTCCCTCAAACGATTACTGTGGGCACCATTAATATGTGAAAACTCTGCGACTGTACACAAATTCAATCAGTTCCACTGGGACATGCACCTTTGATTTTGTGGGCTACATGTTCAACATGTAACGCAGTTGTGTCAACGTTATTCAGTGGTGGTAATGATGCACGATGAGTAAAAGCTGAGGGATCTGGTTTGCGGGGTATGTGGCAGATTGCCAATCTCTATATAAGGTATACGGTATAGCGTGCCCTGCCTGAATGGTAAAAATGTCAGTTTTCACCTCTGAGCAATTGGCGACACTCAAGGAGCACTTTCGGAGGTATGACATTGATGGAGACGGAACTATATCTGGGAAAGAGCTGGTCCCCTTGATGGAAGATCTTTGCCTCAAAATCAGCGCGCACAAAGTAAAAGCGTTCCTAAGATCCGTCGATCGCGACAATAGCGGTTCGATAGACTTCGAAGAATTCGCAACCTTGATATCAAAGAAGCTATTCGAACCGATCAAGAGAATGTTTCAAGGGTTTGACAAGGACAGCGACGGCTATATCACTGTCGATGAACTTCGCCAAGGTCTGAGGGAGCTTAACGAGGCGACTACTGAGGCCGATGTGGCCAAGTTTGTCGCTGCAGCAGACAAAGATGGGGACGGAAGGGTGAGTTGCGAAGAATTCGCAAAAATGATGAACCAATTGAATCTATTTTGAAAGCGGAGTGATTAAAATTAATAAATTGATTAAAATGCTATTCACCGTTTCGCCGAGGAAACGGACCTACAAACATTAATATATGTACTGCATGCAATCCTGGACGGCGCAAGGCGTTCATTTTCTTTAAAAGCATCCCGACCAAGCGACCAGGACAGGGCTGATGGCCTGGCAATTAAAATTATGTAGGCCTATTTGCAATGTCCGACGTATATAACTTCGATCGACGAAGCGTGCATGCTCCTTGATCCGTCTGTCTTCTACTCAGCGGTGTTTCCAACCCGGATTAGTGAGAATACAATCCAAAGGAATTTGGTTGTAGTACAAACACATCAGCGATCTGGTCCCATTTCAAGGTCCATACATCGAAAGAAAGAGGGTAGGCGGATAAAGCTTGGTGTACAAGCTGTTCTCCACGGAACACTAGGCACATTGTGTGTGTGTGTGTGTGTGTGTGTGTGTGTGTGTGTGTGTGTGTGTGTGTGTGTGTGTGTGTGTGTGTGTGTGTGTGTGTGTTTGTGTTGTGTGTGTGCAGTGCGTGTGTGCGTGTATGTGTGCGTGTGTGTGTGTGCGTGTGTGTGCGTGTGTGTGCGTGTGTGTTGTGTGTGTGTATGTTGTATGTGTATGTATGTTGTCACTTGTGTGTGTATGTGCGTGTGTGTGTGTGTGTGTGTGTGTGTGTGTGTGTGTGTGTGTGTGTGTGTGTGTTCTCCATTTGTATGCATTAATCCGCCTAAACATCACCCTTTCTTGCGTTCCAGTCAATGCAAAAGTGCGTTTGCCTGATCTCGCTCGTACGCTTACATTATAAGTGAGCGCGCGTCAGTCGGGACAGCAAACGGTGTGGTCACGAGGTACCCTAATGGCACAAATAAATTTATAACTTTCTAACAAAACGAATACCCCACTAATAAATTAAGTAGTATTTGTACGTTCGTTTCCAACTACTGGGCCAGAAATCTAAATGGGGGGGGGGGGGGGGGGGGGGAGCCTCGTTTCCAGACCACATTTTTATTAAAAGTTAGGGATGGTACCCGCTCTAACGTTTAATAAAAATACGGCCTGGGAACGAGGCTAGGGTGTTTTGATATGTGCAAAACAAGGACCAAGTTATTGATGGTAACATATAAATGTATGTCCTTCCTTGTGGTATATGCTTTTGATTGATATCAATCATGCCAATATGAGCATTACTACAGCATTGCTAACAACTCATACCAACAAGCGAAATCACAGGACGCTCTAAAGTTGCCAAATAATTATTAATGAACCGAAGTGTTTCGGAAAGTGAACCTTGCACAATAATTATGCAGCACAAGATCTCTTATATATTAAAAAATATATATATCTTTTGACATGGTCATGGCAAATATGGCAAATGTAGCTGCGCTGTACATTTGAAGCTTTGATATATTTTGGGCATGTTAAGGGATACTCTGTATTTTACACATTGTGGATTGCATTTTAGAACATGACATGCTGTAGATAATCTGCAAGTCAGAGACGGCTGATGACTGCAATGTGTATGCACTTCAATCATATACTACGACAGATTGTTAGATGTACAAAACCTGTCTCTTCAGTGTGCTTCATGGTGGGTAATAAACCATGTGTTTTAAATGAGTAGCAGAACTTTGTAAACGTTTGTTTAGGACTGGGTGTGCGTACATAAGTGTATGGATATTATTGTTGAGAAGATTCCTGTGTAAACGTGAGGGTGTTTGAACACTAGTGGACCTTGCTATAGCCAAGCCTCGGAGTCACGGAGTGCACTGTGCTTCCCGCAGCTTATGCACTGTGTATAGCATGCAGCTATAGTTTTGATCCCAATTATACATTGCATCCTACAGCACTTGACTACACTTGGAATGTAGCTACATGTGATCTTTTCACATCCATGTTTATAAGAATAGTAATGAAGTTTTGTGACAACTATGTTAGTGTGAGTGCTTGCATGTGACAGTGGTCTGTGTGTTTATAAACATCTAGGCATCAATTTTAGTGCACATTGCTTCAGCTAAGCCTTTAATGTCAACCTCCTCCCCTTTCCCATATGGAGAAATGAGCGGTCAATGGGAGCCCTTCATTAATTCGCGGTTTGCGTAATCACGAGTTCCATACACAAAGCATACCAAATGTTTTTTACAGCTTAGCTCCTGACAGATTGTTAGTGCGGCACATTTGGCAAGATTTTTAATCATGTCACCATATTTTTCCCGAATAAGCCTCGGTTCCATTGAATGGTAGGGGCCTTTTTTTCAAATGTTCATGAAGTGATCACAAAATTCCACAGTCTATTACGTCAAAACCTACTGTTAGCTCCTGACAGAAACATATAGCTGATACACAAAGCAACTATTCTGCGCTTTTAAACGTAGGCCTTCGTATTTGAAAATTCGGTTCCATACTCTACAGAAGTATTCCTTCTTGAATTTCATAGTGTCCCCGTCTCGTGCCCACAAAAATTGAAGTACGTTAGGCATTCCTACTAACATCACCAAAGGTTTGTTGCTACCTATTGTGCGCTGCCGCACGCTCATTTAAGTAATTTCTAAGCTACTGCATGGTGAAGCGGTGATGCTGTGTTATGTACTATATATAGTAGCTTGTACATTACCCGCGGTTGCCAGCTCTTGCTGGAGGAGCACTATAATCCTCGGTACTCTGCACAGCTTAAACCTTGAGCACTGTAGTGTGCATGTATGTTGTTTCTAAATAATGCACACGGTACGGGGGGGGGGGGGCGGGGAAGGGAAGGGGTAGGTGTACGCCACTAGAAGGCTTAGCGTAACTTGCTTGAATTGTTCTGTCGCGTTTTGCTGTACAGCTGTACATGATTTGACCCATTTTGGGTTGCCAATGTTCTGTATATGTATATGTACATTATCCCACACCATTTTTATAGGCACAGGTGACACCATAATCGTTTGCAACCCACCCTCCACCTGACCAGCAAGCAAACAAACAGGTAAAAACGCAGTAGTAGATGTGTGGACATAGTGCATGTGTATGTGTGTGTGTGTGTGTGTGTGTGTGTGTGTGTGTGTGTGTGTGTGTGTGTGTGTGTGTGTGGTGTGTGTGTGTGTGTGTGTGTGTGTGTGTGTGTGTGTGTGTGTGTGTGTGTGTGTGTGTGTGTGTGTGTGTGTGTGTGTGTGTGTGTGTGTGTGTGTGTGTGTGTGTGTGTGTGTGTGTGTGTGTGTGTGTGTGTGTGCATAGAACCAGTTTAGTACCAATATGAATACGCATTGTCAACTTGTACAGCATCATGCAGTTCAACAATATGGCCTGCCTGGATGAGTTACAAATCAATAAACTAAACTAATAAATGGAACGTTCTATACGAAAATGGGTCTTGTGGATTTTATTTTATAACATAAAATTTATATCTTCCGAAATATTACCGCTATCGGGTTCGTTAATATTTGCTTTATCCGTTATGGAGATACAAGTGTGCAAAGTAATTGCATATTTCCCGTACGTTACGCGCCATTAACGTATTACGAGGATCCTTTTCTTTTTTGTTGTTGTTTTTTTTGTTGTTTTTTTTGTTGTGACTGTTATATTGTTTAATGAAAATAGAGCAAAATGCACAATACGAGTTAAATGATGAAGTTAAATGATATTGATCAACTAGATGCTTTCTAGTCCAGAGTGAACCTAGATTCACTATGCACTAGCTCTACTGGGAGAGGGACACTGCAAGGTACACGCCCCTTTGATGAACGAGCTCCTTCCCTGATACGTTGCTCATATGCTCTTTTTTTTTGCTTTTTCATGTCTGCGGTAGCAAGCACTGGGTGTGGGTGTGGTGTTAGATGGAGCAAGTGGGTTGAGAACTCTGATATCGAAAAACATTTTTTCAAAATGGCATTACGAGTATCCTCGAAGCCAGTCGTAATGTGTTATTGGCGCGTAACGCCCGGAAAATATGCAATTACTTTGCACACTTGTATCTCCATAACGGATAAAGCAAAAATTAACGAAAAAAACAAATCAATAGCGGTAGGACTCTTCTACACGGGTACCTATTTTGAACTGATTTGGACACTCCTACCTGAAGATGTGGCCGTTTTGAACCCTACGGGGTATCGGACCTTGTAACGTCGGTACCCCGCATGTGTAAGACACCAAAATGGATTTTCACATATAGTAATGGTGTGGCATGTTGTGTTAATAATAGGAACCCGATAGCGTTAATATTTCGGAAGATATATCGTTTATGTTATAAAATAATATCCACAAGACCCATTTTCGTATAGAACGTTCCATTTATTAGTTTAGTTTATTGATTTGTAACTCATCCAGGCAGGATGCACCACATTTGTATTTCAACAGAACAGTAGCCATCAACATAACAGTGCTGAGGAATTACACTTTTCTGTCGTTTGAGGAACGAATTAGACAGAAGATATGCTCCCATCAGAATATGGAGGCGTAGCCTACATACATGTTTGTGCAAGCAGTGCATGGCAAGCATGTAGGTCACGTAGACAGATAAGGATGGTGGTGAGGGTGAAGGGTGTATGTGAAGTGTGCAGCTGCATCTCAAGGGATGGAAGAGCACATGATCTGTGAAATGAGACTGCAGTTGTGTACGTGTGCGCATCATGCAGGTAAATATAAGGTTGGCAAAGAAGTGTTCAAATCAGTCTAGGCGTATTTTGCCAGCCACTGGCAGACCTATTTCTGCTTTCTCTCCATATTGTGAGCATGCAAGTGTATACTTGTCACTTTATCAGGGTTGAAGCCAGTCGATACAATTGCAGAGCCCATGGAAGATCGTCCTGCTCAGTAGTAATATCTACCACATTTGAGCAGCTTGAACTCAAGCAGTTTTTCCCTTTTTCCAGGGTTTTTCCAGGAGGAAGTGTGGGCCCATTTCATCTAAGTATAGTCAAAATAGTTGGCTCCTGCTCATGCGTTGGCAGTCTTGTGTCTGTACATTGTATTCTGAATGTATGGAGGAGTATGATGCATGCAGTGCTGGTGGCATGCACAACGGACGCAGCACCGATATATCATTGGTATGCATGAAGCGAAGTATACATATGGCGTTGGGAGACGAGCATATACACACATGTACATGTAGTAATTGGTAGCAGTTTATAAGTAACCATGACCTTCCATACTCTTTGCATGTTACATAATCTGGGTACTTACAGTACTAGTATGCAGTCTATCTATACACACTGAATGGTACCGTACACTTCATTGAACTCTTTCCAAAGTACTTTGTTTGGTACCTTAAAATAATAGTGTCCTGTTTATCAAGGTGTCATTATTTCAGGGAATCCACATTTAGGGGTTCCATTGTATTAGTGAATGCACTGGAAGTAGCAGTTTGTGGTGTGTGAGTGTGTGTGTGTGTGTGTGTGTTGTGTGTGTATGTGTGTGCATATGTGTCTGTATGAGTGCGTGTCAGTGTGAGTGTGTGTGAGTGTTGAATTGTTGAGTGTATGTGTGTGGTGTGGTGAACCAGTTAAATCCCATGTGCACATATCTATTGTTAATCATAGCTCATTTAAAGGAAATTGACAAATTTTGCGGTTGTACATTCGAGAACATACCCACATACATATAACATCCTTAGCAGTAGTCAAGAGCAGGTGTAGAGGAAAAAAACTTAGCCAGTCCAACAGAACATTGTGTCTATCAACATTGAACTTTTGCTCCCGGGAGGCTTCCCATAGATAAGTACAGAAATTGCTGGTGGGTACATTAATTCGATGGGGGTATGTAGGGTGCAAGCATTATGTGCGCACATGCAGATTGTGTAGTTTGGGATGGCTGCTGTATCTTCATCTCACACCATAGTCGCGTTAAATGTGCATCACAATAGTGGGTGATCCAGTTAGCAGTGTACAGGTAAACCTAGCCTCATGGGGCCATTATTAGATGTCATTAAATCATTGGGTATCATGAACTCATTGTGGGGTATGAGCCTGGACGCTTTGTTTGGCTGCATCCTTTTGTTTCAACACAGTGCCATTATTCAACTACCCTTCTCTGAAAGTCTTGTATACATCCTATGTGCATGTATATGTGCATGTGTGTGCATATGTGTGTATGGGATGTACAGAAATATATCAAAACACCCCTATTTAGATTTCCTTCATATTTTGTCCAATAGTTACAAACGTACTAATGTTACTTAATTTCTTAAAAAATTTGTGGGATATTCGTTTTGTCAGTAGTAAGTTACAAATGAATTTGTGCCAAGCGTGTCACTAAAGTACCTCTTGACTACACAGTTTGCCGTATGCTATTGCGACTGACGCGTGGCGGATGCAGGATTTATGAAAAGTGCTACACTTGCTGCAGTCTTATCCTTCAACAAAACAAATTGAAATCTGGTAAAAACATGCATTAGGTCCCTTTTCGTGGATCCAATGTTCTCTACGCCTGACATATCCAGAAATGGCCCATACATAGGCGGTCATCTTGCCTTTTTAATTCAATTTGAATTTTAACCAACTCTATGATGTATTATAAGCAGGTCTGATTATGACCATTCTTTAACTAAAATCAAGACAAAACCATATCCGTTAAGTAATTAATTCGCGGTTTGCGAATCAACGAATATTCCCGTATATCTTCCCTAGACATGTATGGGGTACTTCAATACCAAGCACGCCAGATTTTTCTCAGCATTTGCCATGAGGGATTGCTAGTACACTACATTTGCCAAGATTTTTAGTGGGGTCGCCCTATTTAAGACGTCGCTTCCCTAGGATTGTCCTCAATCTATGGTTATACCATACATTGAGGACAATCCTAGGGAAGCGACGTCTTAAATACGGCGACCCCACTAAAAATCTTGGCAAACATAGTGTACTAGCAATCCCTCATGGCAAATGCTGAGAAAAATCTGGCGTGCTTGGTATTGAAGTACCCCATACATGTCTACGGGAAGATATACGGGAATATTCGCAAACCGCGAATTAACTACTTCTGATTTTGACCGCTCATTTCTAGATATGAGTAACTAGCTCAATTACATCAGTTCATGTTCATAGGTTTAACATGACAGTACAACATCATTGCATCATCGTACAACTACAATTAATTTCAGCTCGCCATCACTTTTCATCCGCGGTCATTACTTTCCCATCAGGATAGCAAACTCCTCGTAGTTCACTTTTCCATCTCCGTTCTTGTCCGCTTTCGCCATGTAGCGGGCTAGATCGTCTCCGCTGACGTTTTGACCAAACAATTGCAGTGCGCTGCTAAGTTCTTCTGCCGAAAGGTATCCGTCGCCATTTTTGTCCAGTGCTTGGAAAAACTTCAGCACAGCGTCGCTTTTTATTTTCTGAGCAACCATGGCAACGAATTCGTCAAACTCGATGGATCCGCTGTGGTCTGTATCAACGGACTTCAAAAAAGCCTTCACCTGACGTGCACTGGTCGAATGACCAAGAGATTCCATCAAGGGACCCAGTTCTGCCCCGGCAATGCTTCCGTTTCCATCCTTGTCAAACAGAGAAAAATTCTCTCTGGCTGTTCAGCTGTAAAACTGGCCATTTCTCCAACAAGCACTGAGTTGAACACTGCTTGTATGGACGCACATGTAAGTGCATTATATAGTGTCCCCCACGCCCTAAATTCCCTCAGTGTTATTTGTGTTGCATAGCAACTGAATAAATTCCTGTAGCTATATTGATCTTCTGCAGTGCAATAATTACCCAGCAAGGAACGCATTATATCGATTTGCAGTGACGTTGTGAGGTACACCCCAATCAACGATACTCGGAATCTTGGCTCAGTATTGCAATCCGAGCGGGCAGTGATGCGCCGGAGAAAGCTCTTTGGCTAGTCCGCTATCGTGTCAACAGATCTTAAATCATTTGTGAATCAAAACATATAGGGAAAATCACTCAGTAAATTGTTCTTCTTAAATTGATTCATGTACCTATACGATAATCCTTTTGTATGTGTGTGTGCATGCATGCGTGCGTGTGTGTGTGTGTGTGTGTGTGTGTGGTGTGTGTGTGTGTGTGTGTGTGTGTGGTGTGTGTGTGTGTGTGTGTGTGTGTGTGTGTGTGTGTGTGTGTGTGTGTGTGTGTGTGTGTGTGTGTGTGTGTGTGTGCTGCGTAGATGCAATTATGTTGGCACTGCTAACGCCAGAATTTGAATACTATACGGTTTCCTATTTTCTTAGTAAGGTGTCGATTCAATTAGGTTGGCTCATGTACCATGCACTAAAAACCGCTTGGCAGTCAAATCGCAAGCCATGCAGTGTGCACTAGCTATTTGTGCACGCTGATATCTCAATATATATTTTTTAATGAAACTGGAAAGAGATGAAAAAAAAAAAAGAAAAAAAAACCTCAGTATTGTTGAACACGGAAGTGGTTCATAGCAGCTCTGATTACATACAGGTGAGACTATGCAGGGTTTGTAAATCATAACGATAGTGATTGCGGTAGTAAAGCAGAGATCGGCCCGGTTCCGCGTAACACATTCGAGATATCAAATTCTAGAAGTCTGCGGAAATGTCCTCTACACATTGCTTTATATGAATTTTGAATTAGCCATATACAACGCAAGCGTTACATTACTGCTGCACGTACTGGCAGGTCCCTTTGCGCGGGAACGATTCCATATATTTATTACTGATAAGTTATAGCATCTGCATGGTAAACTGTCATATAAAAGCAGTTCACATGCATGTCAGTTCGAAACTTACATGCAGTGTACGCCCTAGCTATATCCTGGTCCGAATCATACATAGCCTTCAGCATGAAGAAGCTGGCCTCTAACTCATTAACCCAAAGCGCCGAGAGAGCCTATCACCTACTGGGATCACGTGCTACTCGTATATGGTAGTTGAGGGGGGCATATTGATATTTCTACCCCCGAGGGCATGATCCCAATGTAGCTAAACTTTAAATCAGTCTGCCATTGAACTGAAGCCGTTAATTCGATACTTTAATACGTGTCGCGCCTCATCGCTATGTGCAGATGAACATCACAGATCCAGATATCGTTGTCTTATGCGTCACATTCTTATGCTGTCGGTTAATTTAACACCTAGTTGGGCGTGGTCCCACATTAAGGTCGGTCACACCCAACTAGTCAGGCAAAACATCTCAAGCATGTCACGTGCTCTCATTTATGTACTGTACGTGTGGGATGTTCTGTGGTTAGTTCGGCAGCAGTTAGACGAGTTTTCATTCCACCGCTGGTTCCCCGTTCCGTCTCGTTGTTGCACGCGCTGTTCATTGTTCATTTGTTATATTATACTCTTCGGTTTCGTTTACTTTCCAAAATTCAGTAAGCAGATGTGCGCGTGTTCATAATTCAGAAGATTGGTTTAACTGTATTAAACAAACAACATTGCACGCCTCATTGTACAACTAAAACCATGCAATTTCTGTTCTCAATTACTTTCCCATCAGGATAGCAAACTCCTCGTAGTTCACTTTTCCATCTCCGTTCTTGTCCGCTTTCGCCATGTAGCGGGCTAGATCGTCTCCGCTGACGTTTTGACCAAACAATTGCAGTGCGCTGCTAAGTTCTTCTGCCGAAAGGTATCCGTCGCCATTTTTGTCCAGTGCTTGGAAAAACTTCAGCACCGGGTCGCTTTTTATTTTTGAGCAACCATGGCGACGAATTCGTCGAACTCGATGGATTCGCTGTGGTCTGTATCAACGGACTTCAAAAAGGCCTTCACCTGACGTGCACTGGTCGAATGACCAAGAGATTCCATCAAGGGACCCAGTTCTGCCCCGGCAATGCTTCCGTTTCCATCCTTGTCAAACAGAGAAAAATTCTCTCTGAACTTAGCTAGCTGCTCAGCTGTAAAATTGGCCATTTCTCCCAGCACTGAGATGGTATGGACGTACCTGCAATATGTAGTTGTCTCCCACGCCCTAATTCCAGTGGTGGTTCTTTGCGTTGCATAGCAACTAAATAAATGACAATGGAGCTGATCAAAACTAGTCTATTGCAGTGCAATATTTACCCAGCAAGGAACGCAATATCAAGATCTTCCTATGAGGTGACGTTGCGGGGTACACTCTAATCAGCGATACTCGGAATCAGTGCAATGAAAAAGTAGCACATGTGATCGTTCCCGCGATCTAGCGCATGTTTTTTTTTCCTCCCAAGATTTCAAGCTATGATACTCTAGAAATCTGAAGTGTCCTTTAAACAGCGATACTTACGCACTGAGAATCGGACTATCTGTCATGGAGTTGTATTTTTAATTTGCCATATACATTTCAACGCAGGCGTTCATGTCCATTGCACGTATTATGACATAATTATATCATAACAACAGTGGTTAGAATCCCCACTGCAGACAAAGGGCGAGCTTAGAAGCTACATGTAAACTCAAATGCCCAAAATGGACGGCTCTGACAAATGTACAGCAAACGAGTGGCGGTCTTGAGAGATATTGTAAGGGAACTCATGCAGAGGAAACAGTTATAACAGTTTAGTTAAATGCGCGTTTTACCACCTTTTCTTGCCAAACTGGTGCATCGAAAGGACACTTACATGATGGCTGATATGGCGTATTTAATTTCAATAACAGTTTTCCGCCACATGACTTTTAGGTGTACAGGTGTACGTACATGCAGCAAATGTAATAAATTATTGTGTACTGGCAAACACCTGGTTGCCTTTATAGCATGCAACAAACGAAGGAAAATATACCAGTATACTCCCCCATGCTTTGGTGTGCAGTTATTAGAAATCATATGCATTCTTTCTTTGCAAAGCACAAAATAGTAAAATGACAGTAACATGTTCCGCACCCCATTTGTAGTTCTACAAAACTATACCTATATCAACATAACACTTCAACAGTGCTATGAAAGTAATGAAACGAGCATGCATGTTCTACGTAGTGATTCGGTTGCAGTTTATAAATAAATAACCATGCATGAAATCTCTCCATACTCTTTGCATGTTGCATAATCAGGGCACGTACAGTACAAGTATGCAATCTATTTATGCACGATTTACAGTGTAGCACCCTACATTCCTACATTGAATTCATGCACCCACCAGCTTGCAACCATTGTCTGTGCTTGTCTATGGAATGTCTCCTGAAAGCAAAACCTTCAATAGAAAGGTGTGTGAGTGTGACCCCACACAGAACCAGTGAAATGCCACTTGCACATATCTATTGTTCACAGCCCATTCAAAGGATGGCAATTCCTTTGAATGGGCTGTGAACAATAGATATGTGCAAGTGGCATTTCACTGGTTCTGTGTGGGGTCACACTCACACACCTTTCTATTGAAGGTTTTGCTTTCAGGAGACATTCCATAGACAAGCACAGACAATGGTTGCAAGCTGGTGGGTGCATGAATTCAATGTAGGAATGTAGGGTGCTACACTGTAAATCGTGCATAAATAGATTGCATACTTGTACTGTACGTGCCCTGATTATGCAACATGCAAAGAGTATGGAGAGATTTCATGCATGGTTATTTATTTATAAACTGCAACCGAATCACTACGTAGAACATGCATGCTCGTTTCATTACTTTCATAGCACTGTTGAAGTGTTATGTTGATATAGGTATAGTTTTGTAGAACTACAAATGGGGTGCGGAACATGTTACTGTCATTTTACTATTTTGTGCTTTGCAAAGAAAGAATGCATATGATTTCTAATAACTGCACACCAAAGCATGGGGGAGTATACTGGTATATTTTCCTTCGTTTGTTGCATGCTATAAAGGCAACCAGGTGTTTGCCAGTACACAATAATTTATTACATTTGCTGCATGTACGTACACCTGTACACCTAAAAGTCATGTGGCGGAAAACTGTTATTGAAATTAAATACGCCATATCAGCCATCATGTAAGTGTCCTTTCGATGCACCAGTTTGGCAAGAAAAGGTGGTAAAACGCGCATTTAACTAAACTGTTATAACTGTTTCCTCTGCATGAGTTCCCTTACAATATCTCTCAAGACCGCCACTCGTTTGCTGTACATTTGTCAGAGCCGTCCATTTTGGGCATTTGAGTTTACATGTAGCTTCTAAGCTCGCCCTTTGTCTGCAGTGGGGATTCTAACCACTGTTGTTATGATATAATTATGTCATAATACGTGCAATGGACATGAACGCCTGCGTTGAAATGTATATGGCAAATTAAAAATACAACTCCATGACAGATAGTCCGATTCTCAGTGCGTAAGTATCGCTGTTTAAAGGACACTTCAGATTTCTAGAGTATCATAGCTTGAAATCTTGGGAGGAAAAAAAAACATGCGCTAGATCGCGGGAACGATCACATGTGCTACTTTTTCATTGCACTGATTCCGAGTATCGCTGATTAGAGTGTACCCCGCAACGTCACCTCATAGGAAGATCTTGATATTGCGTTCCTTGCTGGGTAAATATTGCACTGCAATAGACTAGTTTTGATCAGCTCCATTGTCATTTATTTAGTTGCTATGCAACGCAAAGAACCACCACTGGAATTAGGGCGTGGGAGACAACTACATATTGCAGGTACGTCCATACCATCTCAGTGCTGGGAGAAATGGCCAATTTTACAGCTGAGCAGCTAGCTAAGTTCAGAGAGAATTTTTCTCTGTTTGACAAGGATGGAAACGGAAGCATTGCCGGGGCAGAACTGGGTCCCTTGATGGAATCTCTTGGTCATTCGACCAGTGCACGTCAGGTGAAGGCCTTTTTGAAGTCCGTTGATACAGACCACAGCGAATCCATCGAGTTCGACGAATTCGTCGCCATGGTTGCTCAAAAAATAAAAAGCGACCCGGTGCTGAAGTTTTTCCAAGCACTGGACAAAAATGGCGACGGATACCTTTCGGCAGAAGAACTTAGCAGCGCACTGCAATTGTTTGGTCAAAACGTCAGCGGAGACGATCTAGCCCGCTACATGGCGAAAGCGGACAAGAACGGAGATGGAAAAGTGAACTACGAGGAGTTTGCTATCCTGATGGGAAAGTAATTGAGAACAGAAATTGCATGGTTTTAGTTGTACAATGAGGCGTGCAATGTTGTTTGTTTAATACAGTTAAACCAATCTTCTGAATTATGAACACGCGCACATCTGCTTACTGAATTTTGGAAAGTAAACGAAACCGAAGAGTATAATATAACAAATGAACAATGAACAGCGCGTGCAACAACGAGACGGAACGGGGAACCAGCGGTGGAATGAAAACTCGTCTAACTGCTGCCGAACTAACCACAGAACATCCCACACGTACAGTACATAAATGAGAGCACGTGACATGCTTGAGATGTTTTGCCTGACTAGTTGGGTGTGACCGACCTTAATGTGGGACCACGCCCAACTAGGTGTTAAATTAACCGACAGCATAAGAATGTGACGCATAAGACAACGATATCTGGATCTGTGATGTTCATCTGCACATAGCGATGAGGCGCGACACGTATTAAAGTATCGAATTAACGGCTTCAGTTCAATGGCAGACTGATTTAAAGTTTAGCTACATTGGGATCATGCCCTCGGGGGTAGAAATATCAATATGCCCCCCTCAACTACCATATACGAGTAGCACGTGATCCCAGTAGGTGATAGGCTCTCTCGGCGCTTTGGTTTAATGAGTTAGAGGCCAGCTTCTTCATGCTGAAGGCTATGTATGATTCGGACCAGGATATAGCTAGGGCGTACACTGCATGTAAGTTTCGAACTGACATGCAGTGAACTGCTTTTATATGACAGTTTGCCATGCAGATGCTATAATAAATATATGGGATCGCTCCCGCGAAAAGGGACCTGCCAGTACGCCGCTTGCGTTGTATATGGCTAATTCAAAATTCATAAATGTGTAGAGGACATTTCCGCAGACTTCTAGAATTTGACACCTCGAATAAAAAACATGTGTTAGGTTCCTTTACGCGGAACCGGGCCGATCTCTGCTTTACTATACCGCAATCACTATCGTTATGATTTACAAACCCTGCATAGTTGTAACCTCTCACCTGTATGTAATCAGAGCTGCTATGAACCACTTCCGTGTTCAACAATACTGAGGTTTTTTTTTTTCTTTTTTTTTTTCATCTCTTTCCAGTTTCATTAAAAAATATATATTGAGATATCAGCGTGCACAAATAGCTAGTGCACACTGCATGGCTTGCGATTTGACTGCCAAGCGGTTTTTTAGTGCATGGTACATGAGCCAACCTAATTGAATCGACACCTTACTAAGAAAATAGGAAACCGTATACGTCTCCCGGTATTGAAATTCTGGCGTTAGCAGTGCCAACATACTTGCATCGACGCAACACACACACACACACACACACACACACACACACACCACCACCACACACACACACCACACACACACACACACACGCACGCACGCATGCACGCACACAAAGCGCGCGCACACACACACGCGCGCGCGCGCGCGCACACACACACATACAAAAGGATTTTCGTATAGATACATGAATCAAAAATAATTTACTGAGTGATTTTACAATAGAATAACAGATCCTATATGTTTTGATACACAAATGATAGATCTGTTGACACGACAGCGGACTAGCCAAAGAGCTTTCTCCGCATCACTGCCCGCTCGGATTGCAATACTGTGAGCCAAGATTCCGAGTATCGTTGATTGGGGTGTACCTCACAACGTCACTGCAAATTGCGTTCCTTGCTGGGTAAATATTGCACTTCAGAAGATCAATGTAGCTACAGGAATGTATTCAGTTGCTATACAACACAAATAACACTGAGAGAATTTAGGGCGTGGGAGACACTATATATTGCACTTACTGTACATGTGCGTCCATACACGCAGTGTTCAACTCAGTGCTTGTTGGAGAAATGGCCAGTTTTACAGCTGAACAGCTAGCTAAGTTCAGAGAGAATTTTTCTCTGTTTGACAAGGATGGAAACGGAAGCATTGCCGGGGCAGAACTGGGTCCCTTGATGGAATCTCTTGGTCATTCGACCAGTGCACATCAGGTGAAGGCTTTTTTGAAGTCCGTTGATACAGACCACAGCGGATCCATCGAGTTTGACGAATTCGTCGCCATGGTTGCTCAGAAAATAAAAAGCGACCCGGTGCTGAAGTTTTTCCAAGCACTGGACAAAAATGGCGACGGATACCTTTCGGCAGAAGAACTTAGCAGCGCACTGCAATTGTTTGGTCAAAACGTCAGCGGAGACGATCTAGCCCGCTACATGGCGAAAGCGGACAAGAACGGAGATGGAAAAGTGAACTACGAGGAGTTTGCTATCCTGATGGGAAAGTAATGACCGGATGAAAAGTGATGGCGAGCTGAAATTAATTGTAGTTGTACGATGATGCAATGATGTTGTACTGTCATGCTAAACCTATGAACATGAACTGATGTAATTGCGCTGGTTACTCAGGCGTAGAGAACATTGGAACAATAAATAGGATTGTTTCCGTGAAAAGGGACGTAATGCATGTTTTTACCAGATTTCAAGTTGAAAGATAAGACTGCAGCAAGTGTAGCACTTTTCATAAATCCTGCATCCGCCACGCGTCAGTCGCAATAGCATACGGCAAACTGTGTAGTCAAGAGGTACTTTAGTGACATGCTTGGCACAAATTCATTTATAACTTACTAACAAAACGAATATCCCACTAACTTTTTTTAGAAATTAAGTAACATTAGTACGTTTGTAACTATTGGACAAAATATGAAGGAAATCTAAATAGGGGTGTTTTGAGATATTTCTGTACATCCCATACACACATATGCACACACATGCACATATACATACATACACATGCACATACATACACACACAGGATGTATACAAGATTTTCAGAGAAGGGTAGTTGAATAATGGCACTGTGTTGAAACAAAGAGATGCAGCCAAACAAAGCGTCCAGGCTCGTACCCCGCAATGAGTCAATGACACCCAATGAGTTAATGACATCTAATAATGGCCCCATGAGGCTAGGTTTACCTGTACACTGCTAACTGGATCACCCACTACTGTGATGCACATTTAACGCGACTATGGTGTGAGATGAAGATAGAGCAACCATCCCAAACTACACAATCTGCATGTGCGCACATAATGCTAGCACCCTACATTCCTCCATCAAATTAATGTACCCACCAGCAATTTCTGTACTTATCTATGGGAAGCCTCCCGGGAGCAAAAGTTCAATGTTGATAGACACAATGTTCTGTTGGACTGGCTAAGTTATTTTCCTCTACACCTGCTCTTGACTACTGCTAAGGATGTTATATGTATGTGGGTATGTTCTCGAATGCACAACCGCAACATTTGTCAATTCCCTTTAAATGAGCTATGATTAACAATAGATATGTGCACATGGGATTTAACTGGTTCTATGTGGGGGTCACACCACACACATACACTCAACAATTCAACACTCACACACACTCACACTGACACACACTCATACAGACACATATGCACACACATACACACACAACACACACACGCACACACAAACACACACACACTCACACACCACAAACTGCTACTTCCAGTGCATTCACTAATACAGTGGAACCCCTAAATGTGGATTCCCTGAAATAAGGACACCTTGATAAACAGGACACTATTATTTTAAGGTACCAAAGTACTTTGGAAAGAGTTCAATGAAGTGTACTGTACCATTCAGTGTGTATAGAGTACAGGTTGCATACTAGTACTGTAAGTACCCAGATTATGTAACATGCAAAGAGTAGGGAGATGGTTATTTATTTAAAAACTGCTACCAATTACTACATGTACATGTGTGTATATGCTCGTCTTCCAATGCCATATGTATACTTCGCTTCATGCATACCAATGATATATCGGTGCAGCGTCCGTTGTGCATGCCACCAGCACTGCATGCATCATACTCCTCCATACATTCGGTATACAATGTACAGACACAAGACTGCCAACGCATGAGCAGGAGCCAACTATTTTGACTATACATAGATGAAATGGGCCCACACTTCCTCCTGGACAAACCCTGTAAAAAGGGAAAAACTGCTTGAGTTCAAGCTGCTCAAATGTTCATGAATGTGGTAGATATTACTACTGAGCAGGACGATCTTCCATGGGCTCTGCAATTATATCGACTGGCTTCAACCCAAAGCGACAAGTATACACCTGCATGCTCACAATATGGAGAGAAAGCAGAATTAGGTCTGCCAGTGGCTAGCAAAATACGCCTAGACTGATTAAAACACTTCTTTGCCAACCTTATGTTTACCTGCATGATGCGCACACGTACACAACTGCAGTCTCATTTCACAGATCATGTGCTCTTCCATCCCTTGAGATGCAGCTGCACACTTCACATACACCCTTCACCCTCACCACCATCCTTATCTGTCTACGTGACCAACACGCTTGCCATGCACTGCTTGCACAAACATGTATGTAGGCTACGCCTCCATATTCTGATGGGAGCATATCTTCTGTCTAATTCGTTCCTCAAACGACAGAAAAGTGTATTTCCTCCACTGTTATGTTGATGGCTATTGTTCTGTTGAAATACAAATGTGGTGCACACCTTGATAATCAGGACACTTTATTACGGTCCCAAAAGTGTGGGATTAAACATATTCCGTCATTTGTGGCATGCTATGCAGGGCATAAGCAACCAGGTGTTTGGGAGAAATAACATTAGTAATGAATTGATTTGCTGCATGTACGTATTTGTTACCTCAAAAGAGCCATGTGGAAAACTTAAAATCACCCGTTGTTGACAATGCGCCAAACCAGCCATCACATACAACAGGGGCCCTTCAGTAGCCTACAAACCCTTGGCTGCAAGAATTTGAATGCTTTTGGCACTTAAAATAATTCATTCAGCACATCTTTCACATAACTGCCAAGACTCTCTACCATAATAATGATAATTGACTGTACAGTTTTTTTTTTTTCGTCATTCCTATGGACCTGCATGCTGTGTTTGCTGTTTAGTTGGTCTCCTATCATTCTACACATTAAATACCGCTACATGTTTGATTTACACTGGGCACAACCAATTTGACAAGTCAGCAGAGTAAAACGAAGATCTGGAACTGGATTCTTATATGATTAACCAATTACGTTATACGTCAAAGATTTGTTTACCGTTACCAAAGAATTCTTCCAGACCCTTTGAATCATTATACCAATTAGAAGTTATTCACGTTCACGGCTTCAGTTCATATTGTTGAAACCCTCTTTCCTGCTACCTAATATTCCTCTGCTGCCTCATTTAGTTGATTTGGGAAAACTCTACTTTAGTTAATCAAATAATATTCCAGCATTAATCAGTTATTAAGAGCTGATTGGATTTATGCGCATCCATCGTGTTGTACATGTATATACATTTTGCAAAAGTGTATATTATCTTTAAAAAAAAGAAAGAATTGATATTTTCATCATTAATTTATCTCCGATAAAGTTAGAGTAATTGCTTTTTGTGCTAGTCATGTTTTAAAAGTCCATATGCCACATCTAGTGTTATGTATGAGATATTGTCACACAACAGGTGGGCATGTTTGTTCCACAACGTATCGGACCTCACTATGCTTGTACAAGACACCACTGAGTATATTTGCACATAGAGGTGAAGTGTACTGGAAATACTATAACAATTGCGAAGTTTAGCGATTAAAACGGCTCAGTGTAAAAGTTACTTTTTTCGTCGCTTAGGCGGTGGCTTTCTGGCTTCCAGTATAGGAGAAACGCTTAAAAAGTGTTCTTGCATTATGCTTTGAAGCCGTTGAACTTTGTCATGCATCGAGGCATATGTTCTGTAGTACATATTTGTATTTGGAATGTATAGCGTCAATGCCTTGCTCCCCCATCAATCCAAATCCAATTCCATACCAATGCATCCATTTCATTGTGTGCCTCTCCAACAAATGCTGTTCTGTTTACTCCTTTGAACTCTTTGTCAAAATACGAGAAAAACTCTGTGATAGCCTGACCTGTGGAAATGAAAACAATAATGTCGGCAAACTCATTATTTTGCAGATACCAAGTTGCTTAATTTCATCCTGTGACAGAACTCCTCGATTGCATAGCGTGTGACAATTAGCAAACCGATGAAAGGCTTGTTTGTACTTTTCACATACAGTTCTAGCATTACTGAGCAGTGATGGTGAACTGTGTTTAATAGAGACTCACACAGTGTGTCAAAATTTAAAGGCTGTAGAGACATTGTGGATAAAACTTTTAACACTATATTTGTGCACTATTTACTTACCTGCAAGGACTTATGAACATGGTTACCCACAAATGCCCCACTGTGATACTGTTGCCGGTGTACATGAAAGGATTGCAAAGCCAAATCAAGTCCCTTTACAAACGGGCCATCTGACGTAGGGAATCCTTTTTCCACCATAGCTGTGAGCTCCTTAACCCTACTCTCCTGTTGATTTGATGGAAATTATTAACCAATGACAACTAAATCTGAATAAACAAACCAATGTTGCTACTTGTTGATGGCTGGATTTACACAGTTCAGTCAAGTCTATTAAATATGGATCTTCCACTCCGACAACTAGTGTGTAATATGTTTGCATTTCATCAAGTAGCATTGCATTATCTTTGGCCTAATCCTATTCTTCCTTGAATTTGGAAAGCACTTTTAGTGCATCAGAATACGCCTTATATGCTGTTGCGCTCATCCCCATAGGAGAGGATAGACTGCTACCCATTTTCAAATCAAGTTCATGGCGTAATGTGAACAGTTTAAGGAACATTCCTGGCAAACACACCTTATGAAAAAAAACAAATAAAAACAAGATGTACGATTTGCCTTATACACATTATTCACATTAATTCTTACCTGGGTTAATGGAATATTATAAAAAGGTTCCCATATACAGTTATGAAACTTTTTGGCATTCTTTAAATCCCCTCCTGATTGCACAAATATTTTGAAGTAGCTGTTTTCCTTTTAGGCTTTCTTTTAGACAGTAGTGACTGCAATTCTGATCAAACAAAATGGACATGGGCACTTTAATTCCTGTATAATCAGTATAAATACATCAGCATTCAAACATGGCTATGTAATGTTCCTACCACTTGCTCCAGACGAACCACACATCTTGCATAGAAATTCATAATCTCCAGTAAGAAAAATGCGAAGCTTGTAGTCCCTAGAATAATGTATACAGTACCTTTGAGCACCATTTTATACAACTGCACTGATGTGATTACTTACTTCCAGTGTAATGATGCCATTTTGTCCAAATCACTTCTAAACCTATCCAGAGCAATTTGCAAGTTAGCGGTACTATCTTTTGCTTCAAAACATGAGAAAACACAGGTACTGTGCACTGCATTTGGACAGGGAGTGTTAATGATTTGGAAAGCCATTTTGAATGCACCACCATCCTTATCGCCACAAACTTTAATCCTTATTTCATCACTAGGAATTGCTCCATCATGCCATGAAAGTCTTCCTGCCCTTGATGATATGAACATGTATAGTTTAGCATTGTTATCATGATAATTCATGCACCTTTCATTTTCATGTAGAATCTGATATATCTTCGCAGTGACGTCAGGAGTAAATGCATGGGCTGCACCTCTTAGTTCTTCTCCTGAACCCGATTGAACAGCAAATGAAAATGGAGTGACTTCTGCCTCCATATTATCTCCAACTACTGCTTTTGAAATGAAGCATTGCTTATTTTCAGTTCCTAAGTGCACGCCTGATTGCAGCAGCTAACTGGAGCATATTTATTGTCAACTATACAACATACAGTACCTGTGAAGGTATGTTACCTTCGGAGTATTCGTATTGTGGACCACGGTATTCCCAACGAAGCCTTCATTGCAATTCCTTCTTCAGGTGAGATTTGTACCATAGTTCCTGCATCCATTTGTAACTTCTTTTTTTATTCCTTTCCAATTCGACTCACTTCCTTTTGAAGGACAGGATTGGATTCCCAGCAGTAATCACCTCTCTGACAGATTGAACATCTGTAAGATGACGTTTAAGTGTTCGACTGATGTACTAGCTCTCTGGAGATCTGGCCTTTGTGACACGAACAAGTGTCAGTGGCTATACTGCATGTACATGTGTAGGTTGCATTAATGATGCATGTTTACACATATATTATAAGCATACAATATATTTACTGTTCCTCCTGCTGGAATTAGGGTGATATTGCTAGAGCTCTCACTTGACAAATGACGAATCACTCTTGCCATTTCTATTGGCACTTCAGCTGTTTCTTGTTTGCAATGATGTTCATCATATTCTCCAGCTTTCATATCTCTCTTGCATGTCACACACTGTACCACCACATCATGCAGCAAACGTACAATTAGTTCTGGGGCTGGGTGGATACTTTGTAATGTCAAATTGTGGCGTGAAACACAACATGGACATTTAGTGCTGGCTGAAATGGTTATCCATTCAGATAGGCATCCACTGCACACTACTGCGCTGCAATCTAACTGCAATGGTTGTACCTTTGTGCATATATGACACAGAAGCTGGTTCAGACAAGGCCTGGTTGGCACATAGAGGTGGTTGCTCAAGCTGCGATGAAACCTGTGATGGTGCAATGGCTTCAACATCTGTCTTTAAAACTTTGGGTGTGATTCCAGGCAGCCTGCCTGGAATTTTTTAATAGTTTTTTAGCTCGCTGTGAGTGGATTGACGTTGAAGAATACGTCATGCAGTCAGTCAGTATCTATGCATAGTACGGTCATTGAATGTATTTACCTCACAGCTGTGTGACGAATGTTTGGTCCAGTCATATGTCTTGATCATGCGCATCTGTGAGGCGTCTTGGTTGACGATGCCTTGATATGGCGCTGAACAACCAGATAGCATGTTTTGCAGAATTTACTTGGAAATGCATGAAGGTCAACATCATGATCAGTGCAGATGATGATTATAAGCACTGCAATCGTACGTAGGATTGGACGACCTCAAACCCGTCAGTAGCCTACATGTATAGCCACAGACCCTGCAATGGTTATTGACCTGGCACTCGCGCGGTTGATCCCTTGATCTCGACCGTTTTGAAAAGGTCACAACTTCTCACAGAAAAAGCGTCCAGAGAGAGGCTATTCACATACAACGAAAACTACGCTTGTACGCTTAAGTGCTAAGGTTTGGAGCTCTAGAATGTAGTAGTTGTGGCGTACTTAACGGCTGAATCAAACGTAGTAAATATTCACTTTAGAAAAAAAAAAAAACTAGCTAGTACAGTATATAGTATAGCAGTTAATTTCAATCGATTCTTGATAATTATAAAGTTCATAATTACAATAACCGATAGCCGATTAATAATCTGCACTGCAAAATGGCACGTATTTAGTGATTACGTTACTACGCAACCTAGTAAGTAAAGCTGGAATTTTGGGATCAGTATAGAGTAGCAGTGTTTACCTTCAAGGAAAATGGCAAATTTTACAGCTGATCAACTGGCAATGTTCAGAGAGTATTTTAATCGGTATGACACGGATGGAAACGGAAGCATTGGCGGGGAAGAACTGGCTCCCTTGATGGAATCTCTTGGTCATTCGACCAATGCACGTCAGGTGAATGCCTTTTTGAATTCCGTCGATACCGACCGCAATGGATCCATTGAGTTCGATGAATTTGTCGCTATGGTTGCTCAGAAAATGAAGAGCGACCGTGTATTGAAGTATTTCCAAGCACTGGACAAAAATGGAGATGGTTACCTTACGGCAGATGAACTTAGGAGCGCAATGGAGGTGTCTGGTCAGAAAGTCAGTGGAGACGTTCTAGCCCGCTACATGGCGAAAGCGGACAAGAACGGAGATGGAAAAATAAACTACGAGGAGTTTGCCATCGTTATGGGAATGTAATTCAGAACTGCCATTTATTGGCATGTAAAGTAACTTATAGTTATGCACACGAGCTTGCCTATTTAACAGTAAGCCGCAACAAAAACAACGTGTATATCAGGTCACTCTGTTGAATCGTGCATTTGAGTGGAACGTCAGGTTGAGTTATATAATTATGTATATCAGGATCCACCTTTTTCCTCCCGCGGGTCTAGCTGGTTCATTCCTGGTTTCAGCTACAAGTGTAACATAGGAGAACTTTGATTTTAAAAAGAAGCGAAGAGCAATTGCACGATACGTGCAGATACAGTGTGAAGTCAAGCGGGCCTTTCAGTGGGCTGCATGGATACCAAAGAAAGCGCAGAATTCAACTCGGCAAGCTCTATGGCATGTGCATGAAGCCAAGCGAACTCGTTACGGGGGGAGCGAAAGAATTTGATTGCATTCGCTGACAATACAAAACAGTCTTTACAAACGAGGAAGGAAGAGGAGGAGGTGTAATCATATAGGCGTAAAGTATACACATTAGGCCACCATGTTTTTCAGTTCTGCACACAAGTGTGTTCCAGGCCAGGAACACACTTCTTGAGGCTGGGAGTGGGTTTGGATGGTCAACATCTGTACACCCATACAGATGATATCTTGCTCAAAATGGAGATTAGGCCCAGGTGAAGAAACAGCCGAAAGCCAATCTGAAGCATGAGGAGATGACACTGAGAACAGGCATGGTAGTGATGAATTTGCAAACATGTTCCTGAACACAGTAGTCTCCTCAATCCCACCAAAGAGTATTTTCATGGTGTGGTGACCAGCTGATTCAGCAGTAATGGCATCACTAGATGGAACGCGCTCATTAAAGTCATCAATAGAATGTAAATATTTTTTTGAGGTGCTGAAAACAACCCTGACACACTGGTAGGCACTCCTGATGAATGACAACAACATGCCTTATTATGACTATTATTATTCAAGAGCCATTCTGCTGGGATTGTGCCCCCCCTCCCTTATACACCTCTTCATGCATGAGTGTTTACTCTTTCACAGGCAACAGAGCAATATTGCGCCGCAGGTCTGTTTATCTATAAACAGTTAGCACTTTGCAGTCAACAACATATTGATACGTTGTTTCCTGGTCATATAGTGTAAGTTGTTGCTATCTACGTTTTCCTGCAATGCACAACACTTTTATTTAGCAAAACATGTGTAAGGTAATGATTGGCTAAACATGTGTAAGGTAATGATTGGCTTTGCCCAAGAAAGAGTTAAACTGTATGTGTGTTTATATTGTGTGTGAGCAGCATTTTGAAATTAAATTAAATTGTTATGATTGTTAAATTTTCTTTGTATAAAAATTGATAATGATGCAATGCACAAATACAACTCAACATAAAACTACTAAATGAACTAGAATAAGCCGGATAGGGTGGCTCTAGCATTGACCCTACGGTGCAGTCTTCCATATAGTTCCAAAGTGATTTGGGACCTGGGATTAAAAGTGTACAAGACCAGATCGCCAGATGTGAGGAGCACCCTTGTGCCCATACCCCATAGGACTTAACCACAAGAGGGTCCCCCACCCACCCCAACTCAGTGTACCTGGGACTCAATAGCAGCGTGCACTCTCAACTCTCCTACTCACCTGCTGTTGCTCATTTTAAAAATATTTGGATTCAGCGATGAGACAAACAGTGACATCATGCGAATGCAGCTGGCTTTCCTCGATCCCAGTCCCACTAGGATATCAGCTGGACATGGCTATGAAGTATCAGCACTGAGAGCCGACCTCTTATCCTAACAGAAAGATGAGCCCAGTGAAAGAATTCCACTCGTGTGTCTCTCAGCTTACATGTATTATGGTGTGATGTAACATCCCTGGCCTCCATGCTTACATGTCACTGGGCTAGAAGCAGCATTGCCTCGTTGTACAGCTACAGAGGGGCGCTGAAGTAAGCACAAAAAATGTCTGTAACTTCTCCTGATACCTTGCAAACACGACAAGGAGGTAGAGCCTACCCCAGTTTCCGAGGTGCCAGGGAGTGATGAGGTGTAAGGGTTAGAGAAGTCTGGCTATCCATATTAAATGTGGAATCCTACTATGGGTTCGTGTCTGAAAAACTGGACCATCGTTGACAAGCCTATGTATATACTACACTCTGCACTGATAAACATCAAGGTCTGTGTGGTTGTTAACGTTTGCAGCGGCAACTGAGGGCTGCAGAGGTGGTTGGGGTCATCTTTGGAGACAAGAAAAAAGATCAAGATAGTATAATCTGATGTCAGCTAGAAGCACTAATTCTTCAACCTAGCATCCATCTCCCCTGTCCCCCCTCCCCCCCCCCCCCCCCCCCCCCCCCCCCCCCCCCTTTATCCCACCCTTCCAGCTATTCTTATCTGGAGGTGGTATGCAGCATGGTGCCATCACTGTTCCCATCAGACACATCACTCCCGTTATCACAGGAAAAAGTTAGAAACGTCCAGGCATGGTTTTTCAGGGTGGCTTTTAGCGTAAAACCACTCTGGGATTGGATGTCTAGCGTGGGAATAGCGTACAAACCATCCTGGAATTTAGCGTCCAGGGTGCGAATATCGTAAAAACCATATATGGTCTTGTCCTGAACAACAACCATTGTTGAAGCAAAAACGATGTTGAAGCAAATTCATTGCTTCAACATGGTCAATGGTTTTTGTTCGACAAAACCAGGACAAGACCATATGGTTTTTTACGCGATGGTTTTTACGCTATTCCCACGCTAGACATCCAATCCCAGAGTGGTTTTACGCTAAAAGCCACCTTGAAAAACCATGCCTGGACGTTTCAAACTTTTTCCTGTGTATATCATGTACTGTAACCTTACTGAATATCTATTCAGCATAACTCAAACGCTATAGCCAGCCTCCGAACTCACTTCCTGCATGTCTTGGCTATTGTATGGCTCGTGGTAAGGTAAATCTTCCAAATGGCAACCTTCTCAGTTCTGATTTGTCATTATTCTAGGGCTATGTTTGAAGAGGGCGGTGCCATTTTAATTTATAAACTCTCGGTACGCATTAGTTAAGTGTGGTGAGTTTTACTAACCACATCGATCAGAGCTTGAAAGATGACCTCCCTCCCATCCATTGTCCACAGCACGCCTGCCACCCTCACCTCCCCCTCCCATGACACTGAATTGGTTTAGCGTCGTTGTGCACGCCTGCAAACAACCACAACCACATACAACTTCCACCTCAACACATTCCAACCACATCTATGAACTTTCCATCAACAACACACACGAACACACAGAGCGGGGGCCAAACGCATAATTAATTTAGCAGGGTGGGCCCACACACCTGCACGGAAAAAACCTCTGTGGGAAAAAACCCAGTGGGGAAAATCCACACAGTAGGAAAATAACCAAACAATAACCGCTCACAAACAACAAACACAATGTTCCGACTTCATGATCTGCTCTCTGGCTAAGGAACCTCTTTTCCTGCTTCTTGCCTGCATTACGTGAAACATACAACCCTCCCGGGGAAAGTTTTCAGTGTGCACAAACGCTTAGACTGAATTGTTACGCCCCTTCCACCCTACATATACCCCCCCCACGTGGCCACCACGTGCTGTCTGACCAATCGCATTGGGAGGGAGCTTAGTTTCTGTCTAATTTAACTCCGTACAAACGACAGAAACATATATCTCCCTCCCATCCATTGTCCACAGCACGCCTGCCACCCTCACCTCCCCCTCCCATGACACTGAATTGGTTTAGCGTCGTTGTGCACGCCTGCAAACAACCACAACCACATAGAGACACAAAGAACGGGCCCCGGTTAAATACCCAGACCTTTAGACACTTTCAAACGGCGCTCTAGAGAGTCTTTTACGTAACCATCCTTGGCTGATTCAGACTTCCAACGGCCATGCCTCTTGAAAAGTCTATCTTCCACACCGGCGTTGGCTGCCGCTGTAGCACCCCCTGCTCTCAAACTATGCATACCAAATAACGCTGGGTCAAAACCCAACTGTGCCACTTTTTCTAATAAAAGCTCCCTCAATCTGGTGTAACTGAGGCCACCATCCTTGCGCAGACGCTCCCCACTCTTAGTGCTCACTATCCCACGAAACAACTTTGCCTGGGATGTGTGGTCTACCTCGCCCATGCGACAGTAGCATTCCATCATGGCAACTGGGCATGTTACCTGCCCGGTGCGTGCAATAACTAGGGACGCTCCCTCCCTGTATTGATCTGTCTTACTAGACTCTATCTTAACCACCATGCCCTCGGCATTAAAGGTTACATCAGAGCCTCTGAGCTTCAGCAGCTCATCACACCGCATGAACCCAGCATATGCTACCAAACACACTGCCAACAACCTGACCTCTGTCAGGGATGGAGCTGGCCCAGCAGCCTCCACCATGGCCTTCAACATATCTGCCGTCACTGGTTCCTTCCGAACCTTAGGCTTGGCCAATATACGCCGTAACCCTTCTAAGGTAGCCTTAACTAAGGGTGACCCACTGAATGGCTGGAGCCCTGCTAACCCATGCAACCATGATAGCGCATGCACTGCCTCCTCTACAGCAGCTTTACTCTCAGTGGACTCACTGAGGTGCTGCATGTACAGCACCAGATGAAGCTCGTGTACTGGAAAACTTGGCACTCCTTGCCGGGCTTCTGCCCATGTCTTCCATCTCTGAAATGCTCCGAGGTACTTTTTGGTGGTGCTATCTGCCCTGCTTCTCAGCACTGTTGCTGGGAGGGATTGTGCCAATCTCCTCAGCTCAGGGTCCTCTAGGTTGCCCAGCAACGGCCAAGCTCCTGCTGAGAACACACCTGTGTTGAAGAACAATAGGAAAGATAGATTAGAAGTGCACCATTCCTACAAAGCCCAGGTTGGCCTGCCAGCATCCGATGCTGGAGATCCAACCATCCAGGCTTCCACAGTCAATCTCAGCGATCAACATAGCCATCCAGGCTTCCACAGTCAATCTCGGCGATCGACATAGCCATCCAGGCTCCCACAGTCAATCTCGGCGATCGACATAGCCATCCAGGCTCACACAGTCAATCTCGGCGATCGACATAGCCATCCAGGCTTCCACAGTCAATCTCGGCGATCGACATAGCTATCCAGGCATGCACACAGTACTACCCATAACACATTGGGCGCTAACTGTTGAGGTCCGCGCACCTCGCACTACCGCCCCCAAAATCTATACACACTGCCAACATAGCAGTATTGGGAAACTTCCCTTTAAACAACTGACCACCTGATCTACCAGGTCTGACCAACCACTCTGACAGTGGCAATGACCGTGTGTCCACAATAAAAGGTGCCCAACCTTCACCTTCTAGCCACAGTAACGGCCAGAAGGGGGCTGATTCCCAACACGGAACTACTAGCGTCCCATGGGCTTTACATGTTTCCATATGCCTTATAACCCTTGGTACAAGGCTAGGGGGTGGACACCACCAGTTATTCTCCCCTTGCCAGTCTACCGTAAATGCATCCACTGCCTCTGTCCCAGGAGATGCAAAACGTGAGTTGAACCGCACAAGTTGTGTGTTATATGATGATGCAAATCTGTCCACAGAGTACGGTCCCCATAGTGCATTCAACATTGCAAACACCGCAGGGTCTAACTGCCAATCATCATAGTCTACAATACGACTGATATAGTCGGCAAGTTCATTCCTTTCCCTGGGTATCCATTCTGGCTCTAGCCGAATGTTGTACTGGATACAAGCTTTAAACACTTTTAAAGCCTCTACTTGAATGTGTGACTTAGCACTACCAACTTGCAAAATGCGCACCACATTTTGATTATCTGTGAACCAACGCACCCTCACATTGCTCAGCTTGTGTGCTACTGCTTCCAGTACCCTCCCCACTGCCACTAACTCCCTCCACGTAGAGCTCTGCACAGCTTCATCAGGTAACCAATTACCCTGTGCAACATGCATACCATGTTCTACGGTGTATCCACCATACCCAGTATCACTAGCATCGGAGTACACACATCTCACTGCTGCTGGGCTATGCCATATTGGTTGTGAATTAAACTGATCAAAACACTCAACCCAAAACCTCAATTCTTCCCCTGCATCTTGTGTGATGAGTAAAATGTCACACCAAGCTTGTCTAGATTCTAACAGGGCATACAATGCCCGCGTCCTGAACCTGGCTACTGGACCCAATGCTAGACTCATGGATATGATTCTGCCTATCAGGCTAGCAACCGTCTTAGCTAACAGGCTAGATGTCTTAACTGCCACCTTAAGGCTGTGCTGCAATGCCCTAACTTTTCCTTCTGGGACAGAAATACTCCCTTTACTCAAGTTCAAGTTGAACCCTAGCCAAACAAGCTCGTGAGTTGGCACCCATACTGACTTGGCCTCATTGCAAACCCAACCTGCCCTATCTAGGGTATCCCTGACCCATGCACTAGATGCTTTTGCACTGCTCTCATTCTGAGAGGAAACAATACCATCATCCAGATACACGATTGCTTTAATTCCTTTACTTCGCCATAAGCGGACTAAAGGACGCATCATCTTAGTGAAGACATATGGAGCAGATGATAAGCCAAATGGTAACACCACAAACGTGTAAGTAACCCCACCCCATTCAAATCCAAGGTACTTACGATACTGCTGGGCCACATCAACATGGTGGTACCCCGACTTAAGGTCAAATGAAAACATCCACTCACCTTTCTCAAACATCGCCATTGCCACACGTATATCTTCGTACTTGAACTTTTGTTTCCAGAGGAATCCGTTCACATGTCTCAGATTCACCACCAGACGCTTCTTGCCCACCCCATTCATGACTACAGATAATGGGCTACATACTACAGGTGGCTCTTTTGCCTCCTCGATATATCCTCCATTTTGTAACTCACTCACTGCCCCATTAACAAATTCCCTCTCTAGCAGCGCTGTACGCTGATTAGGCCGAGAATATGGTGTAGGCAACGAATAAAAGGGGAGTATATACCCATTTCTAACTGTATCTAACACCCATGGAGGTGCATGCAGCACCTGTTCCCAATACTGTACACAATTGCCCAATCTTCCCCTCACAGAAAATGCACCCGCATCACCCTCTTGCACCTCCCAACACCTGCCATGCCCTCCCTCACCTTCACAGGCAACAATTTCAGGTGTTAATTCCTTCGTACATTCCCCACCACTGCGTGCCACATTCTTACCCCTCTCACATATGCTCTCACCAGCCATGAGTCCCTCACTAACATTGGGCAAAGGATACGGCACACTGGCCAATGCCTTAGGGCACTCCCTACGGAAATGCCCCAGCTCCCCACAGTGGAAGCACCCTCCAGAGGGTTTCGGCGCCATAGGTTTAGGAGCCATGGGGGGTTTCACCGGTGCAAAAGCCATCAGTGGCTCCGTACTAGGCCGCAACCCACCCTTCTTGGCAGCCTCCTCCCTCGTCTTACTTTCCTTCAACTTCCTTTTCTTTGCCACTTTCCTCTCAGCCGCCCTCTCGGCCTTCTCCATCTTTCGCTCGTCTTCCGAGTTCGACGCCAGTGCATCGTCCTCGTACTCCTCTACGACTGCCCATCCGGCATCCGACCGATCGGCGAACTTAATCATTTTCTGCCTGCGGGCAAGAAGTTTGATACCTTCTTCCAGATCTTCCTTCGCTCTAGCCAGATGTGCTGCCCCGCTCTCGTCCGCTGCCATCACTCTCTCCATCCGCGCTGTTGCCGAAGCCACCTGTTCCGTCACCTTGTCGATGAAGGCGGACTGTATTTCGTTTCCCTTCTTCTTGAAGGTGTACGCCGGCTTCTTCCCCTTTGCACTGATTCGTGCGGACTCGATTTGGCTCTCCCGCACCATCCGCGCCGTCTCGTCCTGGCCCTGCCTAACGCTTTTCAATTCATTCTGCATGGTCTGCAACCCAAGAAGTATACGCGAGACGACGTCCGTGACCGATGTGCTGGCGCCTGACGTGCCCGATGTGCTGGTGCCTGACGTGCCTAGTCTCGTACCCAGACCCTGATTCCCACAGCTACGGATGGATTACATCACCGCTACGTGGAAATAGGGTCTGGAGAAATGCCCAACAAAAGTCGTTCTGAGCACCATTTGATATTACGCAATCTAATTGGTGCTAAACAACGGGGCTAGAATACGTCAGCGTGATAACGTCATGGTGTCCGTTTACGAGTACAACGGAATGAATCGCTGTAAGCTTTGCGTTGCTCCCGTCTTGGTTGGCAAAAACAGAAGACAGCTTGCTAACCCAGCAAGTGAGCGTTGCAGAGGAGTACTGATCGATCTAGCGTGCGAATGCAGGCTATCAGCGAGAGACGCTAAAAAGGAGATCGAATCAGGGTATCTGTGCAGAAAGTGCTTTGATGAAATTGCCCAGTACCTAGCCCTTCAAGAGAAAGTGGGGAGCCCGAAAGGTGAACTAGTACTGCTGTCGAAGTTATCTCCCAACGCAGGCGGCTCAACGACAACGCCGCCTAATCCTATTCAAGGCACAAAGCGTACAGACATGGATGTCCAAGAATGCCATGAAACTGATTAAAAAGTCACCTTTTACTCGGTAGAACATTAGGCATATTATAGAAATATTAATCACGTATGAAAATGAAATGTATTTACATAGGAAATGAATTACAATTACACGTATCACACTGGCAGTCAATTGCACACATATTCTCCTAGGTGGTGATCAGCTAACGGTAGCAAGGGTTCGAGGTAGTCAAGGAGCTCTCTTAAACTCAGATAGTGGCATTGAACGTGTTGAAGTATTTATTCCAGTGATAGAAGACTGGCATTGCTACATGAAGGTATGTAGTACATGTTTGATGGTCTGTACCGTGTACACAAGTATTTGAGGGCAATGATAATAGCAGCTGCCCAAGGGTGTTAATAATGGCATTCAGATTAGTCACATGGTACAGTCTGCCCTCCTTATAAGCACACCACTTTGTAAGCTCGTTCCCTCCTTATAAGCTCAGGGGTGTGTACCTAAATTAATTCATAACCTGGGGCAAAGGACAGTGTGTCTAGTCTTTTACAGTTTGTGGGAGCATCTTTTCAGAGGAGGATTTTAGGTCTAGTGTGTTTGCAGGACACAATGCTGTCTAATGTGTTTGAAGCGTAATTAAATTCAGATACACGCAAAAAAACAACATTCGTTACAAGCTCAAAATTCCTTTTTTAAAAGCTCAGGGAACAAACATGAAGCTAATAACGAGGGCAGACTGTAACACTATTCTGTTGATTAGCCTATGTAATAGACCTCGTCTATTACATAGGCTACCAGATTTTCTTTGCAAACTGGTGTCCTCAGCATTTCCCTCCACTGAGGGAGCATCAGTAGTTCTGGTCCTATATAAAGGATTGTAACTTGGCCTCTTAATATCCGCTCCTGCTGGCCACGGTCCTTCGTGTCACTGCTTAGATACGCTGCTGGCACCCCTTTAGCGTTCAGAGCAGCAACCTGTGTAAAAAAGAACGATGTACATGTACATGCAGTGTTATGATTTCAGCTAATGTACGTATACATACTTGGTCCTTCATCAAGGCTATTAGCGGCGATAAGACTACCACAATACTGCCGTCACGTTGAAAGAGATCGTCAAAGGCGAACGGCAGACGGAGAAACATATACAGACTTTCCACTACCAGTGGGTTAAATGACGAACACGTCATTCCCTTCCATGAAGCTTCTTATAGCCTTAAGCTGATTAGGACGGATAGAAGCGTAGCCCAGCCTTTGACAAGCTCGTAGGATTAGAGCGTCAAGATTCTCTCTAGCGACAGTAGCCATTCTGCACAAGTGAACATGCTAATATTGCTTTACGTAATTTAAAGGCAATTTTGAATTCATTTGTGACGTCACGTAGCACTGCATTCTGATTGTGCGCCTAAAATCAGGCGCACGTAGAACGACTTTTGTTGGGCATTTCTCCAGACCCTATTTCCACGTAGCGGTGATGTAATCCATCCGTAGCTGTGGGAATCAGGGTCTGGGTACGAGACTATGACGTGCCCGATGTGCTGGTGCCTGACGTGCCCGATGTGCTGGCGCCTGACGAGCCCGCTGGAGTACCATTTCGTTGATCGATAGTACAGAAAGTTTTCAGTGTGCACAAACGCTTAGACTGAATTGTTACGCCCCTTCCACCCTACATATACCCCCCCCACGTGGCCACCACGTGCTGTCTGACCAATCGCATTGGGAGGGAGCTTAGTTTCTGTCTAATTTAACTCCGTACAAACGACAGAAACGTATATCACCGTCGAAGAAATTTTGACCCAGAACGTCCCAGACCTCGACGAAGCGGTCTTTGACTATGTTTGTGGTAGGAGAATAAAGGATAAGGAGGTTTATAAACGCCCGCTAAATGGTGGAAGAGTATTTGGGCAAAGAGACACACGCACATGCCTTGCTTGACTCGTTTGAAGCGAAATTTTGTTCTCTTCGCTTTAAAAATGATCATCTTTTTAACGCACACTTTCAAGGTGTGCTCGAGTCTCCTGACGACTTCAACTCGAGCGAGGATGTGTATGAGGCGGTTGGCTCCGTGCTGCTGGACTCCTCACAAGACCCCACAGATGAGGAGGGAATCAGGGACCTCTGTGCCTTGCTGTTGGGAGCTCTGAAAGGGTAGGACCAACATGTGTGTTCCAGCGCCTTTACTATGAATAGAGGAGTCGGTCACGTGGTTTGGCAGAATCAGACGGGAAAAGCCACTGTGGTTCGATTCAAAGAGTCTTTTGTTTTAAGGCCATGTGATCCTTGTAGGGGTGGGGGGTGTTGAGAGGGAACTAGGGGATTGGGATGGCTACGAACGATTGGGGGAAACGAGGGAAAGACATAGTGTTAGTCTCCTGCAGCTGTATTGTATGCCCTGGTACTCTTTATACTGACATGTATGCCCTGGTACTCTTTATACCGACATGTATGCCAGGATTGTATTATCGCACTTCATTGTCGTGTATTCTCCTGACCAGTGGAGCATCTTTATGGTTTAGTTGATGGGGATGTATATTGAGGTGCTGTGTTGACCAGTCCCTCCTTCACATCCTCTCTTCTCCCCCTCCTGCCCCTTTTCTCTTTCTCTCCACTCCTCCCACTCTCCTACTCCTCTCTCCATTTCTCCTCTCCCCTCTCCTCTTTTTTTCTCCTCTCTCCTCCCTCTCTCCTCCTTCCTCTATCTCACTCCGAATCTTGACCCTCTTTCCCTCATCCTTTCCCCTCGCTCCCTTCTTCCTCTTCTCCCCACTTCTCTCTTGACCCTCTTCATTTCCCTTGCTCTTTCCTTCTCCCCTTCTCTCCAGTGATGACGATTATGAGTCTTTCGAAGAGAGCAATGGGAACGAGAAGAAGTTGTTAGATGCTCCTATCTACCTTGGAGACAGGTTCAAGATAGGTGAGAATACAGTGTGGGCATTCCACGTGCACACTGTGTAATAAAGGTGCTTAGTGGACACATGCATACATACCAAAAGGGATGCAGGGTGGGCTTTAAATAGCATCTACATCATGAGGGATGCAGGGTGGGCATTAAATAGCATCCATGAAGCAGTTCTGTGTTGTGGAATGGAACAAAGACTTGCTCAACGTTTTGTTGCCTGTGTGTGTGTGTGTGTGTGTGTGTGTGTGTGTGTGTGTGTGTGTGTGTGTGTGTGTGTGTAATGGGTGATGTTTTGAGTACTGGAAGTGGAAAATGTATCCCCACATTATGGATTGGGGCATGATATTACAGCCTCCGTTTTTTGTTGTTTTTATACAAAGATAACTCAGCTCTCAAGGAGACCAATTTCTGGATGATGCAGCCCATTTCAAAGTCGGTATGTCCCAATAATATTCGATTCAGGGTCAACTCTATTCGATTCAGGGTCAACTCTGTAGCGTAAAGTTGTCACACCCTTTTCCTCCTTGACATGGAGGCACAGAATTACATGTACATGTACGCTCTCCCTGTACCCTAGCTGTACATGTACGCTCTCCCTGTACCCTAGCACATGTCAACCTCTGAACTGTGGACCCCTTTGATAATCAGGACACTTTGTGCAGGATCCCATTGGTGTGCCGCATCTCTCCAGAGGTTGCACTATGTGTCTGCTACACCCTGTGTGTGAATATCTCTGTGGTGTGTCTGCTACACCCTGTGTGTGAATATCTCTGTGGTGTGTCTGCTACACCCTGTGTGTGAATATCTCTGTGGTGTGTCTGCTACACCCTGTGTGTGAATATCTCTGTGGTGTGGCGCATGGCAGTACAACCCTGCAAGCATGTGTGCAGTGATCAGCCGGGGTGCACAAGCCACAATGATGTCATGTGGGATCGTTTCCGCGAAAAGGGACCTAGCGCATACATTATAAATTTTCAGTACATGTAGTAAAAATGTAGCACGTGTGTTGAAATGTATGGCTAATTAAAAATTCAGCGCCTTACAATTCCATGACAGATACCCCGATTCTCAGTGCGTAAGAATCGCTTTCTAGAGAACAATTCAGACTTATAGAATATGAAGGGGAAAAAACTTTAAATCTTGAAAAAACATGCAATAGATCCCTTTTTGTGGAAACGATCCCGTGTAACGAAAATGTAGTTAAGTTTTGCACAGAATAAAAACAGATAAGCTAAGTGTTGCGTACATTTAATTAATGTGCACATATCTTTATGTAACTGTCACAAATACACAAATAATGTGCGTGTGTGTTGTGTGTGTTGCATGTGTGTGTGTGATGTGATGCTGCAGTTTGTGGACAAGAAGAGGTTGGAAAAGGCTGATGCTAAACTGAAACTGAAACAGGACAAAAGAGCATTGCAGGAAAAGAACGTATCGGAAAACAAAGGGTCAGATACATACTCATGTACTGTACATGTACACAAGCAGATGTGCATTTGCAATACTGTACATACATGAGTGTGCTGTACGTTTACACACACTAGTATATCGAGTGTTTCTGAATGAGCCCTGAAACTCTTACTACACCATTATTAAGATTAGTTGATTACGTAAGGAGTATTGAGTGATGTTGGTGGAGAAAAGTAATGCAAGAAAATGAAGCAATTAGAACCAAGAGTATAATGGCATGGTTGAATGATTTAAATAACCAAAGTAAAACCTTTTTCATTTTATTACATATATGGAACAGTGTCCAGCAAAATCATTCTTGTGATACTTTATCAAATTTTCCAGGACAAGCAAAAGGATTGCGCTGCTCGGAAGGGTCCAGCACCAAAGCGAAGAGCTGCACTTACGCCTATTGAGGTTGGGTCTCCTGCACAGATGGTTGCAATGGATTTCCTTGGACCTCTTGTAGAAACTGATGAAGGTAATCGTTACATCCTTGTGGTTGGAGACCATTTTACAAAGTATATGTCTGCATATGCTCTTCCTAATCAAGAAGCGAAGACTGTGGCTAGAATTCTTGTGGAGGAGCACTTCTGCCAATATGGATTCCCTGAACAACTACATTCGGACCAAGGACCACAATTTGAGTCAGAAGTGATTGCTGAAATGTGCAAAACTATGGGTATTCACAAGACCAGAACAACACCATACCACCCGGCCTGTAATGGTGAAATTGAAAGATTTAATAAGACACTGTGTGACATTCTGGCTACAGCTCTGGATGGCTGCCATTTCACCTGGGATAGGCATGTCAAGTTAGCTTGCTTTGCATATAATACCAGTGTGCATGCTTCCACAGGCTACACACCCTTCTACCTTATGCATGGGTATGATTCCCGACTTCCAGTTGACATTTTGTGCGGTACATTTCAGCAAGATGACATGTCACATTGTGAATATGTGGCCAACCTACAAAAGAGGTTGGGGCATGTATTCGAAAAAGTACGTGAAAAGACAGGACAGAGTCTAGTATGACAAAAGGCATATTATGACAGAAAGATTCATGGTGAAAAGTTTAACACAGGAGACTTAGTGTGGCTGTGGAATCCAGCAGTTCCAAGAAAGAAAGGATATAATTGCAAAAAGTTGCACAGAGTGTGGCAAGGACCTTTTGAGGTTATCAAGCGGCTGTCGGACGTCACGTACAGGATCCAGCACACAGCAAAGAGAAGGCAACGTCAAGTAGTTCACTTTGACCGACTCAAGCCTTGTAACCCAGATGTGCGATTACACAAGGTCACTCAGCCTGTAAATGAGGGGCCTATGGATAACCATGGCGCTATGAGTAGCACTGATGATGCTGATACAGAGGATGATGGTGAGGTACCAATGTCAGTATCAAATACGAAGGAGCAAGAAGCTGAAGAACAATCAGTTGAAGTAGATGAACTCGAGGATGCTCCGTCTCTGATGATGATGGAGGTGAGGGCGTCTCCTTGGAGGAGGAGAAATCAAGGATGGTCCTGTTATTGGGCTCTTTGAACAAGGTGGTACCATCCTCCCCCCAAACAGGCGGTACCCGTGACGAAGCAGAGTCGTCACGTGGTACCCCATCCTTGATGGACCTATACAGAAAGAGGGTCCACACAAACATGACCAAAATCAGAAACATGATGTCAGACATTGCACATGCCTCACATCATCTAGAATTCCTAAAAAGAGCAGAGGGAACTGGCATGCTTCCTAGGGGGCTCACAGTTGAACCCAGGATGATGCTTGTTTTTGCGGATGAGACAACCTCTGCAGAGTGGAAAGAGCAGACCAAGCAAAACACGCTGGGTTATATGAAGGTGGCCATCCGCCACTATGAGAAAACCATCTCAGACAGAACAGCTACAATAGACATGACCCAGACTGATACTGTGACGATGCTCAACGACACAAGGCCAAAGGAAAGGTCTTAAGGGGACATATGAGCTCATGCTCAAGGCGGCCTCAGACCAGGCCAAAAAGATAAAAGCCGAAAGAGACCAGAGCTCAGAAAAGAAGCTATCGGCTGTCCCCCCTCCTACTAAGCGTAGGAGATTGGATGAGGATGAGAGGTATGATGTACATAGTTGCACACACTTAAACAAAATTTACACATCTTATGAAACAACAGACCCGGGCCATCACGGCGAATCCCTGGTAAGGGACCCCACAGACCAAGGTGGAGAAACAGCCACCACCAGAAGTAGACGAAGGTCAAAGCCTGACAAACGTAGACGTAGAAAATTATGTGTATTTAAACATTACAATATGTGTACATCAACTGTGAACCCAGACAACATAGTCAACCTCTCATCATACAGACTTTCCAATAGAGAGACAGACATCCTCTCTAAAGGATTGAGCTTCATACCTTACACCCCTAACATAAATTATATAAAGAGTAGTGAAATCATAGACTTTACCAATAAACTGAGACTAAGGTACAAATACATGCACATTACACCAAGTGATAACCCTTTTAGACTAAAGACTAAACAGACACCTGGACCTACAGACTACAAACCTTTAGAGAAATTAATTGATAACATCACATTAACTCTTTCTCAGATCAAGTCCACCACAGGTCGACCTAACCTTCCTAAGGATGGAATGTGCCTTATACACAGGCTTAAAAACCAACATGAAGTCATCATCAATCAAGCTGACAAAGGAAGTACGATTGTACTGCTGGACAGGAAAACATATGTAGCAGAAGGACACAAACACCTGGCAGACCCTGAAACGTACACAAGATTGGAACATGATATCACAGACAAAATAAAACAGACCATTGAAACCAAACTAGACAATCTATACAAATCTGGTTTGTTGACAAAAAGACAGTGTGAATTCTGCTACCCCCCAGAATCGCATAGAACCAGCTTGATGTACTTCCTCATTAAACTACACAAGAACCCGCACACATACAGACCTATATGCTCCTGTGTCAACAGCATAACGGCCAACATATCTGGTTTCTTAGACTTCTGGCTAAAACAAGCGGTTGTTCTCTTGCCTACATACATAAGAGATACAACACACCTCATCCAGACTTTGGAAAAACATACATTCTGCAAAGACATAATCCTTTGCACAGTGGACGTCACCAACATGTATACAAACATCCCTACAGCTGAAGGAAACCAAGCTGCAATCAGAGCTCTAACGACACTTAAAAACTCAACACCCATGCCAGATACGGCAGTTCTGGCAGAATTATTAGACATTGTCACAAAAAACAACGTATTTGAATTCAATGGTGAATTCTACCTTCAAACCAGAGGAGTACCCATGGGAAACATCATGGCCCCCTCATACAGTGGCATATTTATGGGTGAACTTGAACAGAAGATCATTCAACCTCACACAGACAAAATTAAACTCTGGATAAGATACATAGATGATATCCTTATCCTATGGTCTGGGAATCAGGAAGAATTTCAATCCTTCCTACTAAACTGCAACAAGCTCCATCCGACTATCAAATTTACAGGAGAGTGCTCACCTAGTGAAATACATTTCTTGGATGTAACCATATACAAAGGTACAAACTTCCAGAATAAACAAACTCTGGACACAAAGACGTACACAAAACCTACAAACAAACAAACGTATGTCCATAGTTCGTCCTTTCATCCCAAAGGAACGGGGAAAAGCATAGCGCTTGGTGAAGCACACAGAATCCTCCGCACCAACTCAGACGAAGGAAATTTCAGACAACAAATAATCAAACTCCAGAAAGCGCTTCTCGCTAGAGGGTACAAAGAGAAAGCAACTAAAACGCTACTTAAAAAGATATACTTCAAAGACAGAGAACGGGTTATAACTTAAAAACAGACAAACAAGGAACTCCCGTTATGGCAATCACATACAACACACATGTACCTCTGGTCAGAGACGCCCTACGCAAACTTTGGGTGGATGTTAAGAGAGACCCAGTCCTAAGTGGTCTGTTCCCAGCGCCACCACGCATAGCGCTTAAAAAGAACCGATCACTGAGAGATATGTTGGTTAGAGCTAGACTGAAGAAAGAAACTCCACTGGGCTTCAACCCTCCATGTTGACGTCACCGAACAATTTTGAAACCAGAAGAAATGGACGCATAAATAAAGAACCAATAAAAAATGCGGGATTTCTCAAATTAAACTTCAGCTGCATAGACTTCACTTACTTCCATCAGCCTGAAGAAGGAGTAAAGTACTCCGAAACCGGTCGCGAAAAGGAAGAGATTTTTTGACGTGAAACTGTGTATGTGATGGATACCAAGATGGAAACCTCAAACCACATTGTATGTTGGTTATCATTTTGTGATTCATGTATTTGTGCAAGTGTATGGTACCTAACCGCAAAAGGTTGTAAACAAATATACTATCTAAACTACTCTTAGCCTACGAAGCCAGAAAAAAGTACATATACATGTACAAAACAAACTCACTAAACTTATATTTCAGAAAACCATATAATTTACCTCCAATGGAAGATGAAAACAAAGAGCTTTCCCCGTTTGCGCTTGTGCGCAATATTGAAACAATACAAAAACAAATGATACACAAATGGGAAAATAGTAGACAACACGATGGACTGGGAATAGACTGTGTAACAGCTTTCGTATTTCCTCCGCTACCTAAACCAATTCCAGAACATGAGACAGCTCTGATAAGTAGAGGCAATGCTAGAAACAAAGCATGCCAAACGTATGAATAATATGATGCCGTTTGGCCAGAAAAACATATGGATCCCACAGACTATTTTATTGTTTCAAATATAAAACATAAGAAACATAGGAGAAACACACTGAGAGAGCTGTCTACAATTCTTAAAAATGAAAAAGAAACACAAATTTGGGTTATATACAATAACACCTTAGTCCATTGGAGGCATATTTCAATGATCGAAGTCATATTTGACCCAGATGACATAACAATACATGCCTGCTCTTCCATACAGCTTGACTACTCCACAGATGAGGACGGAAAACCCTCCGTCTCTCATGATGATGGAGGTGAGGGCGTCTCCTTGGAGGAGGAGAAATCAAGGATGGTCCTGTTATTGGGCTCTTTAAACATGGTGAGGTACTAATGTCAGTATCAAATACGAAGGAGCAAGAAGCTGAAGAACAATCAGTTGAAGTAGATGAACTCGAGGATGCTCAGGATGTTGTAATAGCGGAACAGCCCCAAGAAGTCCACCAGGAAGGTCAAATTGAACAGGAGGCTGAGGAAACTCAAGAGATGTTTGATACAGGTGGGGCAGATCGTTCAACCCGGGCTTCTAGTGAGTCAGATCAGAGTGAAAATCCCATAGAGCAGAGGAGGTACCCTTCTAGGGATCGTAAAGAACCTGACTGGTATGGCCGTTTCATCAAGCATTAAGAGGATACGAGGACGAATCCTATAGAAGGGGGAGCTGTGTAATAGACTGTGATCATGATGATGTAATGTATTGCGCATGCGTGGTAGTGAGATGTTCCTTTTTGTGTATCTTGAGAATTCTTATTGAGCTCGTGTCAGTCGTTCCCTATTCCTACGCTAGCGAAGGGTTTACATATGTATATTGCAACATTGTGTCTTTATCATAAGTATTGTACCTGCTCAGCATCAAGACAATAAAGCACACTACCAGAGCACATCTTGACACTCTTAAGCGCACAACCATAGCTATGTACATATCCACCCCCAGCGTACACTCATAGCTATGTACATATCCATCTCGACACCCCCAGCGTACACCCATAGCTATGTACACATCCATCTTGAAACCACCAGCGTACACTCATAGCTATGTACACATCCATCTTGACACCCCCAGCGTACACTCATAGCTATGTACACATCCATCTTGACACCCCCAGCGTACACTCATAGCTATGTACACATCCATCTTGAAACCCCAGCGTACACCCATAGCTATGTACACATCCATCTTGAAACCCCCAGCGTACACCCATAGCTATGTACACATCCATCTTGAAACCCCCAGCGTACACTCATAGCTATGTACACATCCATCTTGAAACCCCCAGCGTACACCCATAGCTATGTACAAATCCATTTTGACACCCCCAGCGTACACTCATAGCTATGTACACATCCATCTCGACACCCCCAGCGTACACTCATAGCTATGTACACATCCATCTCGACACCCCCAGCGTATACCCATAGCTATGTACACATCCATCTTGAAACCCCCAGCGTACACCCATAGCTATGTACACATCCATCTTGAAACCCCCAGCGTACACTCATAGCTATGTACACATCCATCTTGAAACCCCCAGCGTACACCCATAGCTATGTACACATCCATCTCGACAGTCTAAGTGCAGTACCCTTCCTCAAGGTCACTAAATTGTGTTCTTACTTATTCCTGGTGTACTTCCCACCCCAAAATACAATGCTGGTTTACTACTTGCTTACCACTTACAATTTGAATTACAAGTCTCCACCTGCCAGTCACAGCGTGCATCTAATTAGCTTCATCGATGCGCTTGACATCTTCCATACGTCACACCCCTATTGGTATCGAAGCACATATACACAAGACAAAGTCAAACCGTACTCTATAAGAGTACAGAACAAGCTGTTGTGGCGGTACCGGTAGCATCTTCTACGGCACTAAAAAGAATTATCAATTTTCAATGCCCGGATATTTTGACAACGCACCCTTCCCCGATTTTGTCGACAGAACAAAAAGGTTCTCACATGCTTAGTACGCTTCAGATACACTTACTTTTCATTAGTGTGATAACTGTTTTATCCTGCTCGCGTCACAACGTCGTAGTAAACCTGTCCGTCTCTGTCGAATATCGTGATATCTGCTCTTGGTAAGTTTCCAACATCGGATCTGCAATCGGAATGCATTAGTGAATAGCTGATCCACCCATCTGCCCGATTTTAAAAGGTTGCCGATATCAAAGTCGCTTACGTTCAAAAGTTATCACGCGCCAATCACACGATATCTAAATAAGCATTATACACAATATTTAATTCCGCGGTTAGAGTTTACGTAACGTGCGTATAATCGCATTAATGATGCATGTTTACACATATATTATAAGCATACAATATATTTACTGTTCCTCCTGCTGGAATTTGGATGATATTGCTAGAGCTCTCACTTGACAAATGACGAATCACTCTTGCCATTTCTATTGGCACTTCAGCTGTTTCTTGTTTGCAATGATTTTCATCATATTCTCCAGCTTTCATATCTCTCTTGCATGTCACACACTGTACCACCACATCATGCAGCAAACGTACAATTATTTCTGGGGCTGGGTGGATACTTTGTAATGTCGAATTGTGGTGTGAAACACAACATGGACATTCAGTGCTGGCTGAAATGGTTATCCATTCAGAAAGGCGTCCACTGCACACTACTGCCCTGCAATCTAACTGCAATGGTTGTATAAGAACCTTTGTGCATATATGACACAGAAGCTGGTCCATGACAGACAAGGCCTGGTTGGCAGATAGAGGTGGTTGCTCAAGCTCTGATGAAACCTGTGATGGTGCAATGGCTTCAACATATGTCTTTAAAACTTTGGGTGTGATTCCAGGCAGCCTGCCTGGAATTTTTTAATAGTTTTTTAGCTCGCTGTGAGTTCTGTTGACGTTGAAGAATACGTCATGCAGTCAGTCAGTATCTATGCATAGTACGGTCATTGAATGTATTTACCTCACAGCTGTGTGATAAATGTTTGGTCCAGTCATATGTCTTGATCATGCATCTGTAAGGCGTCTTGGTTGACGATGCCTTGATATGGCGCTGAACAACCAGATAGCATGTTTTGCAGAATTTACTTGGAAATGCATGTAGGTCAACATCATGATCAGTGCAGATGATGATTATAAGCACTGCAATCGTACGTAGGATTGGACGACCTCAAACCCGTCAGTAGCCTATAGCCACAGACCCTGCAGCGGTTATTGACCTGGCACTCGCGCGGTTGATCCATTGATCACGACCGTTTTGAAAAGGTCACAACTTCTCACAGAAAAAGCGTCCAGAGAGAGCCTATTCACATACAATGAGAACTATGCTTGCACGCTTAAGTGCTAAGGTTTGGAGCTCTAGAATGTGGCAGTTGTGGCGTACTAGACGGCTGAATCGAACGTATAGTATGTAAATAGACTACGATCTAAATAATGCGCAATCAATACATACGTTGATCCATAGGGGTATAAAATGCGCTTTACTTTTTTATAAGGAGTTGGTACCCTGGGAAACCTCATGTAATAGTTTTTGGATTTTTAGTCACTGTCCAGATGGGAATTGTTATGTTCTAAGAGAGCTCTCACAAAGACGCCATGACTATTACAAAAGAGCATAATGCCATGGCAATGCGCATGCGCGTACAGATATGCATATACATATACAATAAGATACTACAGTTTCCTCCCCCCTAAAATTCAGACATTCAGAGCTCTTCAATGAGGCGCCGCGGAGGCCTTGATGGCCTAGTAGAGTGTCTCCTAGGTGGTGACATGTGGCTCTCCTGAGTTGTGCCAGTGGTATCAGTTTCCGGCCCACCAATGCCTCTGGTGCCAGTGGTACCAGTTTCTGGCCTGCCAATGTCTCTAGTCTTCTCAACAGTCCTTCCTAGGCTAGATCTTGGCTGTAAATCAGACCCCGGTGGACCAGTTGTTGTAACATCTGTCATTTCCTGTTGTGCTGCTCTTGGCTGAGTATTTCCTTGCAATGGTGTCAGTGGCTTCCTTGTTGTACATGGATCAAACTGCTCTGTGACATCTGTAGTCTCTTGTGGTACATCAGGGAAGTCCTGTACCAATGATTCAGACCGACTCAGTAAATGATCAACATGTACTTTCCTCTGTGAGCCCCCTTGAGTGCTGACAGTGTAGTGCAAAGGACCAACTGTTGACAGTATGGTACCTGGCATCCACTTGTAGGGAGCATTTGGTCGGAAATCTCTGATCCACACACGTGCACCTGGAATAAACAATCGTGGGACAGGTAGTCCTTCCTGTGGTTGCAACTGCTCTCTAACCCTCTCACTCATACAAGGTAAGACGAACGACAGTCGGGTACGAAGAGCACGTCCAAATACAATTTGAGCTGGTGATCTCCCAGTGGTGGAATGAGGAACATTGCGGTATGTACGCAAAAATTCAGACAAGGAAACCCCAACTCGTACGTCCCAATTCTGCTTTGACAGCCACTGTTTGACATTCTTCACCATGTTCTCAGCTAGTCCATTCGTTGATGGATGATAAGGAGCTGATCGTCTGTGGAGAACGCCGTTATGTGCCAAGTACTCAGAAAATTCTTTTGATGTGAATTGTGGACCATTGTCGGAGACCAGAATTCGAGGAAAACCATGTGTCGCAAAGATGTCCTGCATCACTTCAATGGTATACTGAGAAGTCGTGGACGACATGACTCTAACTTCAGGCCATTTGCTATAAGCATCTACCATCACCAAAAAATGTCTCTTATTCCATTCCCCAAAATCCACATGGACCCGGTCCCATGGTGCACTTGGATACTGCCAAGGATGACGTGGTGCTAACTCCGGCATCGATGCTACCCTTTTGCATTGATCGCAAGAAGCCGCCAAGTCTTCTATATCTTTGTCTAACTCAGGCCACCATATATAGCTTCTTGCTAGTGCTTTCATTCTACTGATACCTATGTGACCTTGGTGTAATTCTTCAAGCAGTTTATGGCGCAAAAGATTTGGGTATAATCACCCGCTGACCCCACAGCAAACAATCATCCTGACAGCTCAACTCATTCTGTCTCCTGAAATATGGCTTGTAACTTTCTGCCAGAGATGAAGGCCATTTACCATGACGAACAAATTGAAGTACAGTTGACAAGTCCTTGTCTGTTCTAGTGCCCTTAGAAATATCTGTAGCAGTCACTGGTAGTGAAGACACGTCCATAGCTAAGATGTCATTGCCCTTGGCTACTGTTGCCTGAGCTGGCAACCGTGACATACAGTCGGCACACACATTTTCTGACCCTGGAATATACTCAATTTTATACTGATATGCCCCTAATATTATTGCCCATCTCTGCATACGTGCTGCAGCTAGTGTCGGAATGCCTTTGTCATGCCCAAAAATGGTGCACAATGGTTTATGGTCTGTAACCAATACAAACTCTCTGCCGTAAACATACTGATGAAACTTTTTTACCGCAAAAACAATGGCTAGTGCCTCCCGTTCTATTTGGGCATACTTCATTTCTGCCTGTGACAATGTTCTAGAAGCATAAGCAATAGGTTTTTCTTGACCTCCTATAACGTGCACTAAACAAGCACCAACACCATATGATGATGCGTCACAGTAAACCTTAATGCAAATGGCACTGGTCTGTACTTGCAAAACACCGGGACTGTGCCCTCTTTCAGTTGAATCTCAGCCTTGGTTCCTTTCAATAGCCCCAACTTTTCATCCATTACATCCGGGAACTCGTTCAACAAGTTTACACTGTGGATAGCATGTATCCTGGAACTATCTGCTTTGTTACTCCTTAGCATTTTAGACCAGTCCAAACGAAGCTTACACAACAAATCACGGCCCAGCAAGGAAAGTTGCTTGTCTGCATTTTCCACAACGATGAAGCAGCCTTCTGCTGACTGGTTTTCGATCGAAACCCTTGCTCTCAACTCTCCCAAGGTAGGAAGGATGGTTCCATCGTATTGACGGAGCACTATTGACGTTGGTTGCAGATTTACTTGTTTCAGCTTTTGCCTGTACGTCCTCGCTGGAATTGTGGATACTTCTGCTCCTGTATCAACTTCGAATTTTACTATACTACCATTGATGTCCAAATCAGCAGTTAGCTTGGGATATCTATCCCTATTAGCTACTCTATGTACACATACTGGCACCTCTTCATCACTGGTTTGGCAATCACTGAGGTCCTCATCTGGTTCCACTAAATGTGCCTTACGAGCTGCATGACGTGTATCCCCCTTGTGACGTCCTGCTGACAACTTGCTTCTACATACTCTGGATAGGTGACCCAGTTTTCCACAGGAATTGCAGGTTTTATCCTTATGAAAGCATGTAGATGCTGAGTGGCCCGTTCCCCCACATCTGTAACAACTGTCCTTATTCTTGGAGGCGAACACTCTATGGGCAGCTGCATCGTCAAGTTTACTTTCTGCTGTAGGATTCCCTATTTCCCGTATACTCTGTGTCTCCTTATGGACAACTTCCATTGAACGACTTTTATCCAAGGCTTTTGCTAGCGTCAAATCACTTATGCACAGCAGCTCCTGTTGTATGCGCTGGTCCTTTAGACCACAGACAAATTGATCTCTCAACGCCGTATCCAAATACGCCTCAAACTTGCAGGTCTTCGCCAAGCTGCGTAGCTGAGACATATATTCTACAACACCTTCGTCGTCTCTTTGGAGGCGCTTAAAAAAACGATATCGCTCTGCTATCTCAACTATTGCAGCACTGGTTTGACTTTTAAGTTGAGCCACTATCTCGTCAAGGGAGAGTTCGGAAAGTTTCTTTGGGCTCACCCAGGTCTTTAGCTTCAGATACATCGTCTGCCCAATCCTTGTGAGGAATAGCGCCTTTTGTTTTCCTTCAGTTATGCCATGGGCAATGCAAAAATAGTCGAATCGCTCTTTATAGTCATCAATCTGCTCTAACGTTGGGTCAAACAGGGTTGTACTGTAGTTTCCCCCCCCCCCCCCCCCTCATTTATATCCATCTAACATAATCAACAAGTTATATTAACACCAGTTCATTTATTAACACCATAGCGAGCGCGAGGAAATGAATATCATTATCAAGAAACTAATAGTTCAAGCTACTTGGAAGTAACTGCGAAGTATCTACCCACACCAGCCCACCATGCCACACACAGCACACATGTACAACACCCCACACACACACACACACACATCCACAACACCATATAACAGTGAGGCCAAGACATGCATCATGGATTAGGGAATAAGGATCTTAATTCAACAATATAAAAACGAATACTCCCCACTACTACAACACTACACAAGGTATTATACTCCATTCATATGACACTACTACAACAAGACTACACAGGGTATTGTTCAGATGTATGCTTGAGTATGTTAGCAAACGCTAAAGGACCCCCGAACTGGCGCCTCCACATAAACTCTGGTAGGTAGGTGTCGTGGAGTCTGGAGTGCATAGTTCTCTCTTCCCTTAACATTCTTTTACAGCAACTCCACATTGACTCCACTCCCTGAGTGTGAGCACCAGTGTTTGGGTCCACAAAGTGAAGGGAGTGGTTAACTGTCTGGTGGTTGCATCCTGCTACAGTAGCCAGTTGGTTGTAGGCACTCCACTCATCACTGTATACCACGCTTCCTGGCCGAATATACTGCTGAATGAGAGGTAGAAGTGTTGCTGCATCTCTGTGCTCTACCTCAACCAGGAAGCACTCTCCAGTCAACCTCTCCATTCCTCCAAACACCCAGTGACCATCAACAATTCGTCCACGATTATATTATCTTCGTCCAAACTTGCTTTCGTCAATTTCTACCTCTGTTCCTGGGCCTCCAATGACTGTAGGATGGTCAACAAAGTACTGCGCGCAAATATCTCTTATGAAGTTGTACCAGTCAACAGCTGTGTGGTCCGTTACCTTGAGAGATTTAGCAATAGGGATCATTATTATATATATTTGTACATGTATGCTATACCTGTACTTCACTAATAGTTTTTCCAACGGGTGTTTTAGTGGACCATAGATGAATAATCCTCAGTATACTCAAAAGAGAAAGATGACTCCCTGAAAAAAAAAACAACACGATAAACAACAAATAGTACAAAGCAACTACTAACCTTCAAAAAATGTTCCCCCTCGTAATGATAACTCTTTTCGGCAGCCTTTGCGAGGACATCTCCAAGTAACACCATCGGAGCACCCTTTTCGGTTAACCAAGTGCATTCCTCGACCACAAGAACACAACTTCGAGGAAGGCAACAACTTTAATCGCTGGCACCACGTTATTGCTGTGTCCTTCTCTGTGAGGTTGCTGCACAACTCGAAATAGGTAATCGAAGTAGAAAGAGGGTAGCCAACAGGTAGCTGAGCTTGAGCCATGGTTAATTCAGATAAAATGCAGTCAGGACTTTCTTATAAAGTATAGCTAAACGCTTCTGCTTGTGCTTTTCACCATTTCATTTTCACCAGGTCTCTTACTTTGTATTCATTGTATAGACCCTTCTTCAGAACGTCTCTTACGATCTACGAGTAGTGCTGTGTGTGGCATGGTGTTGTAGACATGTGTCTGTGAGTGTGTGTGTGTTGCACATGTGTGTTGTGTGTGGCATGGTGTGTGTGTGTGTGCGTGTGTGTGTGTGTGTGTGTGTGTGGCTGTGTGTGTGTGTGTGGCTGTGTGTGTGTGGCTGTGTGTGTGGGGTGTTGTACATGTGTGCTGTGTGTGGCATGGTGGGCTGGTGTGGGTAGATACTTCGCAGTTACTTCCAAGTAGCTTGAACTATTAGTTTCTATACTTCGCAGTTACTTCCAAGTTGCTTGAACTATTAGTTTCTATACTTCGCAGTTACTTCCAAGTAGCTTGAACTATTAGTTTCTTGATAATGATATTCATTTCCTCGCGCTCGCTATGGTGTTAATAAATGAACTGGTGTTAATATAACTTGTTGATTATGTTAGATGGATATAAATGAGGGGGGGGGGGGGGGGGGGGAAACTACAGTACAACCATGCATTGTACCATCCCTAGAATGTCTTGTATGCGATCTCAGCTTTTGAATCTTTTTCCTGCTGCCTGGACTATAGCCTCCAAAGATCCTTCACTTGTGCTATGCAAGTTCCAATTTCATGGTTGTGGTACAACAATTAACGTTAACAGAACTGTTATCTACTGTGTCTCTATCGATCAGAAGTTGAACTGGTCATTGAGTCTCCAGAATAGAACTATTCATTTTGGTGTTTGCAGCATGCTAGGTCTACTTCCTACCCTTGTAAATTCATGTAATCTGTACTGAATGTACTAGATGTCGCCTACGTGTGCAGTGGAAACTCAGATCACCAATTTCTTCAGCAATGGCACTACAATGCCTCTACACTACATGGTCTATAGGGATGTGTGTGTGTGAGGGATGTGTGTGTGAGGGATGTGTGTGAGGATGTGTGTGAGGATGTGTGTGTGAGGGATGTGTGTGAGGATGTGTGTGTGAGGGATGTGTGTGTGAGGGATGTGTGTGTGTGAGGTGTGTGTGTGATGTGTGTGAGGTGTGTGTGAGGGATGTGTGTGTGTGAGGGATGTGTGTGTAGGGATGTGTGTGTGAGGGATGGGTGTGTGAGCAGAGATCATATATAGTTTATAGTGCATTTCTATGGATTCAGGTGCGGATGGCACGCGTTAATTAGTGTTAAGTGGGCCTGTTGTCTATTACATTATCTCTGACGCAACCTAGTAAGTAAAGCTGGAATTTTGGGATCAGTATAGAGTAGCAGTGTTTGCCTTCAAGGAAAATGGCGAATTTTACAGCTGATCAACTGGCAATGTTCAGAGAGCATTTTAATCGGTATGACACGGATGGAAACGGAAGCATTGGCGGGGAAGAACTGGCTCCCTTGATGGAATCTCTTGGTCATTCGACCAATGCACGTCAGGTGAATGCCTTTTTGAATTCCGTCGATACCGACCGCAATGGATCCATTGAGTTCGATGAATTTGTCGCTATGGTTGCTCAGAAAATGAAGAGCGACCGTGTATTGAAGTATTTCCAAGCACTGGACAAAAATGGAGATGGTTACCTTACGGCAGATGAACTTAGGAGCGCAATGGAGGTGTCTGGTCAGAAAGTCAGTGGAGACGTTCTAGCCCGCTACATGGCGAAAGCGGACAAAAACGGAGATGGAAAAATAAACTACGAGGAGTTTGCCATCGTTATGGGAATGTAATTCAGAACTGCCATTTATTGGCATGTAAAGTAACTTATAGTTATGCACACGAGCTTGCCTATTTAACAGTAAGCCGCAACAAAAACAACGTGTATATCAGGTCACTCTGTTGAATCGTGCATTTGAGTGGAACGTCAGGTTGAGTTGTATAATTATGTATATCAGGATCCACCTTTTTCCTCCCGCGGGTCTAGCTGGTTCATTCCTGGTTTCAGCTACAAGTGTAACATAGGAGAACTTTGATTTTAAAAAGAAGCGAAGAGCAATTGCACGATACGTGCAGATACAGTGTGAAGTCAAGCGGGCCTTTCAGTGGGCTGCATGGATACCAAAGAAAGCGCAGAATTCAACTCGGCAAGCTCTATGGCATGTGCATGAAGCCAAGCGAACTCGTTACGGGGGGAGCGAAAGAATTTGATTGCATTCGCTGACAATACAAAACAGTCTTTACAAACGAGGAAGGAAGAGGAGGAGGTGTAATCATATAGGCGTAAAGTATACACATTAGGCCACCATGTTTTTCAGTTCTGCACACAAGTGTGTTCCAGGCCAGGAACACACTTCTTGAGGCTGGGAGTGGGTTTGGATGGTCAACATCTGTACACCCATACAGATGATATCTTGCTCAAAATGGAGATTAGGCCCAGGTGAAGAAACAGCCGAAAGCCAATCTGAAGCATGAGGAGATGACACTGAGAACAGGCATGGTAGTGATGAATTTGCAAACATGTTCCTGAACACAGTAGTCTCCTCAATCCCACCAAAGAGTACTTTCATGGTGTGGTGACAGCTGATTCAGCAGTAATGGCCTCACTAGATGGAACGCGCTCATTAAAGTCATCAATAGAATGTAAATATTTTTTTGAGGTGCTGAAAACAACCCTGACACACTGGTAGGCACTCCTGATGAATGACAACAACAAAGCCTTATTATGACTATTATTATTCAAGAGCCATTCTGCTGGGATTGTGCCCCCCCCTCCCTTATACACCTCTTCATGCATGAGTGTTTACTCTTTCACAGGCAACAGAGCAATATTGCGCCGCAGGTCTGTTTATCTATAAACAGTTAGCACTTTGCAGTCAACAACATATTGATCCGTTGTTTCCTGGTCATATAGTGTAAGTTGTTGCTATCTACGTTTTCCTGCAATGCACAACACTATTATTTAGCAAAACATGTGTAAGGTAATGATTGGCTAAACATGTGTAAGGTAATGATTGGCAAAACCTGTGTAAGGTAATGATTGGCAAAACCTGTGTAAGGTAATGATTGGCTAAACATGTGTAAGGTAATGATTGGCTAAACATGTGTAAGGTAATGATTGGCTAAACATGTGTAAGGTAATGATTGGCTTTGCCCATGAAAGAGTTAAACTGTATGTGTGTTTATATTGTGTGTGAGCAGCGTTTTGAAATTAAATTAAATTGTTATGATTGTTAAATTTTCTTTGTATAAAAATTAATAATGATGCAATGCACAAATACAACTCAACATAAAACTACTAAATGAACTAGAATAAGCCGGATAGGGTGGCTCTAGCATTGACCCTACGGTGCAGTCTTCCATATAGTTCCAAAGTGATTTGGGACCTGGGATTAAAAGTGTACAAGACCAGATCGCCAGATGTGAGGAGCACCCTTGTGCCCATACCCCATAGGACTTAACCACAAGAGGGTCCCCCACCCACCCCAACTCAGTGTACCTGGGACTCAATAGCAGCGTGCACTCTCAACTCTCCTACACACCTGCTGTTGCTCATTTTAAAAATATTTGGATTCAGCGATGAGACAAACAGTGACATCATGCGAATGCAGCTGGCTTTCCTCGATCCCAGTCCTACTAGGATATCAGCTGGACATGGCTATGAAGTATCAGCACTGAGAGCCGACCTCTTATCCTAACAGAAAGATGAGCCCAGTGAAAGAATTCCACTCGTGTGTCTCTCAGCTTACATGTATTATGGTGTGATGTAACATCCCTCCATGCTTACATGTCACTGGGCTAGAAGCAGCATTGCCTCGTTGTACAGCTACAGAGGGGCGCTGAAGTAAGCACAAAAATGTCTGTAACTTCTCCTGATACCTTGCAAACACGACAAGGAGGTAGAGTCTACCCCAGTTTCCGAGGTGCCAGGGAGTGATGAGGTGTAAGGGTTAGAGAAGTCTGGCTATCCATATTAAATGTGGAATCCTACTATGGGTTTGTGTCTGAAAAACTGGACCATCGTTGACAAGCCTATGTATATACTACACTCTGCACTGATAAACATCAAGGCTTGTGTGGTTGTTAACGTTTGCAGCGGCAACTGAGGGCTGCAGAGGTGGCTGGGTCATCATTGGAGACAAGAAAAAAGATCAAGATAGTATAATCTGATGTCAGCTAGAAGCACTAATTCTTCAACCTAGCATCCATCTCCCCTGTCCCCCCTCCCCCCCCCCCCCTTATCCTTCCAGCTATTCTTATCTGGAGGTGATATGTAACATGGTGCCATCGCTGTTCCCATCAGACACATCACTCCCGTTATCACAGGAAAAAGTTAGAAACGTCCAGGCATGGTTTTCAGGGTGGCTTTTAGCGTAAAACCACTCTGGGATTGGATGTCTAGCGTGGGAATAGCGTACAAACCATCCTGGAATTTAGCGTCCAGGGTGCGAATATCGTAAAAACCATATATGGTCTTGTCCTGGTTTTGTCGAACAACAACCATTGTTGAAGCAAAAACTATGTTGAAGCAAATTCATTGCTTCAACATGGTCAATGGTTTTTGTTCGACAAAACCAGGACAAGACCATATGGTTTTTTACGCTAAATCCCAGGATGGTTTTTACGCTATTCCCACGCTAGACATCCAATCCCAGAGTGGTTTTACGCTAAAAGCCACCTTGAAAAACCATGCCTGGACGTTTCAAACTTTTTCCTGTGTATATCATGTACTGTAACCTTACTGAATATCTGTTCAGCATAACTCAAACGCTATAGCCAGCCTCCGAACTCACTTCCTGCATGTCTTGGCTATTGTATGGCTCGTGGTAAGGTAAATCTTCCAAATGGCAACCTTCTCAGTTCTGATTTGTCATTATTCTAGGGCTATGTTTGAAGAGGGCGGTGCCATTTTAATTTATAAACTCTCGGTACGCATTAGTTAAGTGTGGTGAGTTTTACTAACCACATCGATCAGAGCTTGAAAGATGACCACCGTCGAAGAAATTTTGACCCAGAACGTCCCAGACCTCGACGAAGCGGTCTTTGACTATGTTTGTGGTAGGAGAATAAAGGATAAGGAGGTTTATAAACGCCCGCTAAATGGTGGAAGAGTATTTGGGCAAAGAGACACACGCACATGCCTTGCTTGACTCGTTTGAAGCGAAATTTTGTTCTCTTCGCTTTAAAAATGATCATCTTTTTAACGCACACTTTCAAGGTGTGCTCGAGTCTCCTGACGACTTCAACTCGAGCGAGGATGTGTATGAGGCGGTTGGCTCCGTGCTGCTGGACTCCTCACAAGACCCCACAGATGAGGAGGGAATCAGGGACCTCTGTGCCTTGCTGTTGGGAGCTCTGAAAGGGTAGGACCAACATGTGTGTTCCAGCGCCTTTACTATGAATAGAGGAGTCGGTCACGTGGTTTGGCAGAATCAGACGGGAAAAGCCACTGTGGCTCGATTCAAAGAGTCTTTTGTTTTAAGGCCATGTGAATGAAAGTGTCCTTGTAGGGGTGTGGGGTGGGGGGGTGTTGAGAGGGAACTAGGGGATTGGGATGGCTACGAACGATTGGGGGAAACGAGGGAAAGACATAGTGTTAGCCTCCTGCAGCTGTATTGTATGCCCTGGTACTCTTTATACTGACATGTATGCCAGGATTGTATTATCGCACTTCATTGTCGTGTATTCTCCTGCTAGTTTGACACCAGTGGAGCATCTTTATGGTTTAGTTGATGGGGATGTATATTGAGGTGCTGTGTTGACCAGTCCCTCCTTCACATCCTCTCTTCTCCCCCTCCTGCCCCTTTTCTCTTTCTCTCCACTCCTCCCACTCTCCTACTCCTCTCTCCATTTCTCCTCTCCCCTCTCCTCTTTTTTTCTCCTCTCTCCTCCCTCTCTCCTCTTTCCTCTATCTCACTCCGAATCTTGACCCTCTTTCCCTCATCCTTTCCCCTCGCTCCCTTCTTCCTCTTCTCCCCACTTCTCTCTTGACCCTCTTCATTTCCCTTGCTCTTTCCTTCTCCCCTTCTCTCCAGTGATGACGATTATGAGTCTTTCGAAGAGAGCAATGGGAACGAGAAGAAGTTGTTAGATGCTCCTATCTACCTTGGAGACAGGTTCAAGATAGGTGAGAATACAGTGTGGGCATTCCACGTGCACACTGTGTAATAAAGGTGCTTAGTGGACACATGCATACATACCAAAAGGGATGCAGGGTGGGCTTTAAATAGCATCTACATCATGAGGGATGCAGGGTGGGCATTAAATAGCATCCATGAAGCAGTTCTGTGTTGTGGAATGGAACAAAGACTTGCTCAACGTTTTGTTGCCTGTGTGTGTGTGTGTGTGTGTGTGTGTGTGTGTGTGTGTGTGTGTGTGTGTGTGTGTGTGTGTGTGTGTGTGTGTGTGTGTGTGTGTGTGTGTGTGTGTAATGGGTGATGTTTTGAGTACTGGAAGTGGAAAATGCATCCCCACATTATGGATTGGGGCATGATATTACAGCCTCCGTTTTTTGTTGTTTTTTATACAAAGATAACTCAGCTCTCAAGGAGACCAATTTCTGGATGATGCAGCCCATTTCAAAGTCGGTATGTCCCAATAATATTCGATTCAGGGTCAACTCTGTAGCGTAAAGTTGTCACACCCTTTTCCTCCTTGACATGGAGGCACAGAATTACATGTACATGTACGCTCTCCCTGTACCCTAGCTGTACATGTACGCTCTCCCTGTACCCTAGCTGTACATGTACGCTCTCCCTGTACCCTAGCTGTACATGTACGCTCTCCCTGTACCCTAGCTGTACATGTACGCTCTCCCTGTACCCTAGCTGTACATGTACGCTCTCCCTGTACCCTAGCTGTACATGTACATGTCAACCTCTGAACTGTGGACCCCTTTGATAATCAGGACACTTTGTGCAGGATCCCATTGGTGTGTCGCATCTCTCCAGAGGTTGCACTATGTGTCTGCTACACCCTGTGTGTGAATATCTCTGTGGTGTGTCTGCTACACCCTTTGTGTGAATATCTCTGTGGTGTGTCTGCTACACCCTGTGTGTGAATATCTCTGTGGTGTGTCTGCTACACCCTGTGTGTGAATATCTCTGTGGTGTGGCGCATGGCAGTACAACCCTGCAAGCATGTGTGCAGTGATCAGCCGGGGTGCACAAGCCACAATGATGTCATGTGGGATCGTTTCCGCGAAAAGGGACCTAGCGCATACATTATAAAATTTTCGGTACACGTAGCAAAAATGTAGCACGTGTGTTGAAATGTATGGCTAATTAAAAATTCAGCGCCTTACAATTCCATGACAGATACCCCGATTCTCAGTGCGTAAGAATCGCTTTCTAGAGAACAATTCAGACTTATAGAATATGAAGGGGAAAAAACTTGAAATCTTGAAAAAACATGCAATAGATCCCTTTTTGTGGAAACGATCCCGTGTAACGAAAATGTAGTTAAGTTTTTTTGCACAGAATAAAAACAGATAAGCTAAGTGTTGCGTACATTTAATTAATGTGCACATATCTTTATGTAACTGTCACAAATACACAAATAATGTGCGTGTGTGTTGTGTGCGTTGCATGTGTGTGTGTTTGTGTGATGTGATGCTGCAGTTTGTGGACAAGAAGAGGTTGGAAAAGGCTGATGCTAAACTGAAACTGAAACAGGACAAAAGAGCATTGCAGGAAAAGAACGTATCGGAAAACAAAGGGTCAGATACATACTCATGTACTGTACATGTACACAAGCAGATGTGCATTTGCAATACTGTACATACATGAGTGTGCTGTACGTTTACACACACTAGTATATCGAGTGTTTCTGAATGAGCCCTGAAACTCTTACTACACCATTATTAAGATTAGTTGATTACGTAAGGAGTATTGAGTGATGTTGATGGAGAAAAGTAATGCAAGAAAATGAAGCAATTAAAACCAAGAGTATAATGGCATGGTTGAATGATTTAAATAACCAAAGTAAAACCTTTTTCATTTTATTACATATATGGAACAGTGTCCAGCAAAATCATTCTTGTGATACTTTTTCAAATTTTCCAGGACAAGCAAAAGAAAAGTAACGCTTGCATTGAAATGTATGACTAATTATAAACTCAATGACTAATAACTTTATGACTAATTATAAACTCAGTGACTAATAACTTTATGACTAATTATGAACTCAGTGACTAATAACTTTATGACTAATTATAAACTCAGTGACTAATAACTTTATGACGGATAGTCCAATTTAGGATGCGTAACGACCATTTGATAGAAGCTCTTTGGAGTAAAATTTTAAAAAATTGAAAAACTACCCAGAAGGCTGATTTTGCTGGACACTGTCCCATATATAGTTTTATTATGACCAGCCCATTGAACTTCCAAAACAAAATACCCTCGAAAATTAACTCACCATTGAGGTAACATTAATTAAAATCAGTAAACCAGTTTATGCTTAACTTATTCAAGGACTAACAAGGTATTGTTTTATTACATATAATCATCTTGAATATTTGGTCATTTTCAATCCAGAGGGTGTAGTTACTTAACCATTACATGCATGTATAATCCAGAGTGTGTAGTTACTTAACCATTACATTCATGTATAATCCAGAGGGTGTAGTTACTTAACCATTACATGCATGTATAATCCAGAGCGTGTAGTTACTTAACCATTACATACATGTAGGATCACTATTTGACTAGTCAGTACTGTTTATAAGGAATAAACCGGTGCATGTGCTACATATTCTGGTATGCATACATACATGTACCGGTACATGTATTTTATTGATTCATTTTTCTACATGTACTATAATTTTTATTCATGTAGTGTGTGTATTTCACTGTAACTGAGCAATCGCAGGTGCTGTACTAAAGCCACTCTGTTTATCTAAACAGTTAACACTTTGTAGTCAACAACACATTGATCCAGTTGTTTCCTGGTCATGTAGTGTAAGTTGTTTGCTAACTAAGTTTTCCTGCAACGCGCAACACTTTTTTTTGCACAAAAGTAATTGGCTTTGCCCACTAAAGAGTTCATCTTCCTTCATACATGTACATGTACATGTATCTTTCTTGCTCAGGTTGGCTTGAACATGCAAACAAGTGTTCTCACTTGTAAATGCCACACCCACTGTGTGTTTTGTGGCCACATCTATAAATGTCAAAGCCCCTCCCCCCCCACACATCAACATACACTCCCCTCGCAGGGTTACCTTGGAGACGGCCACTACCAGCCAAGCCACCAATAAACAAGCCAATCGTATTGAGTCAGCTGGAGGACTGCAGTATGACATAAAGATAGAGAACTTTGACCTCTCTTATGGAAGCAGGTGACTGTGTGTTAAAATGTGCATGCCTGCATGTGTGTTCATGTGTTTACAATGTATGTGTGTGTGTTTTGCATGTGTTGTGTCTACATATATTTGAGCAGTGGCAAAGAGGACATAATACATAATAGAGTCTGTTAGACAATGATGATGTGAATAAATAGACCAGAAAGATTTTCTTTCAAATAGTGTGGTGTTTTGAAGCATTAAAAAATCCTCATAGATTCCTAGGGGGATGGGGAACAACAGTATGGTTCTGATTGAAGGGGGGGGGAGGGGATGGTTCTGATGAAGAGGTGGAGGGGATGGCTATGATTGAAAGGAAGGTGATGGGGATGGTTTATGATTGAGGATTGGGAGGGGGATGTTATGATTGAAGGAGGGGCGGGGATGGTATGATTGAAGGAGGGATGGGGATGATGGTTATGATTGAAGGATGGGAGAGGGGATGGTTATGATTGAAGGAGGGGAGGGGGATGGTTATGATTGAAGGGATGGGAGGCAATGGCTATGATGAAGGGAGGGGATGGTTATGGCTCATGATTGAAGGGAGGGGATGGTTATGGCTATGATTGAAGGGAAGGGATGGCTATGATTGAAGGAGGGGAGGCGATGGCTATGATTGAAGGAGAGGGAGGGGATGGCTATATTGAAGGAGGGAGGCAATGCTATGATTGAAGGAGGGAGGGGATGGCTATGATTGAAGGAGGGGGGGATGGTTATGATTGAAGAGGGGAGGGGATGGCTATGATTGAAGAGGAGGGGAGGGGATGGCTATGATTGAAGGAGGGGAGGCCAATGGCTATGATTGAAGGAGGGGAGGGGATGGCTATGATTGAAGGAGGGGAGGGGATGGCTATGATTGAAGGAGGGGAGGGGATGGCTATGATTGAAGGAGGGGAGGGGATGGCTATGACTGAAGGAGGGGAGGGGATGGCTATGACTGAAGGAGGGGAGGGGATGGCTATGACTGAAGGAGGGGAGGCAATGGCTATGATTGAAGGAGGGAAGGCAATGGCTATGACTGAAGGAGGGGAGGGGATGGCTATGATTGAAGGAGGGGAGGCAATGGCTATGACTGAAGGAGGGGTGGGTAGAGAGACTATCATTCACAATTTCTGGAATAGGATGGAGGTGATGAGCTCAGTAATCGTGCTCACGACTGTTTGATTTTGTTGCAGTGTCTCATGCTGGAATGGCTCTTAATGTAGTCAACAGACACAGCAACGTTTGTCAATAGCAACCTAAACCATAACTGATGCTGTAGGATTTATATGTTTCACTCACCTGGGCTAGTTCTGTGCAGTTGAAGAGCTACAGAAGGGAAATATGAATGATGTAATGCAAGGTCCCTCCCTCCTCCCCCTCCCTCCCCCTCCCCCTCCCTCCTCCTCCCCCTCCCCTCCCTCCTCCTCCCCCTCCCTCTTCCTCCCTCTCCCTCCTCCCCCTCCCCCTCCTCCCCCTCCCTCCTCCTCCCCCTCCCCTCCTCCTCCCCCTCCCCCCTCCTCCCCCTCCCTCCTCCTCCCCCTCCCTCCTCCTCCCCCTCCCTCCTCCTCCCCCCTCCCTCCTCCCCCTCCCTCCTCCTCCCCCTCCCTCCTCCTCCCCCTCCCTCCTCCCCCCTCCTCCTCCTCCCTCCCCTCCCCCTCCTTCCCCTCCCTCCTTCCCCCCCCCTCACCTGTAGGGTACTGCTTGCAGGAGCATCACTGTCTCTTACATATGGCAGAAGATATGGACTGGTTGGAAGAAATGGAAATAGGAAAGAGTACACTACTTAGAAGCATGGCAAGGTGAACTAATCTCCTTGTAAAATGCCTCCTCCCCACTCCAAATGCCTCCTCCCCACTCCATCCACCCAGTCGGCAGCTGCATCTCCCAGCCCACCTCTCCATCCTCCATGTTGAGCAGGAGGTGGTGGGTGATGACAACCGTTGCCGTGGAGAGCGTGCTGGAATGTGATGAGGAGAGGACAGCGCTGTTGAAGAGAGAGAAGGAACTGGTGGTGTCGCTGGCTGCTGAAGGAAGGTGTGTAACTGTTTGGTTGTGGTGTGTGTGTGTGTGTGTGTGTGTGTGTGTGTGTGTGTGTGTGTGTGTGTGTGTGTGTGTGTGTGTGTGTGGGCTGCTGAAGGAAGGTTGGTTATTGTATGTGTTTGTGTGTGTGTGTGGCAGCTGAAGAAGGTTGGTTATTGTGTGTGTTTGTGTGTGTGTGTGTATGGCTGCTGAAGGAAGGTTGGTTATTGTGTGTGTTTGTGTGTGTGTGTGTGTGTGTGGTGTGTGTGGCTGCTGAAGGAAGGTTGGTTATTGGTTTGTGTGTTGTGTGTGTTGTGTGTGTGTTGGGCTGCTGAAGGAAAGTTGGTTATTGTGTGTGTGTTGTGTGTGTGTGTGTGTGTGTGTTTGGGTTTGTGAGTATGTCATTACAGTGCACATGAACATACAGTATGTGTGCATTTTATATGTCATGTGTGTGGCTTTGCTGGCTGTTGAAGGAAGGTGTGATGCGGGTTTGTCACAGTGTAGTTATGTTCTGAAGGAACATACATACATTCACTGTACGTGTACTGTAGCGGTTTCAATGTGTGAATTTGTGTGTGGCATGTATGTAACACAGTGGTGTATGAAGTGTACATCTGTGGGAGAAAAATAGACTTATAGAATACTGAAGAATAGAATATAAACAGACAAGTGCATTTAGACTTTAGCAAAAGCCAAGTTTAAAGAGAATAGAAGACTAAGTTTAAACAAAAGCCAATGATAAAATTAGTACTACAACTAAAGCCATGTTCTAAACAGTCTAGAATTTATAAGACAGACCAGATTCTAGAGTACAATAGAATAGAATAATTGAAGTGCGATGTGTACTTCCAGGACAAGACAAAGCAGCTACATGTAATAGACATATTTACTGCCTTCTACCCCACCCCATTTAGTGCCTTCCACCCTACCCCATTTAGTGCCTTCCACCCCACCCCATTTAGTGCCTTCCACCCCACCCCATTTAGTGCCTTCCACCCCACCCCATTTAGTGCCTTCCACCCCACCCCATTTTAGTATTCAGGCAATATATGCCTATTGACATTTTTGGAATAGAAGGAAGCTAAAAGGAAGTTATAACATTTGGGAAATGTCACCAAAGTTGCATTGTAATAGCACTGCTGAGCTTCAAGTGACCCTCTGAGGGTTGGGCTCAGCATGCATGTCTGCAATTGGAATTGCAGTTTCATTTGCATGTGTGTCAGTGTATAGCTTTTGGAGTGCTTTTTTTTGTTCTTCTCTCCACACCATGTTTCCTGTTGCTTTCTGTATTGTGCATCTTCTGTACTCTGCAGTGCTCTGCAGTACTCTGCAGTGCTCTGCAGTGCTCTGCAGTGCTCTGCAGTGCACTGCAGTACTCTGCAGTGCTCTGCAGTACTCTGCAGTGCTCTGCAGTACTCTGCAGTGCTCTGCAGTACTCTGCAGTACTCTGCAGTACTCTGCAGTGCTCTGCAGTACTCTGCAGTGCTCTGCAGTGCTCTGCAGTGCTTTTCTTTACAAGATGCATGCAAAAATTAGCGATCATTTTACATTAAATTCTGCATGTCTGTTCTCTGTGTGCATGAATCATTCAACTACAGTGTACAGTGTACACGATACTCAACTGAAGTGTACTGTCATTTACTGCCATTGTTCATATTACACTTCTGCCCACACACCCCACCACCCCTCACCCCCCATAGTTGTATTACTGTCAATTAGTGCCCCAGGATAGAGCTACAGTATGTACCTCAATACCCAAAATTCTAGATTCAATGACCATCCATATTCAAGTCATAATTATGTACATGTATGCCTGCACTTGTGCCAACCGAGTGGAGCATCTTGTGTGGTTAGTTCTCATTTATTGATATTGTGCCAGAGCTGCCCCTAGTGTACATATGTAGCATGATCCACAGGCGGAATATGTAATCAGAACGACATACTGTGCTTACTATATTTGCCAACGTCATACATTGTATGTCTCCTACAGCTTGCAATTGTACCCTAGCGTTACGTCATTCGTATTTCCATTCTGCAGCTCTTCAACTGCTGGAGAAAACACAGAACTAGCCCAGGTGAGTGGATCATCCTACAGCATCAGTTATGGTTTAGGGTTGTTGTTGACAGCCTTGAAATCGAAATGCACGCATTTAAGGGTCTAAAGAAGATCATATAATCTTGATTGTAGATGGGCTAGATCAATCATGATATTTTTGAGAGCTACTGTACATGTACATGTACATTATTATTTATCATGAACAGACTGTTTACAGCTAGAGATGTGGGATTTGATAGCACATCTGGCGGAACCTACGATCTGGAGGCAGCCATGACATATAATCAAATTTCGAAGCTTGCTACTGTAACTTCATCTTAATTTATACATGTACTTTTTAATCAGAATTCTGATAACCTATTTTCACTCATTACGTGATTTGTAAAACATATAGAAGTAACATACTAACAATTATTTAACCAGGGTCCTTATTCCCTCATATGAAGGTGTATGCCAGACTACATGACATAGAGGCAGACCAGGCTCCTGCAAAGTAAGAGAACAATGTGTGTGTGTGTGTGTGTGTGTGTGTGTGTGTGTGTGTGTGTGTGTGTGTGTGTGTGTGTGTGTGTGTGTGTGTGTGTGTGTGTGTGTGTGTGGTGTGTGTATGTGTGTGTGTGTGTTGTGTGTGTGTGTCTGTGTGTTGTGTGTGTGTATGTGTCTGTGTGTCTGTGTGTATGTGTGTGTGTCTGTGTATGTGTGTGTGTCTGTGTGCATGCGTGTGTGTGTATGTGCATGCGTGTATGCGTGTGTGTGTGTGTGTGTGTGCATGTGTGTATGCGTGTGTGTGTGCATGTGTGTGTATGTGTGTGTGTTATATGTATATGTGTGTGTGATGTGTGATGTTGTCATGATTGCTGTGTACAGGGCATCAAGGATCTTGGCTGGCTTGGGCTTCAATCCAGAGATGCAGAAGAGAAAAACAAGGTGTGTGTGGTGGCGTACGTGCACAGCCTGAACACTCGATGCAGCTATGATTTTAACAATCCAGGCACAAACACGCTTTGTTAATTCACTTCATAGTGACATCATCAAGTTGCTGGAACTAACTATAGTGGTGTGCACGCATGCATAAGGCTCGTGCGTACGAATACAGTAGCTGTGAATTTTACAAATACCCATATAATTGGGATTGCGAAGAATAAGGCTACCTTTCTCTTACTACTTAGCACACAAAGATGGACAGTGATGCAAAATTTTCTCTATTTAGCCTGTCATATAAGTATTCTGCAATGTGTGTGTATACATGATGGCTTTGCGCAAACGTTTATCTCAAGTGCATTGTACATAGCTCTGTTTAGTCAATGCACAAGTATAAATGGAGCTACCTGTGATTATAAATTTGCAGGTACTGCACACATAATGTAATTATAAATTTGCCAGTACTGCACACGATTATTGCATCACATCACAGCCATGTTGTGCATGTTGTCAGTACACAGGACAGGGGCGAGGCCATGTTGTGCATGTTGTCAGTACACAGGACAGAGTGCGGTGGGCGAGCCGCTTTGATCTTTGTTTTGATGTCATAAATTAATTTTTAAACGAATTGCACAATTACACTTTTATTGTGGCGGGACTTGCTGACTTGTGAGGGGTGAAAAGTGCCATCATGCCAGCAATCTACATGTACATGTATTATGAATACTGTCATGTTGATGCGATCTCACAACTACAATTGTGCTGGGTCTACCCTCAATCCTCTGGGGTAATGTCATCATGGTTGATGTCATAAATTAATATCAGTAAGGCTGTACAAAGAAATGGTGGCCACGTGACAATGCCTACAGAGGGTGTCACTGTTAATGAGTATTCTGCAATAACATTGCATGCGTGTGTGTGTGTGTGTGTGTGTGTGTGTGTGGTGTGTGTGTGTGTGTGTGTGTGTGTGTGTGTGTGTGGTGTGTGTGTGTGTGTGTGTTACAGGTTTGTTGACACATCGCACAGGGGCAGGGGATCGTGTCCAGGTGCTGAGTCACGTTGTGATTTATTATTATTTGGTTGACAGGGAGTTTTCTGGTGGGTGGAGAATGAGACTGGCGCTAGCCAAAGCACTCTTTGCAAGGTATGGTTGTGTGTTGTGTGTGGGGGTGGGGGTGTGGGGGTGGGGTGGGGGTGTGGGGTGGGGTGGGGGTGTGGTTTAGCCTCAGCACCATCGGGTGATGGTAGACAATTATTCGTTAGATGGCTGTTCTGTTCTTTTCTAGCTAATGCATGTAATTGATGTGCTAATCTAATGCTACACCTGTAGTGTTTACATTTATGTACATCTGCATGGTATAGATTGTGTGTATCATGTGTGTGTACATGGAGACCTACATACATGTACAGTATATGTAAGGTGATCTTATGGAATTGTTTCAAGTTCGAGCATCACATCTACTGTACATGTACACATGCGAGCACAGTATGCACAAGAACACTACACTCACATGCAATGTCTAGACTCCTGTCTCTGCGCATATGTACACAACAGCAGGTCATACCGTAGCAGCATGGTTTTGGCTGGGAAGTGCAGAACACAATTGTTGTTTGGGTGTCTCTGTTTCAATCAGTCTTTAATCTACCACTATGGGTTAGGTATTGACACAGAGCAGCTGATGAAGCTCCTATGGCCATGCTCAATAAACATCTGACAAGTCTTTATTTTTCATGTGAGAGCTAGTCTCAGTGCCCAGACAGATAAGTTCAGAGTGCTTCAGAATCGGGAATGTTACACTGTACATAATAATCCGTAATAATTGATGATATAAATACAATTAGTGATATGGAATGTGTGGTAAGCTGTGCACTCACTCATCATGGGATCGCTTAGCAGTACTAATGCAACCAGACCATCTTTACAAACTTTAGAGGTTGCACTTGCAAGGAGTGAGTACGTTACAGTAGAGGTTATGTGTGCACAACATGCTTTGTCTCGGTTGAGAGATACAGTATGTTGCGTTGAAGATCAAGCACATAGAGCTGGAGCCTGCTTTGATGAGCAAAGTGTCAACCCATGGCATGGATATGTACTCCACCGTTGCAGCCTAGCCCTTCCAAGAGGTCAATTCGTCGAAAGCATACGGCAAGATCCCATAGCATAATGACTTCCACTTCCAGTGAGCAACGTAAGGAGCACATCTCTTCCGTCTATGAACGATCTCACTGCTTTAAAACTGGTTCGAACGAAGCTCGTGATAACCCAAATGTCAGGCTGCATTAGTTATGAGAATCCATTTTGATTACAATAACCATTGAATATTAATTTAGGGTTTGGAATTTGATCATTGCATACTGCTTTCTGATTGGAGCTTCAACATTCCGAAGCGCTCATAACGAAGTCATTTGACTTCTATCCCAGGCCTTATTTTCATGTACTGGTGATGTAATACATCCGGTGGTGTGATATAAGGTCTGGGCACCAAGACTATGTGAGAGCATCATATAGTGATGCTGGGAGATATTCGTACTGTGCTTAGTAGATTATTCATACAAGTTATTCTATATATAACTCACTCTCTCCTCCCTCTCCTCCCTCCCCTCCCTCTCCTCCCTCCCCTCCCTCTCCTCCCTCCCTCCCTCTCCTCCCTCCCCTCCCTCTCCTCCCTCCCCTCCCTCTCCTCCCTCCCCTCCCTCTCCTCCCTCCCTCCCTCCCTCTCCTCCCTCCCCTCCCTCTCCTCCCTCCCTCCTCCCTCCCCTCCCTCATGCTGAAGACCTGACCTCCTACTATTGGATGGTAAGTGCACACAGTGTCATATAGGTTATGTGCGTGCATATTATATGGGATCCTTGCAGCAAATGGGACCTAATGTGTTTTTCAAGTTTTGATATTCTAGAAATCTTAAGTTCCCCTCTACACATTGCTTCTTATGCACTGAGAATCGGAGTATGGAGTTGTCAGGCTCTGGGTGTTGATCAGACACATTTATTTCAACGCAGGCCGCTTGCATTATCTTTTATACATGTGCATGATACAGTATGCGTTAGGTCCCTTTATGAGGCAACGATCCCATGCGTAGAGTTACATTGTATAACTTACCTGTAGGAGCAAACGTTTATGTGCGTGTTTTGACCTTTCCACTGAATGTGGGGATATCCGTAGTGTGTTCACCACCAGAACTACATACATGTGCAGTGTATACATATGCATGTATGGAGAACAGCACACGTATGCTCAATGTATGCATTGTTATGATGTACCATCTTTGCAGAGCCTACGAACATGTTGGACATACGAGCCGTCCTGTGGCTAGAAGACTACCTGCAGGTCCACACCGTATTTTGTAGCGTTTGTGCACGTGTGTGTGAGCGTGGGTGTGGATACATATACTTGTGCATCGGGAGTGTGGGTGTGGAGACATCAGGTGCCCCAGGAGGGTGGGTGTGGAGACATCAGGTGCCCCAGGAGTGTGGGTGTGGAGACATCAGGTGCCCCAGGAGGGTGGGTGTGGAGACATCAGGTGCCCCAGGAGGGTGGGTGTGGAGACATCAGGTGCCCCAGGAGGGTGGGTGTGGAGACATCAGGTGCCCCAGGAGGGTGGGTGTGGAGACATCAGGTGCCCCAGGAGGGTGGGGTGTGGAGACAATCAGGTGCCCCAAATAGGCGGTCTGCTGTTGTCAACCTACACAATAGGGGTGTGTGGACTCAGGGGGGTGTGGACTCAGGGGGTGTGGACTCAGGGGGTGTGGACTCAGGGGGGTGTGGACTCGGGGGTGTGGACTCGGGGGTGTGGACTCAGGGGGTGGTGGACTCAGGGGTGTGGACTCAGGGGGTGTGGACTCAGGGGGGTGTGGACTCATTCAGGCTATGTATTGGGTGTGTTTTTTAATTGCGTGCTTGGCAACTTTCACAGCCTTAGAAATGCCATTGAAATTCTTTGGTTTCAAGCCTTCATACTGCACAGTGGATGTGTTTTAAGTTGTTTTGCCCGAAAATGTTTTACCAGACTTTGAAGATTTGAAGATTTAAAAGCTGTCTTATTTGGCAATTAGTTTGTATTGGCCAGAGGTTTGAACAGGTGTAACAAAGCAAGTGTCACTGCTGTGCTCACTTGTTTATGTCACAATGCATGTACTGTACAATTGTACATGTAACATGTATATACAGTAGTCTATGCAGCTGGTCACACTCCTCTCCTATCTTCTCCCTTCCTCTGCCCTCCTATTTCCTCCCTCCCCTCCCTCCCCCCTCCCCTCTCCCTTCTCTCTCCGCTCCCATCCCCTCCCCCACCTCTCTCCCCTCTCCTGTCTCCCACTCTCTCTCTCAACCTAGACCTGGCCGTCTACAATTCTTGTAGTATCGCACGACCATAACTTTCTCAACTCTGTGGCAACAGACAGCGCTCTACATGCACTCACAGAGGATTGACTATTATCGTGGAAACTACGAGGTAGGTATGTGTTGGGTATGATGCAATGAAGAACCTTAAATTTGAAAATAACTTGTGTAGTCTCAAAATTTAGTAGCTTTTTTGATGTATTGAATTCAAGTGCAGTAGTATGATAAGTAGTTGTATCACAATGTGTGCAAATGATATTCATTGGACAGTGCAGTCACATGTGCAGTGTAGTGGAGGCCAGATGCACTCTCATTGCCTGCATGGTTGTGGTGAGGGAGAATGATCTCTTGCAGGTGCATGTACCTACATGTGTGTATTTAAGCTAACAGCCCTTTGCAGCTGGAGCTAGCTGTCTTGATACTGTAGCAGCTGGTATTGTGGTCAATACTGGGTTACAACCACATGTTAAGGGTACCTATTTGTCCTGTTAACCAGGTTAAGCTTATGGCACACGTAATGATAATTGACCTCTGTTGTAAATCAACATGGGTGACCTCTCTTTACCACTTGGGTAGACCTTCCTAGCTGTCAAGGCTGACAAGCTGAAGAACCAGCAGAGAGAGTAACGAGGCTCAGATGCAGTACAGACAGCACCTCCAGGTACTTTATCAAGCATGGATCTGCGAGTGCTTTTTTTTCAGTTTCGCTGTTTGTTTGTTTTTTGTTTGTGCGAGATAGGACTATGTGGACCGATGGAGGTACAATGCTAAGAGAGCGCCGCAAGCCAGAGCAAGCTGAAGATTCTCGAGAAACTGTGAGTGTGCACTAGATAGGAGCAATAGGGGGGTGGGTGATGTGTGTTTCTGCAAGTAGGGAGTAGCATGTTTCTTTAATGGACATCCCTATCTGATGTTGTTGTGGTCCTGTCTTAATGTTTATCTCAACATTTACCTTCTACATGTACATACAGGCACACTGTACATCATCTACAGTACATGTACAGTACCTGCCTTACATACCATGACACACACACACCTCTCTCTCTCTCT
>JABACO010000008.1:6545261-6747075 GCA_013339895.1 Ephydatia muelleri | reverse complement strand
TGTCATGAAGGGCCAAGTTGACAGATCATTGAAACCACTGAACACCTAAGTATCCGTGTGTCAGCTGTAGAGAATCAGATGAGTTCAGTATTGGTTCTACTAGAGGGCCTGAAACAGAGATTTGAAAATGAATATGATCAACAGAACGCTACATCTAGACTTGCAGATTTCTGTGCACATATCACTTCATTAGATGAGAGAATGAGCAAGCTCCAGGAAGATATGAGTAACATGATACTTGCTGTTCAGATGTCAAGCAAAGGTAGAGAAGAAATCACATTTTCAAGTCAGGCTTCACCTGTTGGAGCTAGAAGCACTAAAATCTTAGAGAGAGTCGAAAATATTTCAGTGAAGACAACTGAACTAGATCATGGATTGGATCGATGTCTTAGCAGTTGTCTGGACCAAGAGCTCAGACTACAGCTTCTTGAGAGAGCAACCTACAATGGTGTCCTCGTATGGAAGATTGATGACTTTGCAAGGAGGAGGAAAGAGGCAGTGGGTGGAGTGACCATGTCTCTGTACTCCATCCCTTTCTACACCAGCAGACATGGCTACAAGATGTGTGCAAGGGTGTACCTGAATGGAGATGGGATGGGAAAGGGTACTCACCTCAGCTTCTTCTTTGTGGTGATGAAGGGTCCCTTTGATGCTCTGTTGCCATGGCCCTTCAAACAGAAGGTGACTTTGACCATCATAAACCAGGCTGGCAAGAAGCATGTCACAGACACCTTTCGTCCAGATCCACAATCCAACTCATTCCAGAGGCCAACTCAGAAGGAGATGAATGTAGCATCAGGATCTCCAATGTTCATTGGTCAGGATCAGCTGCTGAACGAAGGATTTGTGAAGGATGACTGCATTTTCTTGAGAGCAATTGTTGATACTGGTATTGATGACTCCCTTGTGTTCAAATAAATATATCCCATGCAATCATCTCTTAAGAGTTACAATGAGTCACATGCAAGCTACACTGAGACAGCTGCATTCACCAATGCTCGTAATAAAATGAAAACTAATATTTATATTTCACTGATATCTACAAAGCCACATGTATACTGAACGTTTGAATCGCATCGCATTGCGAGAAGTTGCCGTTCTTTGCATATGAATTAGATGATCAAAAATGGTTACCTCTGAAGGTCACGTAAACGATTTCTTTGAACATAAATAAGCTGAAAAAAAAAAAAAAAAAAAACACACGTCGAATCAATTCTTGATTCCAATAATTTATCGAAATATGGATTTCATACCTGGTACAAAATGTACCATGATGTATAAGTGATAAAGCAATTGACAATTATTCCCCATAGAGCCATGGCAAGAATAGAAGATAGGTGTGATTTGAAGTTGCAGCTGGGACCAATGTAGCAGCAGTACTGATTATTGTAATGAACCATTTTCACTTTTTTCTAACACTGATGAAGACACATCCATCAGCACAGAAAAAAAAAAAAACTCACAGCTGTAACTGGATCCTTAGGTGAATTCCAACCTATTTGCGTAAGAGATGCAGTTGACACAACCAATGTATCATAAGCATGAGCGAGTGGAATGCAACTGCCCTGAAAACCAAGATCATCTACTCAATGGTGAAGTTCAGTTTCCATCCCATCCCTGCCCTCCCCATGCCATTCTTCCCCACCTCCTCTTCCAATCACTTTCCACCCTCATCTCTTTTCCCATCCCTCCCTCCCCCATTTGTTTCCCCATCCATTTTTCCCACTTACCTGCCCTTCCCATCTGTACCCCATGCAGGACACCCTCCATATATGATAACAAACCAAGCTCCCAGCACATCATGTCAACCTACATTACCTCACCTGGTAAGAACAGCTGCCAATCAACTCTCCATATTTAAATTTTTGGGCGTACGATCAATTCAATTCATATAGGACCAATCAGTATGAAATACGATTACACATTATAGATGTTCACAGTGTGTTCTCATTTGGGAAACATGGAAAGATGCCATTGCATACATGTATATATACACAGTAATGCACTCTCTCTAAATGATCTATATGTAGTTATTAACTAACATTGCAATTATGTTACATTCACAAGTTACAAAGATGCACTACATCATGAGTCTCTCTGTTAGACTGCCTTGGTGGACCAGAGCATAGGTGGCAAACGTTACCAAGGCAACCTGTCAGACCTTCGCTGGAAGCAGGCAGCCCCTGGCTGTTGTGATCTAATATTTGAGAAGCTTCTTTAAGGTAAATAAGGACACTCATGCTTATTAATATGGAGGTAGGATGTTAAACCAGTAACGGGCACTGCCACAGACAGCTACTTCCATGATATTGACCATACAGGGGGCTGTAGGCTAGAGCATTATAGGCTACAGCTATAGCATCGTAGATGCAGTGTGGATATCCGAGGCTACCTAGTGAGAGCACGTGTCCTCGGATACCCTAGGTCCCTGCCAGGGGCTCCGGTCATATATACATTGATCAGCACTCAACACTAAGTTGCCTCCTGAGCCTTTACACATCACCTGACACTATCAAATGTATTATCATCCTGGCTGGCATTGCCATCACTACCAGATGTTCACCCCCAACTCCCAGGTCTGCATATGTGAACTGTCATTCCCAGACCCATGTTTCGCAGCAGTGAGAAGTGTGCCACCTCTACACATTTTAGTGCCACCACACGATACTCTTAGGCATGATCTGATTTTTGATTTTTAAAGATGCATTATTAGCAGGACAGTCAATATATATAACTTCGCTCACAGATGGGAGCATATTGGTCACATCAGATAATATTTGGTTCAGGCTGAAACAAATCAGCAGTGGTACAAAGTATCACCAATATCAACCTCTCCGCCCTAAGCCCTTACCCTCTTCCATCCTCCTTCCTTCTCCACCAATGAATTCTCTTCCCCTCTCCCTCCCTCCATCCGACATGACCTCATGCATGCACCTCCCAGTCTTCATCCAAGACCCACCAGTATCTCAGCAGCAAGCCCAGCTCACGTGCTATGGCAACCAGAGAGTTGGGGTAGTGCGAAGTACTGGAGCTAGCACAGTAAGTATTGACATCATAATAGAAACGGTTGACCGTACCCTGGGGTACCGAATAAAATAAAATAAAAAATTTTAATGGCATAAAAATTGAATAAATTAATTTCTTTTTGCGTACACGTACACGTGGTTTGGTTGGTATAAGGACCAACTGTGGGTTCAGATGCTCCTACAATAGTAGGCGGTGGACACGAGGTGGTGTGTAGTCTTAGAGACATGTTAATTAAGCTAGTGCTTATGGATGTAATGCTCACATACACGTACGCTTTTTCTGTACAATATCGGTTCGTCAAGGCCTCACGTATATGATCGGAAATTCGATACTCAACATTAGTCAGCATGCGTGATATTCATGTATTATGTAGCCAATATAAATAGGCGTCATCACTTCCGCCGGTTATGTAATCATAGCCCACGTAAGCCTGACCTATTTAGGTATCAGTAAATAACAAACTATAGTTTCCGTATATCCAAAGCACATCCCCGTCAATGCAGCGACTCGGCACGAACCACGCAGTTGTGAAATACGAGTTGGTTTAAAAAAAATAGCAATAAAAACACAACCATAATACAAGAATCAAATATTACGTCACTGCGCACTGATGAGCTAGGTATATAAAAGCTGTCTATACGATCCCAGGTTTACACAGTGGAGTTAGGTTAGTAGTGCAAGTCATTTCTATGACTCCAAACGGCAAAATGCATTGAAAAGGCAATCACGAGGTACTGGCGATGCCGATTCAAATTTAAATCAATGCCCATAGTACCAATTCCAACGTTTTTGACTCTTTCAGATATCTGTGGTAGGACGTTAGATGCTGAAAGTACAGAGCTGAAATCCCCCAAATCGTCAGCCAACGGATGCCATTGATCACGTGAGATCATTGCCGTGAACCATATAGCCAAAGGTAGGTTGGGCGCGCCATCATCGAACGAGTTGACCTGGTCTATAAATGATGACGTTTGAAGTTCATGTGCATGCCTTATAACATTTTGTACGTATATGTATATACATGCATGTCCTCTTAGTGTGAGCCTCTGCAAGATACAGGGGAGTACAAAGCCATGCAGCCATTTGAGTAATTAAAGACGTATACATGTAGCTCTAAACGATTACTGTATATATACGATTAGTGTTCAGTGACAATATAAACGGCATAGAAAGGAAGAAGAAGGGGGGGGGGGGTGGGAGGGGATGTTTCTGGGGATACCACATGCATGCACGTATAGACTAGTGATCATCACCGTGCATGGATTGGACATCCATGCAGGCCAGTTGCTTTCAGATGAGCCATTCTGTACATTTCACGATCTCTATGAAGTCCTGCAGGTCTTTTAATACTTGTGTGCAGTGAGTGGGCATATACATGTATGTGTCGGGCAATGCATTTGATGCGATTCTATAGAATCGCATCAAATGCATTGCCCGACACATACGCGATTATCCAATTCATGTAGAATGATTATACAGCTACTGTAGTTGACAGAGCGGCATTTCGTGCGTGAATGCATCCATTTATGGTTCACATGTACATGTACAGATATAGTCATGAATTGGATAATCGCGTAGTAGTGTCAATTCCACCGGCTATGTAAACAGTACAGCCATGTACAGTAGATGATCACTAAACTGATGTTTGTATTGAGCGAGAGTACAATAATAGTTTTTACTGGCATGGTGTTAAGAGTCGGCAATCTACGATAATGCAGCTGGCTATTATAGGGTACTAAAGTGCATCAGATCACTCCAAATAGAATATTCACACCAGGCAACGTCGGGAGTGATACTCAGGATTGGGAAACATGTGTCCACGCTGATACACCCCTTTCCCTTCACCCTCCAAAAATTATCATCATTGTATTTAACGTTAGAGATGGCTTTGGGTGTGTCATGTTTTTGTGTCACTGCGTATTCAAGTTCTGTGCTCAAGTTATTCACCACAATAATAAATAACAATAATCCAAGAAAAGTCACCACATGTGGTTCCGTCTTTGATTTGTCCGTCACTTTGTCACAGAAGCGTATGGCTATCAGCAGTGCTGCTATTTCAGTGGCCGACTAGTCTTTGTGGAATGCTTAGCAGTTTAGTACGCTTTCAGCTTAGGCCAGAGCATGCACAATAGGTCGAGTCGTCTATTAACCAGTGGGTATGTCACCGGCCTGACGTTACAAGTGACACAATGGCCTAGCACTGATATTAAGATATATGGTAATTACTCAATAACAACTTATATAGAAGGTAAGAGATTCTTCGAGAAAATTCATCTCTGCTTACGCGTATACACGCATTCTAATGAGCACGTGACCTAATTAAATTCATCGTCGTTCAAAATTGATATATAATAGATTGGCGACTGCTGTAGGCTGTAGGCCGCTACTGATAACTCGTATCACTGCGATTAGAAAGCATGGTGAGCTTCATATAGGATATGCTCTTAGTAACTGCCAGTTTGTATGCATTCATCCCGTTTAGCACGTGCGAGAGATTAATCGTTACACAACTGCAAATCCATATAGCTCAAACAGGCGACGTCCACAGAGGCTCTTTCCCAACCAGTATGCCATGTGTCTGGGTACGCAGTAAAGTTTGTGACACAACTTCTGAAGAGGCACGAGTGTCCCATCTGTCTCTCCGCCATGAGGAACCCAGTGCAGACCGAGTGTGGACACCTCTTCTGTAGAGGATGTCTGGAACCTATACTGGACGGTCCTAACCCTCTCTGCCCGCTTGACAAAACCGCCATCTCTAGAGCTGAAGTAAGGGACTGTGAGCATATCATGCATATTGTGAGCCTTCTTTGTGAGCTTGGCGTCATCGATCGCGAGCGTAGTTATGATAGCAGCAAGTACAGCACAAAGTATTAAAAAAGACGTCATTACTAATCTTTTATTTACCTCACCGGCTTGTATTTTTTTTGCATCGTATGATGTCCTACATACATGTACATGTGTTCAGATATTGAACCGGAGACGCACACTTTGTGATGTATAACGCTTGGCTCGGCTGGGGAATGAGTGAAAATGTGTGTCTACCCCCAAGAATCTAAATTGAGTACTAGACTTGGAGGGGTCAATTGAATACTGTACGGTACAAGGGTCAGATTAATAGATGATACAGGGTCAAATGAATAGACGGTACAGGGTCAATTAACGGTACAGGGTACAGGTACAGGGGTCAAATGAATAGACGGTACAGGGTCAATTAACGGTACAGGGTACAGGGTACAGGGGTCAAAGGAATAGTTCACAGTATAGAGGAGTGGTCACAGTCACATGGTACAGTGAAGGTAAGTTCCTTTTCCTACTCTAAATAAAAAAAGGGTCGGAAGGACGGAGGGGGGGGAGGGGGGGAGTTGTCCCACAATTTACCCTGGCTAGCATTTGTAAGAACTAGTTCATATTGTCATTCAAATGTAACCACTTTCTATACTTTCGTTTGCATTTCAGTTATGCTTTACGTACATGTAGGTATTCCCAGACAATGCATGTAAAAGAGAGATTCTTTCCTTGGACGTGTATTGTGATGCCTCCAAAAATGGCTGCCCTTGGATTGGACCGTTAAAGGAATTAGATGTGAGCATATTTTAATTTTACACGAATATTATTACTATTTTCTTTCATACTTATAGAACCACTCTCAAGGATGTGAATATAGTGATGTTTTGTGTAGACAGTGTGGACTAAACGTTCAGAATAGGACTTTCTCTGTCCATCAAACCAAAGAGTGTCCTATGAGACCAGTGCAGTGTCAGTTCTGTAATCAGATGATTCCTGTGGGACAACTTGAGGTAACAATTAGGCTGATGGAAAATAAAGAACATGCATTATCAACACGACAATGAATGGTATAGAGGCAAAAACTATATTAATTTCTTAATGCAGGCCCACATTAAAAATGTGTGTCCACAACATTTGAGATCATGTCCTAATTGTTGTGTTCCTGGGCCTCAGTTCACACTACAACAAGTAAGCTGCTAGATGCTCACACATGTGGTACAAGCTGCTATGCCATTCTGACCTCTTTCCTTCAGCTTGAAGCCCACCTCAATCCTAGGACTGGGGATTGTCCATTGGCTGAGGTACCATGTCCATTCAAACAGTATGGATGTACCTTTGTGGTAAGTAGTTACACATCACTGGTGCAAGGGGGGAGGGGGGGGGAGGTCTTAAAATGTTTTAAGTTACATGGAAGGGGAGGTGTCCGTTGGGGGAGGGGGTTGGTTGGTTCACGATCTCAATAATTTTTACAATCAAGAAAAAGTATAGAGTGTTTTGACCACCTTGTCATGATGCAAATGTAACTCATCAGTTCAACTCAAAACGTGCATACTTTAAGTCCCAATCCTTTGCACTTAGTCCAATGACCAATGTTGGTAGAGGTGGGGAAACCCCCTTTACCCCACTGTGTCCCTCGACATGCCCGTACTCTTATTAGCTTGAATGATTGGCAATTATTGCTGTAACGGTGCATTGGGAACTTGCCAAACTTTTAATGTCTGCCTGGGTTTGTACATGTCAATAAATTAGGCCTGAATGCATAGCTACATTGATACATGTAGTTTGCAAACTTTTAAAACCCACTATCTTCACTGCATACATGTGTTATCATAAACAACTCTATGGACAGGACAGTGTCAAACAAAATTGATTGTGATACAAAGTATTTGATGTTCAGCAGAACTGGCCAATTAAAGAGATTTCCAGAACTGCAATAAGACGCAGGCCAATTTAGGAGTGGGGTGGGTGTTTTTAGTACATGGAATTTTTCACGTGATGTAAAACGATCCTGCATCCCTCTCCCACTCCCCCTGCTCCCCAACATAGAAATATGAGACGATCATATCAAAATGTTAATGTTCTTTAAAGTTAAAGTTTCATGCCATCCATAACTTGTGTACTGTATGAATACTGGACCTGGACTCTATGCTTGCTTAAAGTACCATTACTGCTTTGGACTTTAAATTAACCTATAAATTGGCTTTTAATAATTTCAGACTGAAAGAAAGAAGATGCCCTTGCACTTTAATGAGTACCAAATCCAGCACACTTACTTGCAAGCAGACTATTCAGCTGTCATGAAGGGCCAAGTTGACAAGATCATTGAAACCACTGAACACCTAAGTATCCGTGTGTCAGCTGTAGAGAATCAGATGAGTTCAGTATTGGTTCTACTAGAGGGCCTGAAACAGAGATTTGAAAATGAATATGATCGACAGAACATTACAACTGGACGTACAGATTTTGGTGCACAAATCACTTCAGTACATGAAAAAATGAACAAACTTCAGAGAGATTTGACTAACATGATAGTTGCTGTTCAGAAGTCAAATGAGCATAAGGAGGCAATCACATTAGCAAGTCATTTCTCACCTCTTGGAGCTGGAAGCACTGATCACATCTGGAGAGAATTGGAAATATTTCAGTGAAAACTACTGAGCTAGAACATGGATTGGATCGATTGTCTTAGTAGCTGTCTGGACCAAGAGCTCAGACTACAGCTTCTTGAGAGAGCAACCTACAATGGTGTCCTTCTGTGGAAGATTGATGACTTCGCTAGAAGAATGAAAGAGGCAAATGGATGGAGTGACCATGTCTCTGTACTCCATCCCTTTCTACACCAGCAGACATGGCTACAAGATGTGTGCAAGGGTGTACCCTGAATGGAGATGGGATGGGAAGGGTACTCATCTCAGCTTCTTCTTTGTGGTGATGAAGGGTCCCTTTGATGCTCTGTTGCCATGGCCCTTCAAACAGAAGGTGACTTTGACCATCATAAACCAGGCTGGCAAGAAGCATGTCACTGACACTTTTCGTCCAGATCCACAATCCAACTCATTTCAGAGACCAACTCAGAAGGAGATGAATGTAGCATCAGGATGTCCAATGTTCATTCGTCAGGAACAGCTGTTGAATGGAGGATTTGTGAGGATGACTGCATCTTCTTAAGAACCGTTGTAGATACTAGCATTGATGACTCCTTCCTACTCAAATAAACATACTCTCACCATTTGTACAGGCATGCTATGTACATTTTAGAATTAAGAAATGGGTATGCTAAGCAAGCTTGGACATGCTGAGACAGCTGCTGCACAGTGCTCAATTCTACATGAATTAAAGGACCAGATAGAAAATCCTCACCAGTTGATGAAACATGGTATATTTCATTTTAGCTAATCATATGGTTTTCATTACATAATAAACTTTTGAGATATCTCGGTGGCATCCTTCCACAATGCACATTTGTCGGTCCAGGTACCTCTGATGCTGCCACCTGCTATTGCTCTCGCTGCAAACAAAATATTTGAGTTTAGCAGTGAGATGTCAAAGGCAGCTGGCGTTTCTCAATCCCAGTCCTAGAATATCTGCCGGTCTTGACTGGGAGAGTGCTGAGCCCCGCCCTGCACCTGCTTCCAGCTGAGCTGAGAAAGCACACTGCCAATGATACAAATGCGCTGAGTTGGGGTGGGTGGTGGAGTATTACGGGTCGTGGGCTGGGGCAAGGAGGCTCAACAGTGTAGTGCATCTCGCCTAGCTATCCACAACCTGTACACTCAAGTCCATGGCAACCTTTGAACTTTATTCCTCACTCTGATGAGGGTGATCTCTAGACAATTTTATCAGATTATGTTATTGGTGCATTAAGATTACTTAGTGTATATTTATAATTATAGTTTAAAAAATTGACCAAATAATAAAATACAGAGAAAACAAAAAAAGACAAAAGCAGGATCAAGTCTAATAGGCAAAGACAAACTTAGACCATATTAGAATGAGTGCAATAAAAAAATGGGCAATTGTTTGGTAGGTTACTTCACTGAGAGACCAAACAGCACCACTATATTCATCTGATAACCAAGCTTCTGGCTTTTGAAAGACTTTTGTTTGTTGAATGGGTACGGTTAGTTTATGTCATTGAAAGTGTACTTTGTGAAGTGGCACTCTTCACAAGATGCTTCATGAGAAGTGATACAGATTCAGAAAAATGATTGCCAAATTTTCAGACCGCATTCTAGTAGTATATTACATGTATGAGTGCGAGTCCCGATTGGACCTTGCATGTAGACGTGATACTAATGCACAGTGGTTTAAAACCATAGGTGACCAGGACATTTTCAAATTACTGTACAAACAATATAACCAAATTGTTTGTATACTTGTTTAAAAGAAGGTGGTGTTAAATAAATCATGATACTGATTATTGTTAATTAACTAAATCAAGTCAAAACAATCAATTTTTAATCGTAGTTAACTGATAGGTTTAATAGTACATTTGTATAATCTAAGCATATAATAATCGATATTGTAACTATTGTGAAATAATCATTGCACAATAGTTAATTAAAATCAAGCCGAACAATTCAAGATTCAGTTAATCTTGCAATGATGTAGAAGCCTTTTCATCTTCAATTTGCTCAACCTCAGATCAGCTATCTGCACGCTCAACTTGTGGGTTAATGATGGTTGATATTAAGCTTCTTCTCTGACTAGAGCCATAATTGCATCTGTCCTCCTCGAGAATGGCGAGGACTCAGCTGATCTAGTGGAGTGATTGACTTTACATGATTTGAATCCATGGGACTATTCTCCTCCATATCCGATGGTTGTAGTGGTGGGGATGTTGGATTCAATACACTGGGATCACTGCTTTCTTGTTCATGAAATGGTTGTTGTTGATATGCTAAAAAGGCTTGCTTTGTCTTCTCTTCCTTCCAGCTTTACTCAATTGTGCCCCACTTCTTTGCCCACTTCTTCCTCAGTGTCCGTATCTTATTAGGACCATCGTTTTACATGTACCTGTGCATCACTCGTTACCACCAGCTGGGCTTCGTCGGTCATAAATGTCTGGCTGCATCAGCATCAGCTTTGAAAACCTTTACGTACCTTCTTAAATATCTAAATTCGTTACGCTTCTTTTTTCCGCCATGACATAGACTCTCGCATCGCTCGCACGTTCGGCAAAGATCAGAACAAAAAAAAAACTCGCAAAGGATAAACAGAAATAGCTCGCTGGAATCGCTGAATAACATACAAAAGGGGACGTTCAAATCGTTATATAAGCATGCGTGACGAAATACAATAGCGCCCGTGCACACAGCGCCCTCATTTCTACCAAAGACCAGCCTGCGCATCACAAAGAACAAAATACAGAGAGCACAAAAGCTCATTAACACATTCGTTCCGTAGTAGCTGTAATAGTCCCCAGCCTCTTAATTTCGTTTATTAATCGGCATTATTAAAATTTTAGCGCAAAATAGCTCGAGAGTATCATTAAGTTGAGAAGTGTTTTGTTTGATGGGTTTTAGAATCGGCAAGATTCGGCGAGTATTATACTAAGGGCCATTGATAGGTGAAAGTATTTAAACGCACAATAATGTATGCAACGCTCTAGCTTCATTGAGCAATGAATGTACAGTAGATTTGTGTGTAAAAATGGCGCCGTTTTGGACCACAAATAAACAAATATCTTTAGCAGAATTCATGATGATGTCATAAATCAAGCATCATTAAAAAGCTCTATCTACACATTCCTTTATACTTGACTCAGTACTGTCTGATACATCACTAGCTCGTGTTTTTAAGTTAGGTTGGCAAATGGCATGATTAATGCTTTCCCTTCTCGTGGCTCTTACATTTTGTGAATCTTTACAGTTTGATTTAATATTGTGATACTTTGGGGTGTTTGTTGTAACACAATAGTTTGTCTACTTAAAATCAAAAATCCTTTCCTAGCATGATGTCCTGGTCCTAAACCACTGTGTAATGTGACCCGCTGTAATACTAGCTTGAATATTTGTGAAAAATCCATTTGGACTGGTCCATTCTATTCAATCTGAAGTAGCTGCATGAGGTTGACTTTATGTCACTCCTGGTCACCTATCTATGGTTGTAGTCTACTCGGGCCGGGCCTGATTATTTTAAGACTAATTGTGGACATTTACTTGTACGTCTGCATTGGGGACTCGAAATTTCATTTGTGACGGCTGATGATGTCAGCAACATACCACTCCCAGTCGCAACACTGTCTAAAGAATCCCTAACATGAAACAGCGCGGTATTCAAATGTATGACCTCGGTGGATTATAGGGAAATCCTGGAACGACAGGCAGGCATCCGGTCCCCAGATTTTTGTTTGACGTAATTTTACGCGTGCTAGCAGTTATGCGTATTATTAGAACAGTAGTTGCAGTGAATGACGCAAGACTGTATTACATGCATGTGACTTGATGATGGAGCTAAACATGACAGCGAATATTGGACGCTAATAATAACACTAACAAACTATTACGACGCGACATAATTGTTACAATAAATATCTGTGCATGACTTGAAGTTGAGTCACAGTTGCTTCTAATCGTGAGCTGTGGCACCACACCGCAAGTAACGGTCCGTTCGCTTTGCTGGTTGCAAAAAGATGACGTACACAAATTAAGAGTTTCTGTTTCGAAGGTTATTTGGTGTCTGAAAAGCTAACGATCGGACAGCACGTACACTGAAACATTAGCTAGTGACATTAAAGCATTTTCTGCTGCATGTGTGCACTTTGTGACTATACTGCAATGCGACTACTTACCGCAACACTGTACCCTAGATCCTCATATTTTACTCACACTTGATATCCGGGGTACTGCAGTACTGATACCTGCCTTCTCCCAGAACGAGCACGCATGCAGTTTTCCATGCAATGCTGACTTCTCTGTGAAGCCATTGTTGACCTCTGAGTGTACTCCATACCGCTTTGCAACCCCCGTCCGTGCCTGTGCAACAGACTATATTTAGATATCCGGGTATTACCTAATAGCTAATATATATGGTAAAAGTTGAAACGTTATGACGTCACATCCGTGTGTGACGCGATTTGACGTGGGGCATGCATGGGCTGCAACACAGTTGTTATGACAATCAGTTCTTTATCTAAAACCCCTATACAGCTGGCACTGTACTAAAATCTTATAACAGTACATGTACAGGCATAGTACAATTTCCCCCTCGTTTCCCGCGTGGCATGCTATTATTAAACTTCGAAGTTGGACATGGACTCCAGTTTTAAGCATGAATAATGGGCACATCTATTGAATTATTACGTCACTGCGAGGCGGGTATATAAAAGTAATGTCTTCACGAGTTCAAGCTTATACAACCAATGGCTGCAGAAATCGGCTAAAAATAAAGTTGCATGATATGTGTGGTTTCTCTAGCCATTAACTCTGCATGGTCCAGCCGGCGAGTGCTGCAGTTACTATATTTTATACGTGGACCTTCCTTGGCTCATTTAGCTAGCCTGCATTGTGGATGCGTCATCACTTTATGAGCCGTCGACGGACTTGACTTGTGCAGTACATCAGACTTGACGATTTTAAAAAGTAAGTGTGCCTTCGAAGTTAATTTTTATTTTTGTATATATGCACGTAAACATGTCACCCGATCAACTAAAAATGGGAGTCTTTTCTACCAATAAAGGAAAATGTTTTTTTTTTTCAAGATTTCAAATTCTTCGATTTTCTAAAGTCTGAAATGTTCTCTACACATTGCTTCTTACGCACTGAGAATCGGAGTATCCATCGTGGAGTTGTAAGGCTCTGAGAATTTTTAATTAGCCATACATTTCAATGCGTTAGGTCCTTTTTCGAGGAAACTATCCCCAATTATCGATATTAATATAAAAGGGACATCAGACAACATCCGGAGGGATACACAGAAATGTTTTAAACCCACAGCGCTATACCCCTCCCCTCCCCAAATTCCATGTATGGATATGCATGGGGGGGGGGGGGGGGGGGGGGGGGGAAAGGGGGAATGTAATAAGTATAGCGATTTATATTAAAAGATACTTGCCCATCGACCCCCCCCCCCCCCCCCCCCCCCCCCGCGAATCATCATCGAATCATAAGTCTCCATTTCATGTGTCCACGCACATGCACTGAAGTTCTCGCACCATGATATCATATTATTGTATTGTTCAAATAAAGTACATTGTAGCAAGCCAGGATGTGTGTCGACATCATCTCCCAGAGGTGTTTATCTCTTTTCAGATCTGCTGTGAATGCATTGTATTCATAGCTGATCTTTTGCTTTGCTTTTGAATTTCCACAGCCTCTGTCCACACACTCTACAACACAAGGGTACTTGCTCTATGGGGTAATTCATGCCTATTATTATGTACCAGGAACATGTACATGTACGAATGAAACCACAACTTGTATATCGATTATTCATGATGAATTTTTGGCGATTCATGGCTATAAGGAGGAGCCACTTCAGAATTATAGAGTGATACCGTAAATTGTCTAATTGTACACCAAGTGCCAATAAGGCCAAAAGCAGGAAGCATTTGCCAGGCACCTGACACAACTACTAATAGCTCATCTTCAGAAGATTGCCTCTCCACCAGCTTTATTGCATGAGCCTAGTCCAACTTTGGCCAGCATGAACAACCTGTCGGTCTTAGAGAAGCTGAAGTGTGCACTGTATTCTAACGTTCTTTCACAGCCACTAGAATTGACATGCAGTGCACTGGTGTGAACCAAATGCCTCACAGAGTGCATAGCAGCATCTGGCACTGTGAACTGTCCCTGTTGCTCAGACAATGATCTGTCACATGTCAGACCAGCATCAAATGGAATACTCCTCTGCTGCTATCAGATAGAAGATATTGTGCTAGTTGCAGTTAGAAATGTCCAGTCATTGTTTTTCGTGGTAGTTTTTAACATAAAACCACTCTGGGATTGGTGGTCTAGCGTGGAAATAGAGTAAAAACCATCCTGGGATTAAGCGTCCAGGGTGGGAATATCGTAAAAACCATATGGTCGTTTCCTGGTTTGTCGAACAAAACCATGTTGAAGCAATAATGTTGAAGCAATGAATATTTATTGCTTCAACATTGTTTTGTTCGACCAAACTAGGACAAGACCATATGGTTTTTACGATATTCCCACCCTGGACGCTTAAAATCCCAGAATGTTTTAATTGGTTTTACGCTATTTCCACGCTAGACCACCAATCCCAGAATAGTTTATGTTAAAAACGACGAAAACCATGACTGGACGTTTCTAACTTTTTCCTGTGGAAAGGGGCCAAAACACGTTATTTTAATGGTCTCTTTAATGTATCCCCTTTCGTTTCTTATTCGCACCAAACCTTCATGTAGGTCTTTCATATTTCTTTCTTTTTGCCATAGCGATTTATCCTCGCTCTGAGTTGGCTTGTTCAGCGCTTAGACACGTCTACAAGGTTCTCTCATGTCCAGTCCATCGTGGGTCGTACGTCTGTATTTACGTGCGTCTGAATTGCGCAACTACTTCAGCATAGCAGCATAGCCATGGCAATGCTACCACTACAGTTGGACAAAGGAGCCAGACGTATTTAGATCATACATGTATCAGGTGACACCAGGGTGAATCAGATCTAATTACGTCATTGTTTAATATACATGTATATATATGTCAACTCACTGTAAATTTGTGCGATCCTGATTCGCTGTGATTGGAAGACATGGTGAGCCATATAGTGTAATACTACCAGCTTTTATGCTGACAGTTAGCCTCCGTGCAGTGATGTTGATTTATAATGTAACTGAAATCCTTAGCTCAGAACGGTGGCGTGTACGGATGAGACTCCTCGTCAACCAGTATGCCATGCGTCCGGATACGCAGCAAAGTTTGTGATACGTCTTCTCAAGAGACACGAGTGTCCCGTCTGTCTCTCCGCCATGAGGGACCCAGTGCAGACGGAGTGTGGACACCTGTTCTGTAGAGGATGTCTGGAACCTATACTGGACGGCCCTAACCCTCTCTGCCCGCTTGACAAAACCGCCATCTCTACAGCTGGAGTAAGTCTGGCGTTTTAAAAGGCAATAACTCCTGTACGGCTTGGTGGGTGGGGGGGGGGAGGGTGGAGGGTGGAGGGTGGGAGTGGGGGGAGGGTGGGAGTGGGGGAGGGGTGGGAGTGGGGGGGAGGGTGGGAGTGGGGGAGGAGGTTGGGGGGTAGGGCTTCTCAGCTAGGGGCCCCGGGTTATGCCCCTCCCCCTTATTTTTGGGAAAGCTTGCAACGAAACTGATTTGGCGCAAGGTACTCATTATTTAAGTGTTACATGCCAATTAATGCACAGTGCCCATTACGTACTCCAACATATAACGTTGCTACATCACCTTGCATTCAGGAAACCAAAATTGTGAGAGGGCAATCAATGTATTTGCCTCATCCCCCTCACCCCCCCCCCCCCCCCCCCACCCCTTCTCTGGAACTTTAAAATCTAATACAATGCAGCACAAGTGTACTGAACACAGTACAGGGCCAATTTGATACCAAATGAATGCTGTACAAGGTCAATTCTAATACTGTAGAGTACAGACGTCAATTGAATAGTGTGCAGGGGTCAATTGAGCACTCGTCCAAAAAAATACATGAGAGGGGAGGAGGAGGGAGGGATTTGCATTGATCTAAACTGATTTGCATTATTCTGCTGTTAATAATGCTAACACTTTCAGATGCACTCAGTTTTATTTGACTTTTGTTAATTGTAGGTATTTCCAGACAATGCATGTAAAAGAGAGATTCTTTCCTTGGACGTGTATTGTGATGCCTCCAACAATGGCTGCCCTTGGATTGGACCATTAAAAAAATTGGATGTGAGCATATTTTGATTTTACAAGGATATGGGCAAGAATTATTACCATTTCCTTTCATACTTATAGAGCCACTCTCAAGGATGTGAATATAGTGATGTTTTGTGTAGACAGTGTGGAGGACTTTCTCTGTCCATCAAACCAAAGAGTGTCCTATGAGACCAGTGCAGTGTCAGTTCTGTAATCTGATGATTCCTGTGGGACAACTTGAGGTAAGAATAAGACTGATGGTAATAAAATAACATGAATACTGTAATGCTGTAAATTATGAGGTTTTAGTTTATTCAACACTGCAGTGAATGGTTTACAAATAACTGATCAAAATCCTTTAATTTCTCCTTTCAGGCCCACATTGAAAGCGTGTGTCCACAACACTTGAGATCATGTCCAAATTGTTGTGTTCAGTTCACACTACAACAAGTAAGCTGCTAGATGCTCACACATATGTGGTACAAGCTGATATGCTATTCTGACCTCTTTCCTTCAGCTTGAAGCCCACCTCAATCCTAGGACTGGGGACTGTCAATTGGCTGAGATACCCTGTCCATTCAAACAGTATGGCTGTACCTTTGTGGTAAGTAGTAGATACATTTTGGGGAGGTGGAGGTCTAAGAGGGGGGGGGGGGAGTAAGTTGGGAGTGATCTTAAATTTTGTTTTACGTCGCAGTGTGAGTTGAAGGGTGGGTGGGATGGCTGAATGCATAACTAAATTGATACATGTAGTTTGAGAACTTTAAAAAAATAAAAACCTGTGCATGCATTATCATGAACAACCTTACAGATTGGATCGTGTCAAAATATATGTTGAAATGCAATATGGCCTAATGTTTTTTAAAAGTTTCATGACATCCATAACTTGTGAGCATATGTATTTGAAATGTCGAGCTATTAATACGATGTTAATCTAACTGGTGGGGCCAAAACTCCATGAATCAATAGACTTCATTTACTGTTCAAAGCTTTAATTTAGCATATCAACGGCTTTTAATCATTTCAGTATGAAAGAAAGAAGATGCCCTTGCACTTTAATGAGTACCAAATCCAGCACTCTTACTTGCAAGCAGACTATTCAGCTGTCATGAAGGGACAAGTTGACAAGATCATTGAAACCACTGAACACCTAAGTATCCGTGTGTCAGCTGTAGAGAATCAGATGAGTTCAGTATTGGTTCTACTAGAGGGCCTGAAACAGAGATTTGAAAATGGATATGATCGACAGAACATTACAACTGGACGTACAGATTTTGGTGCACAAATCACTTCAGTACATGAAAAAATGAACAATCTTCAGAGGGATTTGACTAACATGATAGTTGCTGTTCAGAAGTCAAATGAGCATAAGGAGGCAATCACATTAGCAAGTCATTTCTCACCTCCTGGAGCTGGAAGCACTGATCACATCTTGGAGAGAGTTGGAAATATTTCAGTGAAGACAACTGAACTTGATCATGGATTGGATCAATGTCTTAGTAGCTGTCTGGACCAAGAGCTCAGATTACAGCTTCTCGAGAGAGCAACCTACAGTGGTGTCCTTCTGTGGAAGATTGATGATTTTGCCAGGAGGAAGAAAGAGGCAATGGATGGAGTGACCATGTCTCTGTACTCCATCCCTTTCTACACCAGCAGACATGGCTACAAGATGTGTGCAAGGGTGTACCTGAATGGAGATGGGATGGGAAAGGGTACTCACCTCAGCTTCTTCTTTGTGGTGATGAAGGGTCCATTTGATGCTCTGTTGCCGTGGCCCTTTAAACAGAAGGTGACTTTGACCATCATAAACCAGGCTGGCAAGAAGCATGTCACAGACACCTTTTGTCCAGATCCACAATCCAACTCATTCCAGAGGCCAACTCAGAAGGAGATGAATGTAGCATCGGGATGTCCAATGTTCATTCATCATGAACAGCTGTTGAATGGAGGATTTGTGAAGGATGACTGCATCTTCTTAAGAGCTGTTGTAGATACCAGTATTGATGACCCCTCATGTAAAAATAAACACTGATGCCAACACCATTTCTATGGACTTGCAATGTATATTTATTTAACTAAAGTGGGCATGCTATGCAAGCTACAATTTGGAGTCAAACTGAATTGATCAATGCTCTTAGAAAATTAAAATGTAATAGAACTATTATTATCGACATATACAAACCAACTTCTAGATGGAATTATTGGTCCTATGTTCTTTTCCTTGAATGCTACGGTTTGGACATTATGAATGCCAAGTGCGTATATGTATGCATGCATGAACACACAGCCGTTACACCATTCATGCATGATTTAGATATTGTGCGCAAAAATGTGTTGATCAGACACAACTCTATTATGCATGCATGTATTTGATGCACTTGTAACCTTATAAGTCCATGTACAAAGTAATTATGTTTCCTCTCACACTGGCTAAAGTACCCCATTTTTCAGATGATTTCACTTCACTAATGCATCACTTCAGTCCTCCAAGAACAGAATGCGTAGCCCAGATCAGTGTAGTATAGATCCACAGTCCAACTCATTTCAGAGACCAACTCAGAACGTGATGAATGTAGCATCTGGGTGTCCAATGTCATTCGTCATGTTAAATGAAAGATGACTGCGTTTTCTTTAAGAACTGTTGTAGATACCAGTATTGATGACCCTCATATGTTAAAATAAACACTGATGCTACCACCATTTTTATGGACATGCAATGTATATTTATTTAACTAAAGTGGGCATGTTGTGCAAGATTGTCGGCATGCTGAGACAGCTGTAGTACTGAATTCATCAATGCTCTTACATTTTTTAGAACAAATATTTTTAATTACTTGTTTAGCATCTACCAAACAACGGAATGTGATTGGTCCTGAGGTATTTTCCATGCATGCTACAATTGTACATTCTGAACAATGTACTATAAAAAGCATTTATTTATATTTCAATGACATCTATTAAGCAAATGTAGATCGAATGTTTCATCCTGGCTCCTTTTCAATGCATGAAGTATAGTACTTTAAAACAGCAACTTAAATAGAGATAATAGTTCCCTCAATGTCTATGCTATCAGAGAATATGACCAACGAACCTGGTTTACAGGCAAATGACTATTCTATTAATTTCTCCATTCAGGCCCACATGGAAATCGTTCACTTGAGATCATGTTCAAATCGTGTCTCTGGACCTCAGTTCACACTACAACAAGTAAGCTGCTAGATGCACACACATATGTGGTAGAAGCTGATATGCTTTTCTTATCTCTCCTCTTCACCTCAATCCTTGGAAATGGGTATAGCATGGGGATGGGGGGTGGGAGTGTGTGTTTTTGTTCAGGATCAAAATGCAAAAAATATGACATTCAGAATGATTTAATGGCTTGATGCACATGTAATTCGAGACATGGATACTGAAGTCCCAATTCCTTCCCAGGGTCAAATGACCAAAGGGGTAGGCTGACCCCATACCATACTGTGACGCGTCACGTCACTCGATCAATTTGGTGACGCGTCGCGTCACGTTGACGCGACGCGTTGTATTACCGTGGTCCGTGGTACAAACACTAATTTACAACACTCAAGAATAAAAACATATTGAAAATTCAAGAACAAACAAGTTCAAACAGAACAAGTTCAATCGTTTGGCGACGGGAACTTCAACTTCTTCAACGAGATCTTCTTCATCCCGCTGCAATTCTTCATCCTGCAATTCGGACCCCAACGAATGCACCAGCCTTTTGATCGGTTCTTGATTCCAACGTACCTTGACCACAGCTTCAGTAATGTCAGGATTGAGGCGATTTTGGAGCTTATTGTGAATCGCACCCTCACTGCTGAAGAATCTCTCAGCGGCTGCCTCAGATGCCGAACATTTGGACAGCACCCGATACACAAAGTACAAGGCGGGAATATCTGCACCAACTACGTCAAAGTATTTGGCCAAGTTAAACATTTTGCTGTCTTCGTCCCGTGCTTTTTTCGGCTTTGGAAGGGAGTCTCCATTTTGAAGGGATAGAGTGATGGCTTCGCTTGCTGTACGAAATCGTTGTCGGCTGAGCAAAATAATTTGGTCGTCAGTTGGCAGTAATGTCTTGTTCAATTGTGCCCGTGCGTCCAACAAGAAGTTCTGCTTCGCATCTTGTTCGTCCCGTTCGCTGGGGGAGTTGCCATGTTTAAAAGTGATTCTGAGAGCAAAAGGCAGTCGATTTCATACGAAAAAAAAAAAACGGGACGATTTTTTAAAAAATTTTGATCACGCCACGTCGACGTCACCCAAATTTTCGACGCGTCACGTCGGCGTCGCTGATTGGCCGCGTCACCCGCGTCACCCGCGTCACCTGATCACTGGTGTCCCTCGACATCTTATTAGCTTGAATTATTGTATTGTTGTAGCCGTGCATTGGGAACATGCTGTAATCAAAAGTGTATCAAGCGATCTTTCATCTGCCAATATTGTGATGTCTGTCTGGCTTTGAAGCAATTTACATGTCGCTAAATGAAGCCTGATTGCATAACTGAATTACATGTATTTAGAAAACTTTTAAAACCCACTAGATGTATCTTCACCACACATGTTATCATGGACATCTCTAGTGTCAAACAAGAGTTGTACAAGTGCTGAATGTACAGCTGATCAATAGATTCCAAATCCGCAATTAGATATTTACCCTGTGTACCCAGGTCAATGTAGAGTTGGGTCGGTCTTTTTGATAAATTTGACATGGTGTTGTAAAAAAATCCAACCCCCCCCCTCCCCCGCCTCCCTTTCTTGAATAGTAGATATTACTGTAGATGATCATAATGATGTTGAAATGCAAGATGGCATAATCTTTCATTCCATCCATAGCTAGTGAGCACATTGACGTGATTAGCTATTGTTGTGTTGTTAATACTATTGTAAGAGTGGTTAACCTCTTTGCATCATTAGACCTTGTTTACTGCAATTTAGCATATAAATGGATTTTAATAATTCCAGTCTGATAGAACTAAGACACATCCAGTATACATGTTAAAACCTGCTGGGGTAAGAGAAACGTATATAGCAGGGTGGGCTATCACCAAGAGATATTTTTTATCTTCCAGCTGCTCCACATGGTGAGGTTTCACACAAGGACATGCAACATCACCCATGCAGCCATGACGTACAGTATTCTCCTCACTGGAGGGTTATGGCATGATACCTGGTATCACTTATAAATCCTTTCTGGCCCTACATGTAATTCCAGTAATTGAGGCCAAGGGATTGGGTCAGTGTTTATGAATGACGTGTAGGCTATCCAAAATCGCAAGCCAGAATGCAAATATGCCCTGTATAAAAATAGACATGAGTAAGTTGGAAAAAATAGGTTGCTGAGACACACACACACACACACACACACACACACACACACACACACACACACACACACACACACCACGGAACACATGCATGCAAAAACTGTGTGTCTTTCTACGTTGATATAATATTCCCTTACACTTTAGTGTTATAGAAATGTGCTCATTAAAGCAGGAGCATTTATGATTGTGAGTGACCAAGTGGATACTGAGCACTTGAAAAGAATCAGGACCTAACCTCAACAGAGACTCACAAGCCATGAAGGACAAAGAAATAGTTGAAAATCAGGAGTGTTACACTCTTGTCTTCTATTGCACCTCAGCCAAAGCTGCTTGGAACAATCCTGACCCTCTTCCAGCAGTAACAACAGTAATGATGGCAGCATGTTTCTCCCATACAATAGCTTCTTGTATGTATGGAATCATTGATGTGGAAGTTGATATCACACAGCCTGATCTCATGAGGGACTTTAGTAGCTAGTGCTGATTTCACATAGGGCAATAAATATCAAGATACTAGGAAATTAGTGTCCCGATGCTAGAATGATTTGAAGTGGCAAGACCAATGTGCCAAGTCTGAACTAACAGCAAAACTGCTATTTATATATCAAAAAACTAAATTTTGTTGATGTGTAAGACATAATAAGACAGACACAGTAAAATAGGCTCTTGGTTGTCACTGGAGCCTTAGGTACATAAATCCAACCTTTTACATCAAAGGTGCAGTTGTCACAAGAGTGAGTGTGTTATAAGCTCGAGGGGCATGATTCTGAGTGCACTCTAGCTCAAGCACCCATAGAGTGAGCCATTCCAGTAGTATGACTATCAATGTATCAGGAGCATGATACATATTACCACATCTTTATTTGCACTACTAATAATATTATTTTCCCTATAAAGGAGATATAACAGAACAAAACACACACATGCACACATGTAGACACACATGCACATACACACACATACACACACACATACACACACACACACATACACACACACATACACACACACATACACACACACATACACACACACATGCACACACACACACACACACACACACACACACACTACAATGTTCTGCTCTACACTAGTGGTGTTATCCTTGAAAGAATAGCCATGGCACTGGCACGAGCCAATTCAACATTCTCCCAGCTATAGAGCACCACTGACTTTGGCTTGCACATGGATTGCGGAGATGATGGTAGAGGTCTATTCACCCCCAGGTTCCATATGATACAGCCACCGTGGGGACACACCCACTCAAGTTCAGAACATTTGGGATCATTGGCCTGGTGTTTCCTTGCCTCTGTGACCTGAGCAGCAGTCTTGGCCAACACTCCTGCTTCCAAAATGGTTAGAGGTGAGGTTAGTTTGGCCTAAGAACCAGTTAGGTAGCAAGATATCAGCTGGGCAAGACTTGCTGTGGTCACGAGTCAGGTTGTTGCCCTGCACAATCTCCATGTGGACCACTATGTGTGCTCATCGACAGCTCTCCACCAGGATATCTCTAATCCTATTTTTGTAAAGATGATTATTATTTTTATAAACCAAAACCTTTATTGGATTGGCTTCTAGGTTGGTGGCACAAACCTACCTGCATGGCAAGTTGAGCTGTTCTCTTGTTTGTTCCACTTTCTTGCCCGATCCTGCTGTGTTGAATTGTCTGCACAGATGATATTAGTTACTGATGTGTTTATAGCTTGGTCCGCATGTATTCATTGTATTTTTTAAATTGTAATTGTATTATTATTAATATGAAATACATAATACATATGTATACATGTACACTGTACATACTCATTGAAAATATGACAGAAGGCACCTTTTTAAAGTAAGGTTGTATGCTCCTGTTGAGGATGGCATTTGTGTTTGATTTCACAAGGTGCAGAGTTAGTCGTCCATAAATGTCATGCAGTGCTACCGATTTGGGCTTTCCCAAAGTCATAGCAAGGCATGAGGCAAATTTCCCTAGTTTCTGTACCTGAAGCAATTGTATTAAAATACATATTAATAGTAATAATAACAATACAATTATAACCAGATATTGCCCTCAAGATCTGAAGTGTTATTTAGTTTTGGTCATGTTTTCGTGTGTTTTGTATGTCCTATAATTGTATCTTGTATAATAATCATAATTAATACAATAAATTTTTTTTAAATTTAAAAATAATAATAAGATAAATGAATGCACCCTACTATTGCTAATAGTCAGGGACAAAACATCTGGAGAGGATGGCTGTGGCGTTGGCTCTAACTAAGTTGAGGTTCAGCCTGCCATATAAGGCAGCTAGGACCTCAGCCTTAGCCCTGTTGGAGCTAGTTGCAAGGTGAGAGGCCAGAAGTGAAAATGACTCCATTGCTTCTGTCCCCCAAGCACCATATGCCTCAACCACCATGGGGACGCAAATCCACCCTAGCTCCTTGCATTTGGCATCATTTTCATCGTGTTTTCTCTGCTCGGTAGCTCTGGCAGCCTGACCTGCTGCTAGTCCCGCTTCGAGTAAAACATTGGAGTTAAGCGGTGTCGTCACAGACAAGTCAAAGGCTGCTAGCTTACCCAAAGACCAGTTGGGTACTAGGTTGTCTGCAGGGCGAGTGTGGCTGTGGTCTTTGGTGAGGTTACTTCCTGCCTCCACCTTAACACTTAGGTGGGCCCTGCGACAGGTCTCAGCAAGGGTGTCACATAGTTTATTGTGGCGGGTTACTACATCTCCACCACGCTTGCTGGTGAGTGCATGATGGCCAAGTGGATCAAGTACTCTCCCAGGACACAGAGGACAAATTGAGCCACGAGGTGTCTAGGCCCAACCACCACTTGATGGCCACCTGGTACTCTGAAGGCTGGACATAAATAACAAATTAATTAACAAAATACACTAAAACATAAGCAAAAGCAGTTAGGAGGGTGGGAGCTCCCTGGCCAGGATATAAGTCTAGCAATGGAGAAGATCAGGGCCATATTCAACCAACCGTAAATCTCAGGTGGGATGCAGCCCTTGCAGCTGATACACGCATGCTCCACTCCAGTGGGCTGGTCCTGCATTACATTGTAGTGGAGACATAATTATGCAATAACAACAATAAATGTAATTATTGTTATTGTATTCACTATTGCCACTACCTCTTCCTGTAGCGTTATGCTTCGTAGTTGCCACAGGAGTCAAAAATAATGGCGGGCTCCACTTCACCCTCTATTGTTCGGGCCGTTGGCAGGTACTGGGTAATTAATGTTAACCCACAAAGACCACTTGAGGCATTCCTGCCGAATCATGCGTACGTAGGAATGTATACTATATTGACGACTGTTGCCTAGTGACACTGTATTGAATATCAGCGTCGCTCGGCAACGGGTAAACATGTTACTTATTTGGCTTCCGCTCTACGACAACTCAGTTCCATTTCCAAAGCACTTCAGCATGTGCTAAAATCTAAAGCCGGTTACCTCGATGCATTATAATTACCAGTATCCAGAAATAGGTACGATTTACCGAGTCGCATACAATAGGGCTAAATGAGCCTACAATAACTCAGGGGCACTTTGCTTTAGAGCTTTTGCATGTATAGTTCGCCAGCGAAGCTGCGTGCACATTTCCCCCATTGTTTATGACGCATATTATCGAAGTATTACGTCACTGCGAGGCATATAAAAGCGATGAGCTCAAGCTACACACGTTTTTAAAAAGTTTTTTTAATTTTATATAAAGTTGCATGAACTGAATGCTGTACGTAGTTACTACGTGGACCTTTCTTGGCTCGTGTATAGCCTAACTATAGCCACTCGGGCCAAAGGCACAGAATGAACCGTCGACCTCACGTTAAAAGTAATTGTGCCGGCGTTTTCATTACTCAAAATGAAATCCTACGTTTTTAAACATTTGTGCGAATACAGATCAATTGTTGTTTCGTGTGTTTCCTATGCAAGTTATACCATAATGCATATGTGTGGTGCTGGTATGCCTTTGGGATTTGCCAAGCAGTATTTCCATAGTTGTCCATTCAACTATCCTTTTACCTCTCAACAGTTTCCCTAATACTCTCCATTTCGTTTCTACATGCCCACCAAACCTACGATTATCAATTTATCTTTCGTATTGTATTGTCTTCTGTTTCGCTACCACGACGATCGTTCGACAGCCCAGATATGACTGACAGCTGACGTATGCGTCATAGCATTGTTAATAAATATAAATTGCCCAATGTGAACTTATATTGCAATTCGATCACTGCGATTAGAAGGTATGGTAAGCCACACGTGTATTATGCATACGACAGTAACTAGCTTTATGTGTTTCATTACATACTGTACAGTACGGTTGAATAGGTTATAATAAAACTGCAATCCTATAGGCGACGCAAAATGGTGATGCCTATGGAAACTCTTTCTCAATCAGTATGCCACGTGTCTGGGTACGCAGCAAAGTTTGTGACACAACTTCTGAAGAGGCACGAGTGTCCCATCTGTCTCTCCGCCATGAGGAACCCAGTGCAGACCGAGTGTGGACACCTCTTCTGTAGAGGATGCCTGGAACCTATACTGGACGGCCCTGCACTCGTCTACGGTCACTAAATTGCCCAACAGCACCACACACACACACACACACACACACACACACACACACACACACACACACACACACACACACACACATAATAATAAATACCACGCAGCGGGGGAAGTCGATATGTTCGAACGACCCCCCCTCCCCCTCCCCTCCCTAAGCGAGGTCACCTTCACCATTGGATTTTTTTTAACAAAAAGCGTATTTACATACATGTATGTAAGTAAGATTGCGCTTACACGTACCGGTAATGACGGCAAAATGTAAATTAATAACTTTGTCTCGCGTCACTGTTCTTGTTGTTTGCACATGTTCACAACTACTATGCCAGGAAAAAGCCGGAGAAAGAAAGGAAGCGGCGGCAATGTGTATTAGATTGTTTTTCATGATGGAGTGAAAAGAGTCAAAAAAATTGATTATGCATGTTTGTAGTAATTAATCGGTCTCTATTAATGTACTAATGATGCATGCTATAGAAATGTTATGCAACTTACTTCTTAGCCCCAATGGATACCTGTATAGCATCATATGAACAAAATGGAAAATAACACTCAAAATATATATTATTGTAATTAAGATCACCTATTAACAAAATTCGACCCCCCCCCCCCCCCCCCCCCCCCCTTTTCTGAAGGCTGCGTACGCCCATGTGTACTGTATGTACTCCATATGAGTCAATTGAATACCGGATATACACACGTGGTGTTAGGTCAATTTGACACTACGGGGGTCAATTGAACTCTGTACAGTGTAGAGTCGTTTTAATGTCGCAGCCCACAGTGGTCATTAATTAGTGTACAGTCGAGGACTCTCAATTGGTTTCATCCATGCAAAACGTAGGGAGGAGGAGAGAGGATGGGGATGGGGATGGGGATGGGCAGTTCAACCAACCTACCCTGATTGCATTGTTCAGATCTATTGTTAATACTGGTAGATGCACTCACATTCTATTTGAATTCTGTTTACATTTTGTTTTACGTTAGGTATTTCCAGACTATGCATGTAAAAGAGAGATTCTTTCCTTGGACGTGTATTGTGATGCTTCCAAAAATGGCTGCCCTTGGATTGGACCATTAAAGGAATTGGATGTGAGCATGTTTTGATTTTACACTGTCAATAATTATTACCCTTTCCTTTCATACATATAGAGCCACTCTCAAGGATGTGAATATGGTGATGTTTTGTGTAGACAGTGTGGACTAAACGTTCAGAATAGGACTTTCTCTGTCCATCAAACCAAAGAGTGTCCTATGAGACCAATGCAGTGTCAGTTCTGTAATCAGATGATTCCTGGGGGACAAATTGAGGTAACAATTAGGCTGATGGAAAATATAATAACTTGAATAATCCAACATTGCAGTGAATGATTTCAGACAACTAATTAAGATCCATTTGCATTTCTCCATTCAGACACACGTTGAAAACGTATGTCCACAACAATTGAGATCATGTCCAAATCGTTGTGTCCCTGGACCTCAGTTTGCACTACAACAAGTAAGCTGCAAAATGCACACACAATCTGCTATATATGCTATTATTATCTCTCTCTCCTTCAGCTTGAGGCCCACCTCAATCCTAGGACTGGGGACTGTCCATTGGCTGAGATCCCATGTCCATTCAAACAGTATGGTTGTACTTTTGTGGTAAGTAGTTAAACATCACTGACATTTTGGGGGTAGGGAAGAAGAACACATCATGTTAGAATATAGTATATCTATAAGTTGGGACCATTCAAGATGACATCTTATAAACCTTTATTATGTCACTGACGAGAGTTGAGAGGTTGATTGGTAAAAATGATTTTCGCAACCAATATAAAGTTAAGAGTATTTTTGAAATTATATTGTGTACATAATTCATCGCTGGTCCAACATGCATACTCAATTTTTTCCTCGAGTCAAATACCAGTCATCAGTAGGGGTGGGGCAACACCATATCATGAATAGCTTGAATTATTGGAAATTATTGCTGTACTGGGACTGTGCATTAGGAACACGTAATTCACATCATCTTACATCTGTTAGTTTGAAACAATGCACATGTACATGTACATGCCAATTAAATTAAGCCTGATTGCATTCTTAACTTGATACATGCAGTTTGAGAACTTCTAAAACCCCTTTGTCTTCACCTCACATGTTATCATGAACAATTCCAAGACCACGACAGTGTCAAACAAAAAATATATATTTCTTTTTCAATGCTGTTACGAAGTGTGAATCTAGAGATTCCAAAATAACAATTAGAATTTTTTCTTTTGTACCCAGACCAATGTTTGTCTTTTTCAATAGTTTAATGGCTTTATTGTGTCCCACCCCAATTGGCATGGTGTTGGTCCTACCTCACCCCCTTTTTAGCATACTCATATTGCAATGTGCCCTAATGTCCTCTAAAATGCAGTGCCGTATTGACGTAATGGTAATCCACTACTGTGTAACAACGCTTGGACTATATACAAAATTAGACTTTGATTTACTGCTTCAAGGCTGTAATGTAGCATACAAATGGCTTTTAATCATTCCAGTGTGAAAGAAAGAAGATGCCCTTGCACTTTAATGAGTACCAAATCCAGCACACATACTTGCAAGCAGACTATTCAGCTGTCATGAAGGGCCAAGTTGACAAGATCATTGAAACCACTGAACACCTAAGTATCCGTGTGTCAGCTGTAGAGAATCAGATGAGTTCAATAATGGGTCTACTAGAGGACCTGAAACAGAGATTTGAAAATGGATATGATCATCAGAACACTACAACTAAACACACAGATTTCAGTACACAAATCACTTCAGTGCATGAAAAAATGAACAATCTTCAGAGAGATTTGACTAACATGATAGTTGCTGTTCAGAAGTCAAATGAGCATAAGGAGGCAATCACATTAGCAAGTCATTTCTCACCTCTTGGAACTGGAAGCACTGATCACATCTTGGAGAGAGTTGGAAATAATTCAGTGAAAACTACTGAGCTAGAACATGGATTGGATCGATGTCTTAGTAGCTGTCTGGACCAAGAGCTCAGATTACAGCTTCTCGAGAGAGCAACCTACAATGGTGTCCTTCTGTGGAAGATTGATGACTTTGCAAGGAGGAGGAAAGAGGCAGTGGATGGAGTGACCATGTCTCTGTACTCTATCCCTTTCTACACCAGCAGACATGGCTATAAGATGTGTGCAAGGGTGTACCTGAATGGAGATGGGATGGGAAAGGGTACTCACCTCAGCTTCTTCTTTGTGGTGATGAAGGGTCCCTTTGATGCTCTGTTGCCATGGCCCTTCAAACAGAAGGTGTCTTTGACTATCATAAACCAGGCTGGCAAGAAGCATGTCACAGATGCCTTTCGTCCCGATCCACAATCCAACTCATTCCAAAGGCCAACTCAGAAGGAGATGAATATAGCATCAGGATCACCAATGTTCATTCATCAGGAACAGCTGTTGAATGGAGGATTTGTGAAGGATGACTGCATCTTCTTGAGAGCTATTGTTGATACCGGTATTGATGACTCCCTCGTGTTCAAATAAATATATCCCATGCAATCATCTCATAAGAGTTAAATAATGAGTCACATGTAAACTACACTGAGACAGCTGCATTCACCAATACTTGTAATAAAATGAGAACTAATATTTATATTTCACTGACATCTACAAAGTCACTTTTAGACTGAAAGTTTGATCCCGGCTCCTGAGGGGGCCCAAATGCTGGACATTGGAAATACTTTCTTCTTCACTATGGAGCACACAGTGTATAAAGTTACGTGACGCTTTGGCAGAGTTGGCCAGGTGTCTTGCCAACTCGATTGTTGAATGGTCAGACATCAAAGCACTGATGTCCAGTTGTCTAGTGTCTCTTGATAAATGCCCAGGTGTCTGGCCAATTGCAATTGGTGAGATCCCCAGACGCATTCTCTGTAAAGCTATGGCCATGGCCACTCGTGATGACATTACAGATCTATGTGAAGTGGATCAGCTATGTTCTGGACTTAAGGGAGGCATTGAGGGAGCAGTCCACACAATGAGGGAGCTGTTTGAAGAACACCATGCAGATGGGTGGGGTATATTGCTTGTGGACGCAAGAAATACATTTCATTGAACAGGGCTGCTGCAATATGGAATTCTCGCATTCAATGGCCTCGTTCCCGGTTCTTATTAATTACATATCGTGGTTATGACACTCTTGTGTTGCAAGATAAAAAGACTGAATTTCTTCTCAGTAAAAAAGGTGTCGGTCAAGGTGATCCTTTGTCTATGTTAATGTACGCAGCTGCAGTTATGCCGCTTATCAAATCACTCTCCAACCCTTCCAACTGGATCCAAAATTGGTATGCTGACGACTCCTCATGCATAGCAAAACTCACCCACCTACGTGACTGGTTTGACAAATTATGTGAACATGGACCAAAATATGGATATTACCCAGAGGTTGACAAATGCATTGTCATAGTTGATACTGTAGTAATCATGAAACAGAAGCCATGCAGGTCTGCATTTGAATACCTTGGAGTCAAAGTGGTTAAAGGATGTCGTTTTCTAGGTGGTTTTGTTGGAGACCATGACAGTACCAAGGCTTTTATACAGAAGAAGATTATGGAATTGATGAACAGTGTTGTCAAACTGTCAAAGTGGCTGAATCACAACCTCAAGCAGCATTTTCAGCCTTAGCAAAGTCTTTACAGTTTGAATGGTCATACTTACAGTGCACACTCCCTAACTTTGATGATGAGTATGTCCCAATTCAAGACGCAGTGAATCAGATGTTCTGGCCAGCAGTTTTTGCAGGCACCATATCCAATCAAGAGCATCACCTGTTTACACTTCCTGCACGAATGGGTATGGGAGTCCGCAAACCCAGTTGAAACTTCAAAAGTCGTTTTTGCAACATCCAGAGCTGGCACATCAATCATTGCAGATGATATCAAGGGCTGCAAGCAGTTTTCTACATCCAATCACTCCATCCAAGAAGCAGCATCAGCTATGCACAAGATTTTTCAGGCAGAATGATGAGGACAAACTAACTTCAGTCCTAGCTACAATAGATCCAAACACAAGACGGGACTTAACCAGATCAGTTGGTATTAAGTCTTCATCGTGATTAACAGTCTTGCCCATTGCTCTCCATCATTTTGACCTTTCAGCAACTGAATTTCGTGATTCCCTGGCACTGCATTACCACAGACCTCTCTTGAAGGCACCAGCAAATTGTGACGGTTGTGGTGATGTTTTCAACATGACACATGCCCTTGTCTGCAGAAAAGGTGGCCTTGTGACTCAACGCCACAATGAAGTAAGGGATGCATTAGGTGATCTTACATCTCTTGTGTACAAAGATATAATCCATGAACCAATAGTTCAAGAAGCCAATGATGCGTGTGGTATACCTTCTCTGGTTGCAGATCTTAGTATTAGAGGGGTATGGCAGTCTCAGACGATTGCATTGTTTGATATACGTGTCATTGACACTGATGCTCTGTCGTATTTGCACCGGAATGTTGCCTCTATCCTATCGTCAGCTGAAGAAGAAAAAAAGAGGAAATACAATGATGCAGCAGAAGCACAGCGTGCTTCGTTTACACCACTTGTTGTATCCATTGATGGAGTATTGGGCTGATAAGCGGATTGTTTCATACAACTCCTTGCTGACAAAAATGGAAAAAAACATATGCTGAAGTTGCAGGATTGCCTAGCTGTCCTTTGCCATTCTTAGGGCCACCAATGTATGTCTTCTAGGATCCAGAACCAAATGGAGAAGTGGAACAGGATTTGATGATGGAGCTGGACTACCTGACCTTATGTGTACATGTTGAGATGTGTGTGTGTGTGTGTGTGTGTGTGGGTGGGTGTGGGTGTATGCCTAGGTATAAATATGTTTATCTACATGCTGCTTTCTTTTACAAAATGGACCCTTTTCATGTATGTACATGCCATTTTTTACGTAACTTTCCCTATAATCATTTTTTAATGATAGCTTGTAACATTGCACATTGGCATGATCAGCAAAATCACATCGATTTCTCCATTATCAGCTGAGTGTAATGCTTTGACAGCTTCCAGTCCTGTTGCATCTAATAGTTTAATTACAAATGCTGTGCTGCATCATTAATTACTTTTCACATACACTGTAGCTCTCAAATATCTTGGAGAGTTTAAATACTTCATATCTATAATAGTGAAAAATGCACTGTATGTTAGCAACAGACTAGTGGTGTGTCATGTGCGTGATAGAGAGGGCCAAAGGTATAGATTTATTTTGGTGAGGTGTGGTCCACATTTCTGAATGTTTGCTCCTATATGTATGGCACTTAAATTTTCAAGAGTTTCTGCCATCATAGGATCTGACTACCATAAAGGACTAAAACAAGAGGTGAAGTTTGATGTCATGGAAATTCACTCATACACAGTCATCATACATGTACCATTACACAGCTGTGTTCACATTCACATTCTCACACACACACACACACACACACACAACACAGGCCCACACACAACATACACACAGACACCAATATACACATAGACACACCCCCGCATACAGGCACATACACACACACAAACTAACACAGACCCACATCCAACATACACACAGACACCAATATACACATAGACACACACCAGCATACAGGCACACACACACACACACACACACACACACACACACACACACAACGTTAACCTTTAATGCCTGTTTCTCTCAAGAGTTCTGCTTAAAGATAAAAAAATGATTAACTAGATGGCATGGTAGATATTTTGGATGAGTAAAATAAATATGTAACAATGACCAAAACATCTGAAGCATTTGAAACATGTCATTGGAAGGAACAAAACAGGACATTTGATCATGTGATACCATTTTATATTATTTCTGTGGTAGCTAATGCTGATTTTCTATTGTGTTAGTCCTTCACTTGTCATTCAGAGAATGACAATTATGCCACATAGGGCCATGACATGAATAGCAAGATACTATACAAACGAGCACCACAGTACTAGTGCTGGTGTGATCTGAAGTGGCAGCTGGGACCAATGTGCCATGTCTGAAACTAGCAGCAGTACTGATTATATTGGTGAACCATTTTCACCTTTTTCTAACACTGATGAAGACACATCCATCAGACAAGCACAGAGAAATAAACTCTTGGCTATAAATGGATCCTCCAACCTATTAGCATAAGAGGTGCAGTTGGCACAGCCAATGTATCAGAAGCATGAGTGAGTGGAATGCAACTGCCCTGAAAACCAAGATCATCTACTCAATGGTGAAGTTCAGCTTCATCCCATCCCTGCCCTCCCCATGCCATTCTTCCCCACCTCCTCTTCCAATCACTTTCCACCCTCATCCATAGCATGCATCCTCTCTAAATGATCTACATTGCAACCCTGTTAAATTCACGAGATTCAAGAGTCCACTACATACATTTCTACACCGGCAACCCCACCCCCTCCCCCCCTCCCCCCTCCCCAGAGAAGAGAGGGAGAGGATGATGGGGAGGGGGTGTAAGGAGGACAGAGGAGAGGGAATAGATTTAAAAGATGGAAAGGAATTTGAAGTTCTATCATATCATAAAAATTTCATTATCCAGCAAACAAAGTACAGGGACGCTCATTTCAAGATGGTGCCAATTATTAGTTTGTCATAGAGCAACCATCAGTCCTATAAAATAAATAAAAGCATGTTGAACCAGCCCACTAGTTGTCCCAGGCATTCTTTAGGATCACTTGTATGGTGCAAATATTCTCTTATTACTACCTCCCAGCAATCTTTCACCATATTGGAAGCCTATTGGTTCACTTACTTCATTCAATACATTGATCAGCACTCAGCACTGAGTTGCCTCCTGAGCCTTTCCACATCACCTGACATTATCAACGTGGTTGGCATTGCCATCACCACCTCCCCCCCCTCCCCCCCCCCCCCCCCCCCCCCCCCCCCCCCCCCCCCCCCCCCCCCCCCCCCATGTGACCTGTAGTCCCATCGCAGACCCACGTTTCGCAGAAGTACATATTGCATTGCCACCGCACGTTAAGGTTATCAATTGTGACAAAATAATATAATTATACCGCAGTATACGGGATATCGTTTCCGCGTAAATGGAACTAACGCTTGTTTATAAGTCTGAAATGTCCTCTACCACATTGCTTCTTACGCACTGAGAATCGGAGTATCCCTTCATTCCCTCTAATGGCATAGAATCACTGATGTCTATTAAGTATGCTTACATAGAAGCTGTACGTACCGGCCATAAATGGATGCATTCACGCACGAAATGCTTTGTAAACTACAGAAGCTGTATAATCATTCTACATGTACAGATATAGTCACGTGCATGTAGTAGTGTCAATTCTGAACCGGCTGTGCAAACATTACAGCCATGTAGATGGTCACTAAATTGGTGTTTGTATTGAGTAAGAGTAAACAACTAGGGTTTTTTACTGGCATGGTGTAAATCTGCGATGTCTCAGGCTGAGCTACTAACGTGCATCCGATCAGTTATTATAACCACAGGGACTCCAAAATAGAATATTCACACCAGGCAACGTCGGGAGTGATACTCAGGATTGGGAAACATGTGTCCACGCTGATACACCCCTTTCCCTTCACCCTCCAAAATGTATTTAACGTTTGAGATGGTTTTGGGCATGCCATGTTTTTGTGTCACTTCGTAGTTTAGTATTATGTCTACCACAATAATAAATAAATAAAATTAACGATGATAATCCAAGAAAAGCCACTGCACTGAGACGTGGTTCCATCTTTTATTTGTCCGTCAGTTTGTTTTATTATCCGGCACAGCGTATATGGAGTGCCTGTTTAGCCTTTGCCTGCCATATCAGTGCATGGCTTGCCACTGTTCAATGCTTAGCAGTTTTAGCGCGCTTTCAGCTTAGACAGCTATGCATAGATAGAGCAGTTTATTATGTCACCGGACGTTACAAGTAATAGAATGGCTAGCACTGATATTAAGATAATGGACCTTATCCGAGCCAATCGATGAATAATTAATATCATACGCTTATGACGTTTTGTCACGTGACAAAGAGTTGTCATCGATCTGGAGTAAGCCGTAAGCAAATTTAAAGCCTAAAAACTGTCAATAAAAGGAAGTATCAATGGTTTCCTTCTATTTGATGATTTTGTGTGACTCGTGCTCTACGTATACTGTAGCTATGTCGAGAATGAGCTTGCGTTCGAATGGGTGACGTATTGCACTTAATAGAAGGAGAGAAAATGCCATACATTACTTTTTTAGACTGTGTAGGATGCAATAGGGACCATTTCGTGTTTTGAACGTGTTCTGGATAAATAAAAACTAGTGATTTTCTCTTCCGCACACTATACACTGTGCTTTAGTAGGTACAAAAACGGTTGCATACAAGAAAGTGTTTGTTCGATAGCATGCTAGTTGCTGGGTGCAACTGAACTTACTGCTGTATCTCTTGACGTTCTGCTGCTAAGATGCGTTTATTAGAATAAGTGTGGGTGTGCGTACACAGTATTACATGGGACCCCGAAAGATTCACATTGGAAGGCGGCCGAAGAGAGCGAGATCATGGTCTCTGACAATGTCCGAAGAGGTTATAGATGTGTCAGGTATAATTTGTACAAGATATGTTGCGTGAAAAGGCCTATTCAATGCCGTATATTAAATAACAACATTACAGGGAATACACAAAACGAAAGTATTATTATTATTTTTATTTCTATTTACAGGGATAATATACTACATTACACATATACATGACAAACAAAAGGACTAATACTACAATATAAGTTCTATGGATCTTCTACAGATGATCCTGCTCGAGACAGGAGTGCCCGTGCGTTGGCTCGTATCAAAGTCAGGCTAAGCCTGCCATACAATAGACAGGTAGCATGGGACTTGGAGCAATTTCCCCTGGTGGGTAGGCAAGAGGCAAGGCGTGATAAAGTTTGCATGGCTTCTGCACCCCAGCACCCATAAGTCTCCACTTATAATTGCCATACACACCGAACAGCAAACCAACAATATCAAAGTCACAGCAGCAACCATCCCACACCCACACACCTCAACCCCCCTCCTCCGACTGCCGAAACCTTGCACGGGAGAGCAAGTATTATTATTAGATTAATAAAATAAGAACAAATTACACCAAGAATAAAGACAGGAAAAAGTTACGATGACTGGATCCTACTTAATATGGCCGTAGCAACACAACGAACGAGACGTGTTTAAGCGACCATATAGTTCACGTAGAATGACTGATTTGGGCTTTTGAAGCCTGATGGAAAACCTCGAAGCCAGCTGGGAGAAACAGGCCATGACCTCAGGTCCCCATGCTCCATATGTTTCAGTCACCAGGGGGACACAAAACCAACCCAGATCTCCACATTTGTCATCATCAGCTGAGTGCTTCTGACAAAGTAAGTGTATTAAGCGGTGAGGTCACACAGATGTCGAAGGCTACTGGCCTGCCTCTGGACCAGTTCTGGATAAGGACATCAGCTGGTCTTGTATGACTGTGGTCTGGTGTTAGGTTATTTCCGGCCTCAACTTTAACACTCAGGTGGGCCAACCTACACGACTCAGCTACAACATCACAAAGTCTATTGTGGCGATATTAAATTAAATAATTATTATACAACAATTAGTTGCATGTGTTAAGTTACTCGTTTTGTTATGAAACACTTACCATACATACATGTAGAGAAGTCAGATGTGGATATAGGAACACAAACAGATGAATTGGATGCTAGAATTGTTGACACAGGAACACAAACAGATGAGTTGGATGCAAGAAGTATGGTTGACTTAGGTGGAAATATGAAATACACCATATTTAGCACACTCATTTTCTGGCAGTGCTTGACCTACAGGGGTGATGCAATAAATGTGATATTTTAATTTCATGTGGATTGTACATGTACCTTGGCTGTAACCAAACATAAATCTGCACTTATTTTCAGCAATTTGATCCCGCTTACATAACCAGAAGTGACATATTTCCAAGCTTCGGTGCTCTTTTAAGCCTTAAGGTCATCTTTAGTGCAGGGACTAGGCGAGAAAAGCAGGTAGGTAACGTCCGGCCACGATTCAGGGCTTCCAATCAAAACATCCGGAGTGGTAAGATATGGATCCATATCTAAGTGGAGCATATCCAGCTTCTCTCTGTATCTCCGTTTGCCTACTGAATCCAATTGCCGATAAAACTGAGACTCTCTACAGGTTATGGAGTTAGACGCCATTCTGTGAATACGTAACGCCCCTTTTCTGTGGCGCTCTTTGTAATAACATCACATGACTAGCGCATGATAATCTATTCATTATGCCGCGAGAATAAGGTCTATTACACTGTATATAGTCTACTGCCGGCTACTGAATAACACCTTATAGAAGGTAAAAGATACTTCTAGATCGCACGAGAATATTTATCAGATGCTTACATCAGATATCATCATATCATATTGTAGATTTGCTGCTGACACTTATACACGCACGCGCGCAGACACCATCTATTATGTAATTCGACATGTGACCTACATTATATCAATTTTATATATAATAGATCGATCGGTGACACTTACGTGTGCTGTAGGCTGTAGGCCGCTACTGATGTTAACTCGTGCAATCCGATCACTGCGATTAGAAAGCATGGTGAGCGTGATATAGGATATGGTCCCGTTTGTATGCCGTTTAGCACGGAGGGATTAATCATTATACAACTGCAAATCCTTAGCTCAAAAGGGCAACGTCTACGGAAACTCTTTCTCAACCAGTATGCCAAGTGTCTGGGTACGCAGTAAAGTTTGTGACCCAACTTCTGAAGAGACATGAGTGTCCTATCTGTTACTCAGCCATGAAGAACCCAGTGCAGACCGAGTGCGGACATCTCTTCTGTAGAGGATGCCTGGAACCTATACTGGACGGCCCTAACCCTCTCTGCCCGCTTGACAAAACCGCCATCTCTAGAGCTGAAGTAAGGACTGTGAGCACATCATGTATATTGTGAGCCTTCTCTGTGAGCTTGAGGTCATCGATCGCGCACGAGCGACTACTACTTATGATAGCAGAAAGTATAACAAGCGCAAAGTACAAAACAAGGCGTCGTTAGTAATCTTTTTTTAACCGCAGCAATTAGATGCATGTATTGCTTTGTTGTTTTGTGAGCGGTTTGTTGCTTCTTAAATTACATGCGCATGTCTTTTGTGAACAGGAGGCGTACATTTGTGATCAGACGGCTGGGAAAACCCCTAAGAATCTAAATTGAATACAATAAAAAGACAAATGGAAGGGTCAATTGAATACTGATTGTCTTCTAAATAATAAGACTATTATTGCAAACTCCCATGTATGTATATATACAGTGAGCATGGCATATGGTTACATCGCTTACTCAAATGTACAGACTCTTGGACTTTCATTCTTACTTTACGCTTAATGTAGGTATTCCCAGACAATGCATGTAAAAGAGAGATTCTTTCCTTGGACGTGTATTGTGAAGCCTCCAAATATGGCTGCCCTTGGATTGGACCATTAAAGGAATTGGATGTGAGCATATTTTAATTTTACAAGGATATTATTACTATTTTCTTTCATACTTATAGAGCCACTCTCAAGGATGTGGATATAGTGATGTTTTGTGTAGACAGTGTGGACTAAACGTTCAGAATAGGACTTTCTCTGTCCATCAAACCAAAGAGTGTCCTATGAGACCAGTGCAGTGTCAGTTCTGTAATCAGATAATTCTTGTGGGACAAATTGAGGTAACAATTAGGCTGATGGAAAATAAAGAACATGAACAGTATAATGCTTACATTATCAACACGATCGAGAATGGTTTAGAGGCAACAAATTAAATTCTATTAATTTCTCAATTTAGGCCCACATTAAAAATGTGTGTCCACACTATTTGAGATCATGTCCAAATCATTGTGTTCCTGGACCTCAGTTCACACTACAACAAGTAAGCTGCTGTATGCGCACACATATGTGGTACAAGCTGCTATGCTACTCTGGTCTCTCCTTCAGCTTGAGGCCCACCTCAATCCTAGGACTGGGGATTGTCCATTTGCTGAGATTCCATGTCCATTCAAACAGTATGGCTGCACCTTTGTGGTAAGTAGTTAAACATCACTGAGGGGGGAGGGGGGGGGGGGTAGTACCAGTATTGCAGAGCTCGTTGGGAGCAATCCAACATGTCATAAAAGTTTTAAGTTACGAGGAAGAGAAGGTGTCAGTTGGGGAGGCAGGTGGGGGGGGGGGGGGGGGTTGGGTCACAATCTAATAATTTTTCTAATAAATAAAAAGTATACAGTGTTTTGACCACTTATGTTGCAAATGTAACTCATCAGTTTGACTCAAAACCTGTATACTTTAAGTCCCAATTCCGTCCAATGACCAATGTTGGTAGGGGTGGGGAAACCTCCCTTTAGCCCGCTGTGTCCCTCGACATGCTCATACTCTAATTAGCTTGAATTATTGGCATTTATTGCAGTAACGGTGCATTGAAAGCGTGCAAGGTCTGTCTGGGTTTGTACATGTCAATAAATTATGCCCTATCGCGTAACTGAATTGATACATGTAGTTGGAGAACTTACTATCTTCACTGCATACTCTAAGGACAGGACAGTGTCAAGCAAAATTATTATCTTAGATTGATAGAAAGTATTTTATGAGCAGCTGAACTCTCCCACTCCCCTGCCTCCAACATAGAAATTTGAGACATAATTAAACGATCATGTCAAATCCTAATCTTCATTAAAGTTAAAGTTTCATGCCATCCATAACTTGTGAGCATATTAACACAATGGAGATCTACTACTGTATGAATGCTGAACCTGGACCCTATACTTGCTTTAAGCACCATTAGACTACATTTACTGCTTTGGACTTTATTTTAACATATAAATGGCTTTTAATAATTTCAGACTGAAAGAAAGAAGATGCCCTTGCACTTTAATGAGTACCAAATCCAGCACACTTACTTGCAAGCAGACTATTCAGCTGTCATGAAGGGCCAAGTTGACAAGATCATTGAAACCACTGAACACCTAAGTATCCGTGTGTCAGCTGTAGAGAATCAGATGAGTTCAGCATTGGTTCTACTAGAGGGCCTGAAAAAGAGATTTGAAAATGAATATGATCGACAGAACATTACAACTGGACGTACAGCTTTCGGTGCACAAATCACTTCAGTACATGAAAAAATGAACAATCTTCAGAGGGATTTGAGTAACATGATAGTTGCTGTTCAGAAGTCAAATGAGCATAAGGAGGCAATCACATTAGCAAGTCATTTCTCACCTCATGGAGCTGGAAGCACTGATCACATCTTGGAGAGAGTTGGAAATATTTCAGTGAAAACTACTGAGCTGGAACATGGATTGGATCGATGTCTAAGTAGCTGTCTGGACCAAGAGCTCAGACTACAGCTTCTCGAGAGAGCAACCTACAATGGTGTCCTTCTGTGGAAGATTGATGACTTTGCCAGGAGGAGGAAAGAGGCAGTGGATGGAGTGACCATGTCTCTGTACTCCATCCCTTTCTACACCAGCAGACATGGCTACAAGATGTGTGCAAGGGTGTACCTGAATGGAGATGGGATGGGAAAGGGTACTCACCTCAGCTTCTTCTTTGTGGTGATGAAGGGTCCCTTTGATGCTCTGTTGCCATGGCCCTTCAAACAGAAGGTGACTTTGACCATCATAAACCAGGCTGGCAAGAAGCATGTCACTGACACCTTTCGTCCAGATCCACAATCCAACTCATTCCAAAGGCCAACTCAGAAGGAGATGAATGTAGCATCGGGATGTCCAATGTTCATTCGTCATGAGCAGCTGTTGAATGGAGGATTTGTGAAGGATGACTGCATTTTCTTAAGAACTGTTGTAGATACCAGTATTGATGACCCCCTCATGTTAAAATAAACACTGATGCCAACACCATTTCTATGGACTTGCAATGTATATTTATTTAACTAAAGTTGGCATGCTATGCAAGCTACAATTTGGAGTCAGACTGAATTGATCAATGCTCTTAGAAAATTAAAATGCAATAGAACTATCATATATAAATCAACTTCTAGATAGAATTAGTGGTCCTAAATTCTTTTCCATGAATGCTACGGTTTGGACTGTAGTAGTACTGAATTAATCTACGATCTTTAAATCTCGTGAGAAATAATTTATTTCTTTGACATCTACTAAGCAAGATTGTGAGAAAGTTTTATCCTCACTCCTTTTCTATGCACAAAATATAATGCTTTACAACCACAACTTAAATAGGATAATATATAGCTCTTTCAATGTCTGTGCTTCCAGGAAATGTGTGACACAACAGGCCTTCATATTAACCAGTGGAATCTGTGGCTGATTAGGTGAGGGGAGGTGGGTATGCAATCAACTTCATTTCTAACATTACTTCAATTGTTAACATTATAGTGGGTACCAAAACAAACAAATGAAAACAAAAAAGTCCAGCCTATAATAGGCAACAGCAATTATTTGAATGAGAGTGGCAATATTGTTGATAGGCTTTGTCCCATACCCCACTGTGCATAGCATTGGTCATAGCCCCTCCCCTGCTCCACCCCACAACTCTTATTCATCTGATAACCTTTCCCTGTTTTGAATAAGGTGTTGGTCCCAAGATCGTGCAGAATTCTAGTATAATGTGAGTCCTCGAATACTACAGACCAATATGCGATTTAGTATGTAGAGTTGCCATGGAAAAGAGGCATGAAAATATTCAAAAGTGTCATTCAACACTTGCCATATTGCAACACAGTATGCATCTGTATCTTATGAATAATCTGTGTGGCTCGTCCGTATCCGACCACATAGGCTCAATGGATCACCACATAGTCATAGAGAAATTCAAAAGCGCTGCAGTGAATGTGGGAGCCCTTTGGTACATGTACATTAGCTACAGGGAAACGATCATTTTATCAATACTCTGAGTTTGCAGCACAGCTCTTTTCTGTATTTAGCATTGACATAAGTAATGATGTCCCAGGCACCCACCCTTCATCATTTTGCTATTCATGCAAACAAGTACTAGACAGATGCTCAAGACCACCTTCTTGCATACAAGAGCTCCAGCACTATCTTTCAGTGGATGACACATGCAGAAGAGGGATGCATGGTATACTAGAAATGTACATGCATGCATACCTGAAAGTATATCATGTTATACACCTAAAAATCTGCCTTCCGAAAAAAAGGAAGAGGAACCAAAAAAAGCAGATCCACATCCCAGAGGTGGCTCCACATGTACAGCTGCTAGCTGTCATGCAATTATTGCCTGGATTAAAGGAATTGCATCACCACACTACTCACCACCAGATGTTCCTCTTGCAACAATAAATAACCCAGCCATCTTGGACCAGCTGCAGTGCCCAGTCTGCTTGATGATCCTCTGCCAACCTCTAGAGCTCTCATGCAGGGCACTTGTATGTACCACTTGCACTGTAGAATGGTTCATTGAGTTCAAGTGTATTGAGGTGAAGTGTCCATGATGTTACACATAGTTCAAGTCAGTTAACCTAAGCTGGCATCTCACTGATCATGACACTGCTGAAGCACATACGTAATGGTCCACTGCATAGCCTGCAAATGGGATGTAAAAGCAGTAGATTAATGAGTGCAGCATGTCATCAACAAAGGGTGAGGTCATCTCAAGTATTGTGTACATTGGCTGACACCAGTCTTATTTACAGAGAGGGGGTGTTGTGCTAGTAGGAAATGTACACCAATATTGCATAGCTCGTTGGGAGTAATCCAACAGGTCTGAACAGTTTTAAGTCAAGAGATGGGAATTTGTCAGGTTGGTCCACAATCAGAATAATAAATAAAAAGTTCTGAGTGTTTTTGACCACTTGATGCAAATGTAACTCGTCAGTTTGACAACTCAAAGCATGCATTTTTAAGTCCCAATTCTATCCACCAAGTCCAATGACCCATCATTGGCATGGGTAGAGCAACCACCTTTATCCCACTGTGTCCCTCGACATTACACTCTTGTTTGCTTCAATTAGTGGCAATTATTGCTGTAATTGTGCATTGGGAACATGTTGCAATCATAATTGCCAGGCTTTTGATGTCTATCTGGGTTTGATACATTGTACATGAAGCCTGATTGTGTAGTTAAATTGATACACGTAGTTAGAGAACTTTTATCTTCACCACACGTGGCATCATGAACAACTCTAAGGACACAAACGAACCATTTGTCAAAGTACTATATGCATGGCTGAACTGGCCAATCAAAGAGATTTCCAGATCTGCAATTAGACCTTTTCTCCATATGTACCCAGGCCAATATAGCAGTAGAGTAGGCATTTTAGTTACATGTAATGGAATTTTTGATGTGGTGTGCAACTGCATCCCCCCACCCACCCCCACCCACCCTCCACCCCCTCATATTCTTAGACTCGAAAATGCAAGAGGGTTTAATGTTCTTTAAAGTTTCATGCCATCAATATCTAGTGAGCATATTCAAATGATGATAATCTACTACAATATGGTTGGTTATGTTGCTTAAACTCCATTTAATGCTTTGGGCTTTAATTTATTATATAAATGGCTTTTAATAATTTCAAGCTGAAAGAAGGAAGATACCCTTGCACTTTAATGAGTACCAAATCTAGCACACTTACTTGCAAGCAGACTATTCAGCTGTCATGAAGGGCCAAGTTGACAAGATCATTGAAACCACTGAACACCTAAGTATCCGTGTGTCAGCTGTAGAGAATCAGATGAGTTCAATATTGATTCTACTAGAGGGCCTGAAACTGAGATTTGAAAGTAAATAATACTACAACTGTAAACACAGATTTCAGTGCACAAACCACTTCAGCGCATGAGAAAATGAACAATCTTCAGAACGATTTGATAGTTGCTGTTCAGAAGTCAAATGAGCGTAAGGGAGGCAATCAGCCATATCACACCTCTTGGAACTGGAAGCACTGAGATCTTCAAGAGAGTGGAAAATATTATAGGAAAAACTACTGAGCTAGATCATAGATTGGATCGATGTATTAATAGCTGTCTGGACCAAGAGCTCAGACTACAGCTTCTCGAGAAAGCAACCTACAATGGTGTCCTTCTGTGGAAGATTGATAACTTTGCCAGGAGGAGGAAAGAGGCAGTGGATGGAGTGACCATGTCTCTGTACTCCATCCCTTTCTACACCAGCAGACATGGCTACAAGATGTGTGCAAGGGTGCACTTGAATGGAGATGGGATGGGAAAGGGTACTCACCGCAGCTTCTTCTTTGTGGTGATGAAGGGTCCCTTTGATGCTCTGTTGCCATGGCCCTTTAAACAGAAAGTGACTTTAACCATCATAAACCAGGCTGGCAAGAAGCATGTCACTGATACCTTTCATCCAGATCCACAATCCAACTCATTCCAGAGGCCAACTCAGAAGGAGATGAATGCAGCATCAAGATGTCCGATGTTCATTTGTCAGGAACAGCTGTTGAATTGAGGATTTGTGAAAGATGACTGCATCTACTTAAGAACCGTTGTAGATACTAGCATTGATGACTCCTTCCTACTCAAATAAACATACCCTCACCATTTTTACAGGCATGCTATGTACATTTTAGAATTAAGAAATGGGTATGCTAAGCAAGTCTGGACATGCTGAGACAGCTGCTGCACAGTGCTCAATTGTATATGAATGTTTAAAAATTAATGACCAAATAGAAAAGCATGCTGCATCCTGGCTTTCAGTAACACCCTCCATAGGGCTTTCATCTTGAACCAGAGGAGCTCCATACTAAATGGTGGCGGGCTTTGACATCTCCTATGGATCTCAATGTGCACTATGCTTTCTGGATCTTAGGCCACCATGACCACATGTAAAAGAGGGGGCAATGCTATTATAAACTTTGAGAACGTCTTGGTGGAATCCTTCCACAATGCACATTTGTTGTTCAAGATGGAAGCAGGTGCAGGGCTCAGCACAGACCTTTCCCAGTCAAGACCAGCAGATATTCTAGAACTGGGATCGAGGAAAGCCAGCTGCCTTTGACATCTGTATTGTCTCACAGCTAAACTCAAATGTTTTGTTTGCAGCGGGAGCAACAGCAGGTGCAGCATCAGAGGTAGCTGAGCTGAGAAAGCACACTGCCAATAATGCAAAGTACGCTGAGTTGGGCTTGGGGGAGGTGAGGGGGGGGGTCCCTCCTTCTAGTGGTGGAGTCTTATGGAGCAGGATAAGGAGGCTCAACAGTGTTTGCTACCCACTATTGCATGCCTCACAACTGTATACCTATGTCCACGGTAACCTTTGAACTTAAGCATCACCCTGAAGAGGGTGATCTCAAGGGCAATTTTATCTAGGTCCTAGATAATGTTATTGGTGCATTAAGATTACTTAAGTGTATTATTTATTATTATTAATAGTATAGTTTTAAAATTGAAAAATACAGAGAAGCAAAAAAGACAAAAGCATGATCAAGTCTAATAGGCAAAGACAAAATTAGACCATTATTAGAATGAGTGCAATAATAATATTTTTTAAAACGACACCACTATATTCATCTGATAACCTGCTCCTGTTTTTGAAAAAGGCTTTTTGTTGTTGTTAGTTCTAATATCTGAACATTACATTGAGGTAGCCCAATGTGAGTCTCTGACCTCTACATGGAACACTACGGATCATTAATATGCATGTCCTGTACAGCAGGCACAATGGGCCTTGTCCTTTATCTTAATATCGATAAGTCACTCTTTTGCCTTTTGGTAGAGCTTTATTCCACTCTAAGAATCCGATCCTCAGCTCTTTAGCTCTCCTAGACTACAGCTATTTCTGTTAATAATTAAATAGCAGGAATAGACACTCGTCTGTGGAATCTAAGTTTGAACAATAAATCACTAGATTTTATGGTACCTGCATTATTTAAGTCCCAATCTGAGGAACAGGATCATATTGTGGAGTTATATAAATTCTCATGGCCAAACCTCTCACAGTGACTCACAAGCTATGAGGGACAAAGGAGTAGTTGGAATGAGGAGTGGTACCTTGCACCTCTGCCGTGGATTACAAATGTAGAAGACTGAGTCCATGCAACAGCAACACTGTCACATTATTGATACTTGTGACAAAAATTCTGATGTAATCTTATCCATAAGACAAGCACAGAGAAATACAGCATGCATTCTCTTCAAAATGATTCTTATTCCCAGTATTTGTATTCTGCCACAATGACAGATATCAGAATGTATTGCATACTACACAATTCTTACTGATATGTCTAAACAATAGCAGTAATAGAGTCATAAATTGTCAGCCTTATAGTCAATCGCATTCAATTGCATTTAGAAATGGTGTTCAAAGTTTGTCATAGTTTTCGCCCCTTCCGTCCAATTACTTGAAAAAGCTATTGCCATTCTCTAGGATTTTTAAATTAGAATGAGGCTTGATATTTGTAGAAAAGTAAGCTTTTGCTTCTGATGAGATGAAGCACTCACCGATATCTAACTCCAGCAAACTTGTGGACTTCATGATTCCCATGCATAATTGCTCCATTCCATCCACTGAAGGAAATGGATTACTAGAAATATCCAAATGATGAATTGTTTTGGCATTTGATAATAATTTACCAATTGCATACTGACTTTTAACTCCAAGGTTAGTTTTTTTCAGTTTCAATGACTTTAACTTTTACATGATATCAAACTTGTAATCAAATGTTCTGCTTTGTCATCTGTTAAATTATTGTTTGAAAAGTCTTGGGATGTCAAGGCTTTAATAGATGACAAATAATATGCTAGTGTAGCATCTTTTGGCGGGTTTAAAAAACAATTTACAAGGGAAATCTCTTCACACAAAGATAGTATTTTCTCTGGAACACAGCAGAGAGTTTCAAATCGCTCAAAATGGTATACCATCAAGATTGAGTTCAACAATTTTTCCTTTTTTATTCCCTTTGTGTACGCCCTCGGCAAAAGCTTCCAATGTCTTATCATTGATGCAAGCTGAACTTAGGTGTAATGTCCATTTGGCTTTACTCTGGCTAATGCAATATCCAAGCTTGAAGCTATCACTGGGTGTTAAACAAGCTTTTGTCTCTTCATATATCACTGAAGGTGGTATACCCTGCATATTTAGTGCCTCAAACATACACAGTAAGGTTTGTTTTTTAATAATTACATCGTCATCTGTCATTGAATTGGTCTCCTCACATTGTGAAGTGGTTTGAGCTGAGGAATCATTGCTATTACCGGAAATGGAAGTTTCTAAGGGTTCCTGCTCTTCGCTGCACTCTGTGTCACTGTCTAAGAGCCTTTTTAAGGGTTTTTTAAGTCCTCGCAGAAATGCATCTTCATCATCACTGTCCCTTTCTCTTTTTTGTGACAAGTAGTATATTGTGTCATCCACTATTTCATGATTACTATTATTCAGTACAGGAGATGCAATTTCCTCACCTTTCGTATTTACATTCAAAATATTAGATTCCCCTTCCTCATCTTCATCCACTAATGTATGATCTAAGTCATCTTTATTTGCTGCATCAGTTTTCTGATCATTGTTTCCGCTGTCCTTCTCAGTTATGTTCTCGTCATCTATTCCTTCCTGCTCGCATAGAAAACTATTGCCACAATTGTCATCCTCATTTACATCATCTTCATCATCTGATTCTACATTATTCGTGCTGTAGCCAGCCTCTTGAATAATAAATTGTCCATTTTCCTCAGAATCATCATCCGATTTCTCATGATCATCATCTGATGATTCGTAGTTACCCAGTTCACATGTACTCTGTAGTCCACACAAGAACTGCATAACAAGACTAAAGCCATACCGCTGTTGATGCTCCAATTCATCACATTGATCTAAATGCAGCATATGAAAAGCAGCCAAATACTCCTGGATTAAAGCTTTGAAGTGATATGTCACGGTGCGTGCCCTAGTAGGACCATTGCTACAATCTTCACACAGATTCATGAGACCAGCCGCCATTGTCTCACAATTATCTGGTAACTTATCAAACCAGTATTTGTGTCCTGACATCCTGTCGTATGCAAGGCTACTCATTTTTTTTAACTGCTCCATTATATCGTCGGGGAGATCGTCTAAAGACTCACATTTAACAAATTGCTCTTCCTTTTCAGGAAATTGACTTGCTATCAGAGATCTAATGAAATAAGTATATAATCGTGTCATAGTTAAAGGTGCATCATTTAAGTGATAGGGAGAGCAGCGAACGTGTGCAAGAATATTGCAATTCAATGGACTGGTCATCAGATGCTCCACATCATTCATAACTGGAGTAGATTTTTTTGCATCAAGAATTTTCATGTATGCAACTGCATTTTCCTTTGAGAATCCTAGTATTTCAATGTGTTGTCCAACACGATTCTTCCATTTTATGGATCTTGATGATCGAGTAGTCACAATTACATTGGCTTCAGGTAGGCAACGCCCATCGATGATTTGATGTACTATTTCCTGATTTAAATCACTAGCACCACTGTATTTCTCATATCCATCAAATAAGAACAGAATGCCCCTACCATGAGTATCGTGTGCCATTTTATCCAGCTCCTCTATCTCCTTCTCAGAGTGCCCAGGATAGAACTTCCACAAGTCTTTGCTATCTGTAACTTTACATGTATGTAACCTGCATAGAGGCAGAAGAATCAACAATTGTATTTGATTGAAGGTTTTATGATTTGCCCATTCTTTGCAAATGTTCCAAGACCATGAAGACTTCCCAATTCCTGCCTCACCTTCAATTAACACCAACTTGTGTAGATTTTTACCATCTGCCTTTAGAGCAGGAAGTAGTGGAAGTTTTGAATCAATTCTGTCCAGATTAGAAGAATGGGGGCTACGCTTTTCAATCATCCATAAGTCAATGTATGTATCTGGTACTTGACACCATGCCCAATTGTCATTTCCAGAATATTTATTGTTACGGTAGTATGACCTCAGCCTTTCTGCGTACTTTTTAAGAGAAGTAGATACAGATATGTTAAATGAAGTTGTGTTTTCTACAGGAGGAAATAATAATACATTTATTGGAAATGCATTTTTTGTGACTCCATACTACTCAGTTTCCGTATGTACACACCTTCTTCATTTCACTGTGAGCTACCACAGTAATAGGTTTGCTGTTGTCATAACTGTTGCGACTATTGGAACAGTTGTAGGGAATTCCAGGCAATTATTCAAAGTATTCATGAAAGCACAGACAACTGTTTTATTTATCCTTGATCAGTGTGTGCTTCAGCAGCTAAGCAGTATCATTTTCCACTAAATAAAATTGCAGGATGTTGATTATGAAGTTCTTCAGTCCCCTTACCCTTCCCTCCTATGAATACATTTCATGGTCAAGTTACATGCAACTACATGTGCAGCATTACAGATCAGGTTATTCATCACTGAATCTCACACACATCGTGTACCACTCATGCCTACCAGTAGCATAGCTATTTCGCATCTGTTCTGCCAGATCTTTGTACTTTGGAAATTCACCCAGTGAAGCAAGAAAATGTGGAAATTTTTCCGGCACTCCTTCCACTGCCTTAAGAATTATGTGCATTCTCTCCAAATTAAGCAGAGTTGGTGCCAGAGCCATGTCACGTTCTGTTGTGGTTATGACATGTTTTGTATACAAATCTCCAATGATATCGTATGCATTTATTGGTTCCAGTTTTTTATAGTATTGCTGCAGAGTGAACATGGCATTTGCTGCTGTACATGTAAGGAAAGGTAAATAAATATAGATCAGCCGTATACTATATTGTATCACCTTGTAGCATCATTACATCTAGAATTGAGAAGCTAACTAGCAAAATACATGTACATCAAATATTAAGTATTCAAGATTTTGGGAGAGTTACTGTAGTATTTAAACAAGTTCATAGTAAAGAGTAATCAGGTTCAATCACCAGCAATGTATGTTGCACTGTCGTCTGTTACATGTCATCTCATTATGATGAAGCATTGGTTATGGTACAGCAATTATCAAAAATGTCTTATGAAAGAAGTTAATGCAAGAATTTTGTATGAAACATGAGTGAATTAATTATTATTGGACTATTATATCAAACTTTGTACATATTAAATTTAATGTGTAACCCCCACAGCAATATAATGAGAACAGGAGGAGCACATATTGTATTACTCAATAAAGAGGCCAAGGCCATTGTGTTTGCCAGGTCTGCAGCTTGTACTTCTCAAACGTATTAACCTCTACTCAGAACTGATGACAAATACCACAGACCACATTGTTGTACTCAGGTCTGGCTCAGCTTTTGGTGTGTCCCTATGTATTGCTCGTAGAAAAAAAGGCATGGGCTATACCTGCCAAAAGTATCAAGTAGCTACGTAAGTGTATTGCCGTTTTCCCTCCTCACAAATAATGGTCACAGTCCAAAATTTATTGTTGGGTGCAGCCTTGCTCCATTTAGCATTTAGCATGTTTAAAAAAAAGCCCCCCCCCCCCCCCCCCAAGATCAGCCTACCCGGATCAGCCTACCCCTATTGTAAAAGTCAAGGTAATTGAATTGCCTTACCCATGTTTTCAATTATACTTGACTCATCAGCAGTTGAGGTATAACCAGAATCTATCCTACAAAAAGAAGTAAACATGAGACATTGTGTCTATCAACAGACAGAGATATACCGGTGTGGTTTGGGAATGGCATTAGATTCCAGTGCATGTGCACCTGCTGTAGTACATTTATCGTGATCTTCAGCCTATATGCAGTATAGAAGTATAACGTTAATTACTTCCTGAGACAAAGAAGTGGTGGTGCATACTGTATCACTTTCAGATGAGGTATTATTGCTACACATAAAGAAATACATTTAAACATGGGACTCCACACAATTGGTCAGAAACATACTGATGGTGATTGGCAATGGCATTTGATTTCATTAAATGTGCACCTTCTGTAGTGTTTTGGACCTATATATGTACAGCAAGAAGTTTGGGGACAAAGAAAAGGTGACTCATGCCTGAAACATTACTAGTATAGACACAATAACAAAGACAGAAGTCAAAGTTGCTCCCCTTTAAAGCATTGAACTTCAATCAATCAGTGAAAAACATACATGAACTGGTGTGGTTTGGCAATGAGCATTTGATTCCACAATACGTGCTTCTGCTTCAGTAGTTGCAACCTACAGGCAGTATATGAAGCATACATTGTAAATAAAAAAATTGTAGATTGCACGTGCTGACACATACCAGATCATTTTCTACGTGCTGTCCTGGAATTTTGGAGAAATAATCTAGGAGCGTATTCTATAAAAATTAAAACATCAATATGAAATGGTCAAAAGACTATTGTACACTGATCCTTTGTGTGTGCACATGAGCGCATGACAGGTTGGAATGCGGTGTTAATACTCGAGCCATATATATATGTGCCCTTTATATATTTCATTGTTTAGATGCAGCGCATCCCGTGGTCACGGCATCATGATAAAGATATGATCCTGATCGATCAATAATACTACTTGTACATAGTATACGCAGATAAGCTTTGCTGGATCTCAAACAACGCGGTGCGCCTTTCACTTGTCTATGCACAAAGTTCCCACTACATAGAGTGCGCTAAATAGAAAAATGTGAACACCCAAATCCATGCACATACTATGTTTAGCATAGAGCATGCAGTTACAGGCGCGCGTTGCTCGTACAGATTGGGTTTGATCTTTTACTTGCTTTTTCCCTCGTGGCATGATTCAAACTTCGATGTCAAGTTGGCAAAACCGAGGGGCGTTAATTGCGTCATCACGTACGTATAAATGTAGTTTCCACACCTCTCGCGAGATCATGATTTCTTGATCTAAGCCCGCGCCAAAAAATACATGCACTTCGTTCAATAATTCCTCGAACTATAGTTTATGGCGTGCATGTTTGCTCGGTGATCTCGTCATCATATATAAATCTACGCCGTGACGAGCTATTATTATCACTGTAATCACGTGCATGCTTCAATTCGTAATAACAGCCAAAAGCGTGCGAAGCATATATCATCTCCGCATAGCCATAGAATAACGACGCATGCGTACATGACAGTAGGTCCGACATCCAATTCCAATACCGCGGGTCACTAACAGGTTCGTACATTATTCTTATATTTCCCTTTACAGGACGGTGCTGTGGGTACACTCATGTCTGTATAGGGACCCATTCTTCTTTGGCCAGAGGTCACATTTCACGAGGTGCAAAACCGTACAACTTTAGGCAGCATGTCTACTGAGCAAATATTTCAAGGAATGTTGCGTCATATGGGAGCTATACATGGTTAATAGGGACCTTCCCTAGTAATTCCCCCACACACCCGAGATTAAATTCATTACCATTGAAAGTTTTCTGTTGTGCACGTATCACGTGGTGATCTATGAGTTGCATGTATAACATAATTTATATGCCAGTACATGTGTGCAAAATATCAGCTTACCTATTGAATTAGTCATGGAATATGCCGAACATCAGGACATGCAGAATAAAGATGCCGCTACTTGAATTAACCTGAACCCTGTCCTACATGTAAATGCACGACCACCCAAACCATCAACTGCAGGAACAGTTGCATTGACGATATACTTGCGTAACGCGCAACATCCGTTGGAAGCTTTCACCCTGATCATGATGGCCTTCACTGATCACTATTCTAATAAGGATCAACGTATATGCCTGGCACCATATACGCTGGCACGCAACCATTTATTTTTTTCCCCTGCGGTGCATGGTGCAAACAAATGTCGCGGGTCTGACCCATAACGTGGACTGCTGTTTGTCGTGCAATTTTAGTAGGAAACTTGAAGTTCTCAATGTGAATTAAAATTAACAATAAGTGCATTGCGTGCACTGCTCCACGTGCAAAATAAGGCAGCAAAAAAAAAAAAAAAAAAAAAAAAAAAAAAAAAATTTAAAAGGGGAAGGCCCTTATTTATATAATAGTACCATGTGCAGTGACCTTATTTATGAGCTCATGGCCCCGTCGACTAAATTGGCCGTTATAAAATTACATACACACTTTGCAAATAATAGTTCAATGCCCATTGACCGGACAGGTAAGCAAATCATATCGAGTGTCGTTTGCACTAACGACTATGTTTACCGCGCGCTAAAGCAAAACAGTTTATTCTCCCGAATTTTATTCAATGATGCATATATACCAGCAAATGCGGTTCTTGTAACTTAATGTGCTCGCGACTACGATATTTGTAGTGATGGACAACTGACACGGCGACACCATCGCGCTTTGTGTGCACGTATTTGCATGGTGGCACGCACGTCCACAAGCCGCGCCGGCGCGTTTGCATGCGCTAGTGTCGCGCACCCTCCGTGTACGCTCTCCGTACGAGCAAATAGAACAATACCGGCGTGACAAAGTCTGGGAGTGTCTGAGAAGGTCGACTATGCAATGTTAACACCCCCCAACTCCAACCCCTCCCACACCCTCATAAAATGTAATTTCGCTTGCTACTGTGATAGTTCAGCATTTGAGCGCCTTCACCTCGCCACCACAGTATACGTACCTGTCACGCAAAAATTGATCCGGGTAAAAATTGATCCGGCCGGATCACTTTTAGTTGCAATAATTGATCCGGCCGGATCACTTTTGGCTGCAAAAAGTGATCCGCCTCTGCAAAAAGTGATCCGGGTACAAATTCTCGTCGATTCAAGTTTGTTTTGATAATTATATATATACAAATCTTAGCAATATGCTGATCGACCGGGCTCCATTTCACCAGTTGTTGTTCACTTCTGTATAGGGACAAATCCATTGCGTATATCGATCCTGACGGATAACGGCACGCATGCATGCATGCATGCATGCATGAAAAAACATCCCTTTTCTGCCAATACATGAACACAAGACAGCTAGGGCCCTGTACATTTAGTGCATGCGTGGCCCGCTACTGCCAAAACTGATCCAGACCTGGTAATTTACGTATGAACATATAAGGTACGCCCGGATCACTTTTTGCAGCCAAAGCGGATCCGGGTAATATATACGTATGAATGTACGTATAAGGTACGCCCGGATCACCTTTTGCAGCCAAAACTGATCCGGGTAATAAATACCATGAGTGTGTGTATTATACATGCCCGGATCATTTTTTACTCATCCCATATATATATATATATATAGTGGATAATTAAATTTAAGCATACTATAATAATGCTACCAAAGCATAATATTTTGGTTCATATACACACTTATCATTATATTTTTATATTTCCTCCAGCCTTAATTATTATACACATCTTTTATGGTTATTGATCATTATAACCGCAAAAGGCACTGATTACCCTAGCTAGATGGTCATCGCTTAGGGTTGTGACCGAATATATTCGAATAGCGAATAAATCGATTATTCTCTGTGTGTTTTATATTCGAATATTCGACCCGCTTTTCATATTGAGTATCGAATGTAGCTGGCCTCACATTTGAGCCGAAAATATCACTTTTAAGTTGTAAATTAAAGTTAAGGAAACAAAATAACAAAATCAATACATTGTCTTGTAATCGGGCAACAATCGGCGAAGCTCGTTATCGTTATATTTGAAAAAGACAAGCCCTGCTGCTTTCTGTGTGTCGAGATTCAGCCGGCGTGAATCGACAGTGAACTCCAATGCACTTTCTCGTTGATGAGAACTTGAAGAACTCGCCATGCTTCCGCTTCTTTGTTTGGGTGCAAAGATTTCCAGAGCGAGTCGTTGTTGTATATATTTCCAAGAGGCAGCGCTGCCGCAGAAGTTGTTGGAACCAACAAGGAGATCGATGCCGTTAACGGCGATGACGCCGATGAGGAAGTTGGCGGCCGCCGGACCAATATTTTCCTAAAATAAATATTATTATTATGAATTAACTGATAAGGGCATGACTCCCTTTCGCATGCATCTAATTATTTCCTGTACGTCTGTCATTGTGCAAGCTACGAATGAAGTGTTAACTTGCAATGATAATGTACATGTATAACAATGTTGGGGGTCATCTAATAGAGAAATGGATGCCGCTCGCTCGATATCATTGTCCGTCCCTTGGTCTGCAGTAGAAATTTCATCCGTCTAAGTCGTTTCCCTTTCCAAAACGTTCGCTTGGATCGAAGGGTGAAACGCGCTCGTTTAGAGAAGAGTGGTGTGAAAAGCACAGCGGCTGATCATATAGATGTTATTGCAGAAGAGTTTGTTCGAGGTAACGAACACCGCCTGAGCCAGTTTGGGTCATTTAATGCATATATGCAGGTGTTTGAAGCATTTCAAATGTACTAATCGCAGTTTCGAATTCATAGCATAATTTGTGGGCGGCGAACTGCAGTGAAATTCCTTATTGTTTAGGACGTTAATAATGCATAATTTGTAAAGCTTCTGGGGCGGAGCTCCAGACCCCGATAGGGGAGCTTACAGCGCTCCCCCATACCTCCTTGCTGGGCGGGAGGGGGTGTAACCCCCTCCCACACCCACACCCTTCATTATTTATTCATTTGCCCGACCAATGTTTTGTACCTTCCGACGCCCATGTATACCACTGACCTCGAGCGCGGTCTCGGGTACTTTTGGCTTTGACATTTTGTGTGCGCACGTGACTGGCTCGTGATATACATGCATATTCGAATATTCATCGAAATTTCATTGAATAAAAGTGAATATTCATACCCCTTTATTCGGTCACAACCCTTATCATCGCTGCAACCAAAGTGGAATTGTGCCGTAGCCCTGGGTCATCATCACGCAATCCACACTGTGTCGTGTTGAACTACAGTTGGCATATGTACTAACAGCAAATACACTGTATATTCATTTCAAGATTTGAAACGTATCTTCATTTCTACTCTCTGAGATATGTCGAGTGGGTACAACCACAAGTTCCTCTGCTCACTTCTGGAGAGGCACGAGTGCCCCATATGTCTCCTTGCCATGAGGGACCCAGTGCAGACCGAGTGTGGACACCTCTTCTGTAGAGGATGTCTGGAGCCTGTACTGGCTACACCTCACCCCGTCTGCCCTATTGACAAAAGTGATTTTTCTGCAAACCGCGTAAGTGACTTTACTAGTTCACACATCTTGCAAATAAAGTGTTTGTGCTTTGTACATAGGTTTTTCTTGACAATGCATGTAAGAGAGAGATTCTCACATCAGAAGTATATTGTGATTTTTCCACGATTGGCTGCCCCTGGACTGGAGCTCTGAAATTAATAGAGGTGATTCTGAGTGTTTTAATGTCTGAAATAATATCGATATGTGAGGGAGTGCCCCCCCCCCCCCCCCCCCCCCCCTTCTTTTTTTACAATTAAAGTGACTGGTTCTCTTGTCTGTAGGCTCACCTCACACAGTGCAAGTATCGTACCACAGTGTGCAGGCTGTGTGGTATTTATTTTCCACTCTACTCTCTCGTCGACCACCAAGACAAGGAGTGCCCCATGAGACCTGAGGTGTGCCAGTACTGCAAAAGGGAAGTCCCTGTTACACAGCTCCAGGTATGTGCATGTGTATACAAGGAGAGAGTGATTTCCCCTTTCCCATGCTGTAGACTCACATTGAAAGGGTGTGCCCTGAGTACTTACACACATGCCCTAATGGATGCATTGACATCATATTGAAGCTTCCTGAAGTAAACCATCACTGAGCATTCTCGCACCCTCTTATATAACACAGCCTCCTCCCCGCTCCTCCTCCCCTTCCTCCTCCTCCTCCCTCTCCTCCTCCTCCTCCCCCTCCTCCTCCTCCCCCTCCTCCTCCTCCTCCTCCCCCTCCTCCTCCTCCTCCTCCCCCTCTTCCTCCTCCCCCTCATCCTCCTCCTCTCCCTCCTCCTCCTCCTCTCCCTCCTCCTCCTCCCCCTCCTCCTCCTCCCCCTCCTCCTCCTCCTCCCCCTCCCCCTCCTCCTCCTCCCCCTCCTCCTCCCCCTCCTCACAGCTGGAGGCTCATATTGATCTCAGGACTGGGGACTGTCCCTTGGCTGAGGTTTACTGTCCCTACAAGTTATATGGATGCAGTTTTGTGGTAATACTATACCTTACAGGCATGCATTTTGTGGGTTTGAATGCATGGGTAACATAGCCAAAGACAATACTTGACCATCTGCAATGTACTATATTACCAACTATCCATTGACAGACACAGAGGCACCATCTCTCGACCCATCTGGATAAGTACGGAATACAACATGTTCACATGCAGGCCGACTGTTGGACACAACTGATGGATCAGACCAACAGAACCACCATAGACATAGGGCACATATCCGAACATGTGTCACAGTTGGATGGTCGGATGACTTCAGTTGAGGGTCATTTGAATGCTTTGAAGGAGAGAGTGGAGTCTTTGGTTAACAAAAGTACCATAGTTGTCACATCCCCAGAGATTGCTCTAATACAGGGGCAGATCGTTAATTTACAGAGGACTATCGAAGGCCTGCAAAAACTAACAGACGTGAACATAAAGGGAAATGAGGCAACTCTAGCAACACCCTCTTCTCGAATTGCAGATGTGAATAGTGCCAAAATTGATACGCTGCATACCAAGGTGTCTGAACTAGATCATGGATTGGATCGATGTCTTAGTAGCTGTCTAGACCAAGAGCTCAGACTACAGCTTCTTGAGAGAGCAACCTACAATGGTGTCCTTCTGTGGAAGATTGATGATTTTGCAAGGAGGAGGAAAGAGGCAGTGGATGGAGTGACTGTGTCTCTGTACTCCATCCCTTTCTACACCAGCAGACATGGCTACAAGATGTGTGCAAGGGTGTACCTGAATGGAGATGGGATGGGAAAGGGTACTCACCTCAGCTTCTTCTTTGTGGTGATGAAGGGTCCCTTTGATGCTCTGTTGCCATGGTCCTTTAAACAGAAGGTGACTTTGACTATCATAAACCAGGCTGGCAAGAAGCATGTCACAGATACTTTTCACCCAGATCCACAATCCAACTCATTTCAGAGGCCAACTCAGAAGGAGATGAATGTAGCATCAGGATGTCCGATGTTCATTCATCAGGAACAGCTAGTGAGTGAAGGGTTTGTAAAAGATGATTGCATATTTTTGAGTGCTGCAATAGATACAAGCAATCTTTCAGAAAGCCTTCTACTTTAGATTTCAGCACATATGATATACAGTATAATTGCAAAGGCTCGTTTGGCTTTGAGTTATATACCACTATCAAGCAAACCATGCCCCAGTGACATTTTCCAGACTTCCTCGATCTACATGTATACATTTAAACAAATTAAGACACTCAACCGTCATCTGTCATGGCTGTTCACTGCTTTGTAATTGGAATAATGGAATGGAGAAAGTATACCTGTACTGATTTACTGCCTAGACTTTCCAAGGTGGTTCGTTTTTCATTGAAAATGAGTTGTTGTACATGTGTGTTAGACCCTGTCATACTGCCTTCTTGTTTCTACACTTCATAGCTGTTTCTATTTAAATTCCCTCTCACCTTCCTCCTGCATCAACTATTGCACACCCCTCACTACATGTAGTGGATTAAATTAATATGATTGTAATATCACAATCAAAAGGAAAGAAAAACAAATGCCCATCCATACAACTGCTCTTTCTCTATACAACATATTATTACAGGATGTCAAGACCTGAACTCATTCTCCACCTCACTCTTGTACTGTTGGAGGCCACCGTCCAGTCAGCAATTCATCATTTGGATATTTCTAGTAATCCATTTTCTTCAGTGGATGGAATGGAGCAATTATGCATGAGAATCATGAAGTCCACAAGTTTAATTTGCAGGAGTTAGATATCAGTGAATGCTTCATCTCATCAGAAGCAAATGCTTATTTTCTACAAATGTCAAGCCTCATTCTAATTTAAAAATCACAGCACTTCCTAGAGAGTGACAGTAGCTTTTTCAAGTATTTGGACAGAAGGGGCAGAGATTACATGAACACCATTTCTAAATGAAATTGACTAGCATTTTATGACTCTATTACTGCATTGTTTAGGTATGTCCGTAAGAATTGTGTAGTATGCAGATTTCTGTCATTGTGGCAGAATACAAATGCTAAGGAAATAAGAATCATTTTGCATGCTTTATTTCCCTGTGCTTGTCTTACGGATTTATGCAAAATCCAGTTTCCCTGCCTTTCGAGGAACAACAGGCACCTGGAAAGCGCGTACCACTTAAGATATGCTAAAAGTATTCAGCAGAGTACCTCTACAGTAAGTTTGGTATATAGTAATACTGTATGTGTCTGACTCTGTGGTATTTTACTAAGTGATTGTACAAGCAAAATGGGTACACCCCTGTAAAAGTCTCACTTCATTTCAGTTAACGAAGTCCCTCACCTGCATTCAAACCAAATCAATACTTTTCGCATAGCTTTCCCACCTGTGCATTGCTGTACTTGTCATACATGTAGGTGGATCCTCATGTCAGTGAGGAAGGACCCATGCAGGTTTCTCCAGGTCCCAGCTTTTTCATCCATGAATCACCACCAAATGATTCAGGACACCCTTCATCAATTGACATAGAATCAACAGATTTTGAAGACAATTAAGAGACAGTTGGAAGATTTTGTGGAGTTAGTGGTTACTGGGAAGAAAGTCACAGGTCGTATACACGACTTCATATGTTTAGATCAGGAAGTGGGAGTTTTTGTTAATATAGAGGTTCTTGAGCAATATCCAAACCAATGTGGCTCCTGGATAATATCTATTCAGTGCATTTCTCATTACAATATTCCACGACCATTTATGTCAACACCATTACGATTTACTACTTGCCCACGAGAGAAACATATAGCTAGTACATCGAACAACCACAAAAACTAGGTCCTTCAATTAAAAATTCGGCTTCCATACCTGAAAGAAGTATTTCATATTGAATCAGTGAGTTGTCTCCGTCTCGTGCCATCAAAATTGACTCACACGTAAGGTCCCCCCCCCCCCCCCCTTATGTGTACCAGTTTTATACTAAACTCGGTCTCAGCACCCCGCCTAGCGCTACGCAACAAGGTTTGCTGCAACCAGTTGAGTTCAAATGCATGTACCCATACGATCCGGAATTCAGGGCCGTAGCATCGATAAATGAACCGGTCAGGCCACTGTGGAAATTCATCTGGTCGCTGGTATTACTAGGATAAGCTTGAGCAAGATGCAGACTTCACAGAGATGCCTATGCGTGTGGTGAAAGGTCAGTGATATAAGCTCTGATTGTGCGAAGGGTCAGTTTTTCAGGTATAAGGAGAACATTGCTGGCAGCAATTCAAGCTGTGTTTCAAGACTTAACTTGATGCTACAAATGACTCTGATGATCTTACACCACTGAGTGTTACACAAGTAAGCTCTGCACATTGCTGACCTTCAGACGCTGTTATAAGGTTGGATCTTGTAGAACTGCTTTGCTTAGATTATCAGTGTCTTTTAGTATGTGTTCACCAAGCAGCAAACCAAACAAGTTGCTCATTGTTGCTTCCACTCCTATAACTCGAGCTCTTATCTCTGAGTCAGTGATATCATCCCTTATCTCTTCCCATGAGACATGGAATACCTCATAATCGTCAAGTATGCTCTGCAATGATACAGCACGGGACAGTCCACCTAGTTGGACACAAGGTACGAAAGCCTGATTTAGATGGCGCCAGCTCATCCTTTAGCCGATTGAAAAATGCATAACACCTTCTGAATGACAATGCTACAATCCACCCCCCCCCCCCCCCCCCCCCCCCCCCCAACTACACACAACTAGAAATGCAGATGCAAACAATGTTGAGGCACACATAACTGGCTATGCAAACCACTTCTGAAGAGGAGGACACACATCTTTGCAATGCTTAACACAAGTAGCAATGCAGACACACCCACCCACCCACCCACCCACCCACACACACACCTATTAATGCAGATGTACAGACAACTAGCAATGCAGAGGCACATATAAAAGTCATACAACACTAGCGCATGAAATGACGCATCTTTGCACTGCACTGAGCCACAACTAGCAATGCAGAGACACACACAACTAGCAGTGTAGAGGCACACACAACTAGCAATGCAGAGACACAACACAATTAGCAATTTAGAAGCACACACAACTAGCAATGCGGAGGCACACACCACTGCCCAAATAAAGGACACACATCTTTCAAAGCACCGAAGCACAACTAGCATGCAAAGGCACACACAACTAGCAATGTAGAGGCACACACAACTAGCAATGCAGAGGCACACACCACTGCCAAAATAAAGGACACACATCTTTCAAAGCACTGAGCCACAACTAGCAATGCAAAGGCATACAAAACTAGTGGCAATGCAGGCAAAAACAGCTAGCAATGCAGAGGCACACACAACTAGCAATGCAGAGGCACACACAACTAGCAATGCAAAGGCACACACAACTAGCAATGCAGAGGCACACACAACTAGCAATGCAGAGGCACACACAACTAGCAATGCAGAGGCACACACAACTAGCAATGCAGAGGCACACACAACTAGCAATGCAAAGGCACACACAACTAGCAATGCAGAGGCACACACAACTAGCAATGCAAAGGCACACACAACTAGCAATGCAGAGGCACACACAACTAGCAATGCAGAGGCACACACAACTAGCAATGCAGAGGCACACACAACTAGCAATGCAAAGGCACACACAACTAGCAATGCAGAGGCACACACAACTAGCAATGCAGAGGCACACACAACTAGCAATGCAGAGGCACACACAACTAGCAATGCAGAGGCACACACAACTAGCAATGCAGAGGCACACACAACTAGCAATGCAGAGGCACACACAACTAGCAATGCAGAGGCACACACAACTAGCAATGCAGAGGCACACACAACTAGCAATGCAGAGGCACACACAACTAGCAATGCAGAGGCACACACAACTAGCAATGCAGAGGCACACACAACTAGCAATGCAGAGGCACACACAACTAGCAATGCAGAGGCACACACAACTAGCAATGCAAAGGCACACACAACTAGCAATGCAGAGGCACACACAACTAGCAATGCAGAGGCACACACAACTAGCAATGCAGAGGCACACACAACTAGCAATGCAGAGGCACACACAACTAGCAATGCAGAGGCACACACAACTAGCAATGCAGAGGCACACACAACTAGCAATGCAGAGGCATACATAAATAGCAATGCAGAGGCACACACATCTATTGTTACACACAGGCCATTAACAATAGCCTCGCCTGTTGTTAACTAGGTCTCTGAAAGACCTATCGAGCTTGAGCTATCGTATTCCTGCGTACGCACGAATGGAAGACAGTTATATCAGGGAGAGGTTAGTTTTGGCGTTATAAGTGTGGAAGGGGTTGCTATTAGCCTGAAACCACTCACCCACGTAATCGACAGTGTCATACAAAATGTATGCTGCTTTGTTGCATAACAAATTGTGGGCAAGTTGCATCACGTGCATGGCAATAAGCTTAGTCTGGGGCCCCAGAAGTACGCACACTTGCTGTTGTATCACGTGAGTTGCTCAATTTTGTAGGTGGGGCTCATAAGCTAAGTCAGCTCTTGACGTAAGACGATTGGCTCTTAGGGATTTGGTCTGGAAACTTAGGCGATGCAATGTGCATGCGCAAGGGTAACGACCGAAGCGTATTTGCAGGTTTTCCGTGGTGAAAAAAAGTTGTCACACGTTATCTACGGGCAACAGTAAAATCTTAATAGGGGTCTAGATTAAATAATGTTAATAAATAAGCATTAATCAAACCAGTTGACTGAAATTTGCCTAGCTGCAGCATGTTGTTAATTAATCTCTCCATCGGGTCAAACGTTATTCCAATTAAAAACCTTTGCGAACACCCGGTACACTGCTGTATTTCTAGCTCTGACCATTATTTATTATTATTATTTTATGTTTTTAATGGGAAAACAAACAAATGAAAAAAAGAAAGTCCAGCCTAAGGCAACAGCAATTATTTGAATGAGAGTGGCAATATTGTTGATAGGCTTTGTCCCATACCCCACTGTGCATAGCATTGGTCATAGTCCCTCCCCTGCTCCACCCCACAACTCTTATTCATCTGATAACCTTTCCCTGTTTTGAATAAGGTGTTGGTCCCAAGATCGTGCAGAATTCTAGTACAATGTGAGTCCTCGAATACTACAGACCAATATGCAATTTAATATGCAGATCGATAGAGTTGTGCCGAGTCTGCACATCAACCATATATACACATCTGCAACTGTTCTTGTAAAATACAAGATTCACTCCATTTATTAGCCGTCACAAGCACATCATGGGGACAGGTTTTGAAATAAAACAAACAAGAACTAAAGTCCTATTTCGTTGTATAGCTTGTAAAACGGCGACTGAAGTTGTTTTGTTGTCGTGTAGCCTCGAGTTTCACAGGTCGGTGGTTGTCAAGGCTCGTTACTAGGGCAGTACGTTATCATTTCAATATTACAGAGGTGGAGGCCTACTGTCCACAATTTCAATGGCCGCAAACGGCCGTGACATTCTTATGCCATTGCATGTTTATTCTCCATCAGGTAGTTATCCTATTAAGTCTTCATTGCTGCATTTTACACTAAACTGTAGTGGCTGCCAGAGGTCACGCCAAGGTCTGTAACCATGCCAAAGGGCAATCATCCGGCTTATATTGTAAAACACCCGGTGAATTCCCAGGTAGTTCCCCTAACATTAAATCTGCCAAAATTTTTTTTAAATATATCTAGTTAGACAGACGCCAATAACTGAAGTGACTCAGCGGACGATGCACTTGGCGCGACATCGTTGTATATGAAAGTTGCATGCGCCTTAATTGTTCCAACTTTCATGCTACATGCAAACACTATCACTTGCGAACTAGTGTATATATAAGTAGGACTTACACGCCCTTCATTCTTCCTCTATTTTCACTGTGACGTGAGAACAGTGAACAAGGTGCAATCGTGAGTTCAGAATTACTCGGGCTAATTCATTTTTTCCTTCATCAAAATGTTACGTATATGATTAAACTGAGCATATGAATCACATTGACAGAACGAGGTAAGCAAGTTGCATGCATTCTCGCTAACAAGCTGCGCGAGGCTTGCGCGGAACGCGAAAGGAATACTATAGTGTACATGGTGTGGTCAGTTGCTCTAGAGCTAATGATAGGAGTACCGGCTTTATTGTTGATATGTTCTTTGGCGGTACACCTCAGTGCGCCAAACACCAGTACGGTGCATTATACATACCTGCAGCTGCATGGCGTCATATAATGATGCATGCAAGTCGCGCATTTAAAACGGCCGTGAGGATACAAAGAACCGTATACATGTAGATCTTTGTGTGGTCCTTCTTCGATGCGTACAAGCAAAGAAGCACACCTCTTGTGGTGGTTCGAGATGTGCCGAAGGAGTGAAGTAGCGTTTGAAATGTATAAACGTCGTATAATGTGAAGCTAGGTAGGGAGGGGTATTGGGTCAAATATTAGAAAGTGGCAGCCGACATGTTCCACCTCCACTGCAACGATTGAAAGAAATTAGTTCCAGTACTTCTTCGATTTATAAATAAACTACTTCATGATACCTGCATGCACGCACGCTATTGAAAGGAGGAAGGGTTCAAAAGTTAATCCTGTATTTATAGTAATTTACATTCATCGCTGGCTGTCTCTGTGAACTGCAACCAACACTATTACGTCAACTAACGTCGGCGGACAGTTCTAGTCTCATTCCCAACTATACATGCCAGAAGCGTACTGTTAGGGTTTGAGTGCGCGACTACCATACTTTTGGGTTTGGGCTATGTGACTATCATGGGTCATTTTTATGTAGCATAGCTAAACAAAGACTACATATAAGTTGCAAGGATAAAAAATATGGCAACTTGTAGCATTGACCTTACCTCTACAGCAAAGTGATATGTCAAGTGGGTACAACCACAAATTCCTCAGCCCACTTCTGAAGAGGCACGAGTGCCCCATATGTCTCCTTGCCATGAGGGACCCAGTGCAGACCGAGTGTGGACACCTCTTCTGTAGAGGATGTCTGGAGCCTGTACTGGCTACACCTCACCCCGTGTGCCCTATTGACAAAAGTGATATTTCTGCAAACCGCGTAAGTGACTTTACTTAAGTTCACACATCTTGCAAATGAAGTATTTGTGCTTTGTACATAGGTTTTTCTTGACAATGCATGTAAAAGAGAGATTCTCACATCAGAAGTATATTGTGATTTCTACATGATTGGCTGCCCCTGGACTGGAGCTCTGAAGTTGATAGAGGTAGTTCTGAGTGTTTGAAGTAATATCGATATTTGATAGAGTGTGGCCCCCCTCCCCCCTACTTTTTTCGAACAATTGAAGTGACTGGTTCTCTCGTCCCTATAGGCTCACCTCACACAGTGCAAGTATCGTACCACAGTGTGCAGGCTTTGTGGTATTTATTTTCCACTCTACTCTCTCGTCGACCACCAAGACAAGGAGTGCCCCATGAGGCCTGAGGTGTGCCAGTACTGCAAAAAGGAAGTCCCTGTTGCACAGCTCCAGGTATGTGCATGTGTATACAAGGAGAGAGTGATTTCCCCTTTCCCATGCTGTAGACTCACATTGAAAGGGTGTGCCCTGAGTACTTACACTCGTGCCCTAATGGATGCAGTGACATCATATTGAAGCTTCCTGAAGTAAACCATCACTCAGCATTCTCGCACCCTTATATAACACAGCCTCCTCCCCGCTCCTCCTCCCCTTCCTCCTCCTCCCCCTCCTCCTCCCCCTCCTCTCAGTTGGAGGCTCATCTTGATCTCAGGACTGGGGACTGTCCCTTGACTGAGGTTTACTGTCCCTACAAGCTATATGGATGTACTTTTGTGGTAATGAGTTTTCAAAATGTATCTTACATGCATGCATTTTGTGGGTTTGAATGCATGGGTAACAGAGCCAAAGGCAATACTTGACCATCTTCAATGTACTACATTACCTTGAACTATCCATTGACAGACACAGAGGCACCATCTCTCCACCCATCTGGATAAGTACGGAATACAACATGTTCACATGCAGGCCGACTGTTGGACACAACTGATGGATCAGACCAACAGAACCACCATAGACATAGGGCACATATCCGAACGTGTGTCACAGTTGGATGGTCGGATGACTTCAGTTGAGGGTCATTTGAATGCTCTGCAGGAGAGAGTGGAGTCTTTGGTTAACAAAAGTACCATAGTTGTCACATCCCCAGAGATTGCTCTAATACAGGGGCAGATCGTTAATTTACAGAGGACTATCGAAGGCCTGCAAAGACTAACAGACGTGAACATAAAGGGTAATGAGTCAACTCTAACAACACCCGCTTCTCGAATTGCAGATGTGAATAGTGCCAAAATTGATACGCTGCATACCAAGGTGTCTGAACTAGATCATGGATTGGATCGATGTCTTAGTAGCTGTCTAGACCAAGAGCTCAGACTACAGCTTCTCGAGAGAGCAACCTACAATGGTGTCCTTCTGTGGAAGATTGATGACTTTGCCAGGAGGAGGAAAGAGGCAGTGGATGGAGTGACTGTGTCTCTGTACTCCATCCCTTTCTACACCAGCAGACATGGCTACAAGATGTGTGCAAGGGTGTACCTGAATGGAGATGGGATGGGAAAGGGTACTCACCTCAGCTTCTTCTTTGTGGTGATGAAGGGTCCCTTTGATGCTCTGTTGCCATGGCCCTTCAAACAGAAGGTGACTTTGACCATCATAAACCAGGCTGGCAAGAAGCATGTCACTGACACCTTTCGTCCAGATCCACAATCCAACTCATTTCAGAGGCCAACTCAGAAGGAGATGAATGTAGCATCAGGATGTCCTATGTTCATTCGTCAGGAACAGATAGTGAGTGAAGGATTCATAAAAGATGATTGCATATTTTTGAGAGCTGCAATAGATACAAGTAATCTATCAGAAAGCCTTCTATTTTAGATTTCAGCACACATGATATACAGTATAATTGCAAAGGCTCGTTTGGCATTGAGTGAAATATTTATATATACATGTACCACTATCAAGCAAACCATGCCCCAGTGACATTTTCCAGACTTGCTTGATCTACTGTATATACATTTAAAAAAATAAAAAATTAAGACACTCAACCGTCATCTGTCATGGCTGTCCTCTGTTCTATAATTGGAATAATGGAATGGAGAAAGTATACCTTTACGCCTAGAGCTGCAAATCTCCTTTCCAAGGTGGTTCCTTTTTCATTGAAAATGAGTTGTTGCACATGTGTGTTTGACTCTGTCATACTGCCTTCTTGTTTCTACACTTTGTAGCTATTTCTATTTAAAGTCCCTCTTACCTTCCTCCTGCATAAACTACTACACACCCCTCACTTCATCATGTGGATTGAATGAATATGATTGTAATATCACAGTCAAAAGGAAAGAAAAACAAATGCCCATCCATACAACTGCTCTTTCTCTATACAACATATTATTACAGGATGTCAAGAACTCCTGAACTCATTCTCCACCTCGCTCTTGTACTGTTGGAGACCACCGTCCAGTCGATACACAGAGTGGTTCTTGCACAACCACACCTCATTGCAGGCCAGATTGATCAGGTGCTCGTCATGTGATACCAGTATGACACCACCCTGCATTTGGAGGAACAGAACCGTTGTGGTCAACGACATCTCTGAAATGTAGATGTCTGCAACATGGTCAAAAGACCACTCCATGCAACACGGAATTTGGTATCTGTTGGGCCCAGCATGCAGAATGCCAAGCCTTAAATGCTACAGTGCTGGGAGCCCTATACACTACTAGTATCTGATCTGAATCTGTCACACAGTTCCATCTTACATCCCTTGTTTGAAATGTCAATCCTATCCTGTCAAACCGCACCAGTCATCCCTACATCCAACATACCTTACTTTCTTGTTAGAGAAGGTTTTGTATCACTTGTTCAGCATATACATGTATGTATGTTATGGTGATTTTTATGCACAATTACCCCCCCCCCCCCCCCCCAAATGGGTGTGGTTTAAGTGGCCTGGGGATTGCTCAGAACGAACAGCCTCCAGCAGCATCTATATTTGGACTATGATACATGTTACGTATTGCACTTCATAACTGACTACATGAACATCACTTCCGAGATCTTGTAGTCACACATAAGCACAAGCATGTTCGGAGTGCAAAGTAAGTCAGGACTCTCTCACTGTTAAACCAATGAGCATTGTTTGACTTAATGAGCGCGCTACAATGGACTGAAAAGGTATGAATTGTATTGGGACTGCGAATGAGCGCCTCAAAATTCAGGTTTTGAATAACTGCTCAAGCATATGCTTCAAACAACCGTGCCCAGCAAAGTTGGCTGTAGTGAAGGACAGTTCTTAAATACCATACATACATGTATCTCTTCCAGCTGTTTTTTATTGTAAATCCTTTGTCAGCTTAAAATTCTTTACATATTTTTACAAACTATTATTTTATACTGATTATAAAATAAGCAACGGCCAGATGGTTTGGGGGACTGACCAAACAAAGGATTCATTTGCACCTGATCTAAGTAAACAGAGCTAAGCATACAGTAGTACATGCATGGGCTCTGAATATTCAACTTAGACCACTCTAACAAGCTTTTATACACTGAGGATGTGTACATACAGTACCCTAAGAACCAGTATTGCGGAATGGCAGATAACCAGTTGCCTGGTGATGCAACTGCATGTAGTACATATTGACATTTGAGAGAGAATAGACCAAGATGTGTGCAGCATTGACATTTACATGTGCTCCCCTCTGCCACAACTACAGTACATGTGTATGTCACCCCGCTATGGAGACTGCCCTGCAGTTCCCTAACAGTGCAAGGCAACAAGACAAAAAAAAAAAAAAAACAGTGAATATCATACAACGTTTCTGGAGTACTACAAAAGGCAATACAATAGATAATAAAGCTATCATATTCATGTACTATACAATATGGAGTGAACACTTACACTAGAATGTTGTGTATGCCACTGATAAACTCCATTTAATGCACACCTTAAACTTCTTGAGAGCTTTGGCCAATGCCTCTACAGTCTCCAGGTCAAGATGGTTAGTGGGCTCATCGAGGATAAGGAAATTGGGCCTGGGAAGAAATTAAAAGACGTGCCCCAAGTTACGAAAATGTACATGGATACTAACAACAACAAAAAAACAAACAAACAACAAGCCTCCTAGATCCATCTCCTCTTACTGTTTCAATTTACATGTACATACACTGTACACTCACGGCACAAGCACTCATGCACATCACTACACTGGATGGGAGGCAAAGGCTAAGGCACAGTACCTCGTCATGGCCATAAGGGCAAAGGCTAAGGCACAGTACCTCGTCATGGCCATAAGGGCAAAGGCTAAGGCACAGTACCTCGTCATGGCCATAAGGGCAAAGGCTAAGGCACAGTACCTCGTCATGGCCATAAGGGCAAAGGCCACCCTACTCTTCTGTCCTCCAGAGAGGGACACCACGGGCCTCATGGCCAGCTCCCCACTCACACCAAAGGAGCCCAGCTGGTGGCGGTACTGCTCCTCCGTCTCACCTGCACACAATACAGGATGCAGGTAAAGATGGTGCCAGCACACACGTACATGCACAGATGCACAGTACGTACATGCAAGTGTACACATACACTTGCTATTGTAGTTTGAGAATGTTCAATGGTTGAACAACTTAAATTTTCAACCATGGAATTTGACAAAAAGACAATTAACCACATGTGAAATCTGAAATATAAGAAATGCCACTACACTCTATACATTACAATTGAATACTCTCTATATGATTTACTGAACATGAAGAACTAACAGCTCCGCAAGTCACCTTACTAATAACACAATGTCCAATGACACATGCTCTGGTGCACATTCCCATGGAAGTACAATAGCCTCCCTTAGTCCCCTACACATGTATACGTGCTTGTGTGGATGGATTCCTTTGAGACAACACAGCTACAAGTAAATGGACAGACATGTCAAGTGAGGTTTTGCAAGCGCAGCGTCCAGGCACTCCCGTGCACTCTTGCGCACCCAAAGAAGTTAAAAGAACAGTAAAACATATAACTAAATTAAGCAAATATTATTAAAGCAAATAACCAGCATGCAAGAAGTACATGTGATTGCTCTTGCCTTCTATCAATGACACAACGTAACCATATCAACAAAAGATGGACATACAAGTACATGCAGCAGCATGACCTTCATGAATCAGGAGAACGCGCAATAGGATGTGTGCATGTGCAGTGTAGCTGTGTGCGAGGGTTCACAATGACACTATGACATCCCTAAAGGAAGTGTTACATGGGCATGCAACTGCAAGAGACCAATGATGCACAGTACCTGGGAACTTTGACTGGATGAGCTGAAGGGGCGTCGTGTCCATCACCAGCTGGTCCACATGGTGTTGAGTGAACACAGCAATGTGGAGGTTCCTGCACATGTGATGCACAGGTGATGCACAGGTGATGCACAGGTGAGATCGAAGGCACACAGTTTGATCAAGTTCTGTGCACAAAGTTCTGCTCACAACATCTCCCCCCCCCCTCCTCTCCTCCCCTCATCACCTGTGGGCTTGTCTGTAGCCCTCCAGGGGGGAAAGCTCATCTGTCAAGAGCTTGAGAAGTGTACTTTTTCCGGTACCATTTTCTCCCACCTGGTCCCAAATAAAAATGCCAATGACAACTGAACCTTTTTGCACCATCCAGTACAGCAAATACATGTACATGTACATGTGGTACCTGTACACTGTACATGTGGTACCTGTACACTGTACATGTGGTACCTGTACACTGTACATGTGGTACCTGTACACTGTACATGTGGTACCTGTACACTGTACATGTGGTACCTGTACACTGTACGCTCAAAACACATGATATTGCTAAAATTAGAAAAGTAAACCACTGCAAAGGAATAACAGTTTCAACTACTGTATGTATTTAAACAGCTGTACACTACTCCACGCACACCAAAAGCTTTCAGATGATACAAACGCACACACAGAGAGCACAAACACGCCCCTTACCAGTGCTATCCTAGACTCCATGTCTGCATACAGACTGATTTTCTTGAAAATCGGCACATCGGGTGTGTAGGAAAAGCTGACCTGGGTGCAGGCAACCATGGCAACCACGGGTTATCCCACAGGACAATACGTGACGCATGGTGCAGATGTATGCTGTGCTCAAATGAACCATGGAAACATTACCCTGTGCAGTGCACATGTGCTTAAATAAAAATGGTCGTGTAGAACACAAAATACAAATAGATTAACCAAAATACATGTCTCTTCATACATACCCTCGTGAGGTAACTGGTATTTAATGAACAAAACAATGTTTAATCCCACCTCCCCCTGTGCACCATTAAAATACATGCATAGAAAGGCTCCACTTGCTCCTCCCCCCCACACTTCTCTCCCCTGTCCACACACACACACACATACACGCCCTACAGCGTATACACAACCTCAGATAGTTGCAATATGGGCGGAGCAAGCTTTTCTGTCTCTGGAAACTTGAGTACAACTTCAGCCTCTGTGACAACAGGCTTAAGCTCTGGTCCTACAATAGAGGAGAGAGAGAGAGAGAGAGAGAGAGAGAGAGAGAGAGAGAGAGAGAGAGAGAGAGAGAGATGAGAGAGAGAGAGAGAGAGAGGAGAGAGAGAGAGAGGAGAGAAGAGAGAGAGAGAGTGTGTGTGTCATGGTATGTAAGGCAGGTACTGTACATGTACTGTAGATGATGTACAGTGTGCCTGTATGTACATGTAGAAGGTAAATGTTGAGATAAATATTAAGACAGGACCACAACAACATCAGATAGGGATGTCCATTAAAGAAACATGCTACTCCCTACTTGCAGAAACACACATCACCCACCCCCCTATTGCTCCTATCTAGTGCACACCCACAGTTTCTCGAGAATCTTCAGCTTGCTCTGGGCTTGCGGCGCTCTCTTAGCATTGTACCTCCATCGGTCCACATAGTCCTATCTCGCACAAACAAAAAACAAACAAACAGCGAAACTGAAAAAAAAAAGCACTCGCAGATCCATGCTTGATAAAGTACCTGGAGGTGCTGTCTGTACTGCATCTGAGCCTCGTACTCTCTCTGCTGGTTCTTCAGCTTGTCAGCCTTGACAGCTAGGAAGGTCTACCAAGTGGTAAGAGAGGTCACCCATGTTGATTTACAACAGAGGTCAATTATCATTACGTGTGCCATAAGATAACCTGGTTAACAGGACAAACAGGTACCACTAACATGTGGTTGTAACCCAGTATTGACCACAATACCAGCTGCTATGTACAGTATCAAGACAGCTAGCTCCAGCTGCAAAGGGCTGTTAGCTTAAATACACACATGTAGGTACATGCACCTGCAAGAGATCATTCTCCCTCACCACAACCATGCAGGCTCGGAGTGTGGCATCTGGCCTCCAGGTACAAGGACTACACTGCACATGTGACTGCACTGTCCAATGAATATCATTTGCACACATTGTGATACAACTACTTATCATACTACTGCACTTGAATTTCAATACATCAAAAAAGCTACTAAATTTTGAGACTACACATGTTACTTCAAATTTAAGGTTCTTCATTGCATCATACCCAACACATACCTACCTCGTAGTTTCCACGATAATAGTCAATCCTCTGTGAGTGCATGTAGAGCGTGTCTGTTGCCACAGAGTTGAGAAAGTTATGGTCGTGCGATACTACAAGAATTGTAGAAGGCCAGGTCTAGGTTGAGAGAGAGAGTGGGAGGACAGGAGAGGGAGAGAGGTGGGGGAGGGGATGGGAGGGAGAGAGAAGGGAGAGGGGAGGGGGGAGGGGAGGGGGAGGGGGAGGGGAGGGAGGAAATAGGAGGCAGAGGAAGGGAGAAGATAGGAGAGGAGTGTGACCAGCTGCATAGACTACTGTATATACATGTACATGTACAATTGTACAGTACATGCATTGTGACATAAACAAGTGAGCACAGCAGTGACACTTGCTTTGTTACACCTGTTCAAACCTCTGGCCAATACAAACTAATTGCCAAATAAAACAGCTTTAAATCTTCAAATCTTCAAAGTCTGGTAAAACATTTTCGGGCAAACAACTTAAAAACACATCCACTGTGCAGTATGAAGGCTTGAAAACAAATGGCATTTCTGAGGCTGTGAAAGTTGCCAAGCACGCATAAAAAAACACACCAATACATAGCCTGAATGAGTCCACACACCCTGAGTCCACACCCCCTGAGTCCACACCCCCTGAGTCCACACCCCCGAGTCCACACCCCCTGAGTCCACACCCCCTGAGTCCACATCCCCTGAGTCCACATCCCCTGAGTCCACACCCCCGAGTCCACACCCCCTGAGTCCACACACCCCTGAGTCCACACACCCCTATTGTGTAGGTTGACAACAGCAGACCGCCTATTTGGGGCACCTGATGTCTCCACACCCACCCTCCTGGGGCACCTGATGTCTCCACACCCACCCTCCTGGGGCACCTGATGTCTCCACACCCACCCTCCTGGGGCACCTGATGTCTCCACACCCACCCTCCTGGGGCACCTGATGTCTCCACACCCACCCTCCTGGGGCACCTGATGTCTCCACACCCACACTCCTGGGGCACCTGATGTCTCCACACCCACCCTCCTGGGGTACCTGATGTCTCCACACCCACCCTCCTGGGGCACCTGATGTCTCCACACCCACCCTCCTGGGGCACCTGATGTCTCCACACCCACCCTCCTGGGGTACCTGATGTCTCCACACCCACCCTCCTGGGGCACCTGATGTCTCCACACCCACCCTCCTGGGGCACCTGATGTCTCCACACCCACCCTCCTGGGGTACCTGATGTCTCCACACCCACCCTCCTGGGGCACCTGATGTCTCCACACCCACCCTCCTGGGGCACCTGATGTCTCCACACCCACCCTCCTGGGGCACCTGATGTCTCCACACCCACCCTCCTGGGGCACCTGATGTATCCACACCCACGCTCACACACACGTGCACAAACGCTACAAAATACGGTGTGGACCTGCAGGTAGTCTTCTAGCCACAGGACGGCTCGTATGTCCAACATGTTCGTAGGCTCTGCAAAGAGGTACATGTACATCATAACAATGCATACATTGAGCATACGTGTGCTGTTCTCCATACATGTATATGTATACACTGCACATGTATGTAGTTCTGGTGGTGAACACACTACGGATATCCCCACATTCAGTGGAAAAGGTCAAAACACGCACATAAACGTTTGCTCCTACAGGTAAGTTATACAATGTAACTCTACGCATGGGATCGTTGCCTCATAAAGGGACCTAACGCATACTGTATCATGCACATGTATAAAAGATAATGCAAGCGCCTGCGTTGAAATAAATGTGTCTGATCAACACCCAGAGCCTGACAACTCCATACTCCGATTCTCAGTGCATAAGAAGCAATGTGTAGAGGGGAACTTAAGATTTCTAGAATATCAAAACTTGAAAAACACATTAGGTCCCATTTGCTGCAAGGATCCTATATAATATGCACGCACATAACCTATATGACACTGTGTGCACTTACCATCCAATAGTAGGAGGTCAGGTCTTCAGCATGAGGGAGGGGAGGGAGGAGGGAGGGAGGAGGGAGGGAGGAGAGGGAGGGGAGGGAGGAGAGGGAGGGGAGGGAGGAGAGGGAGGGGAGGAGGAGAGGAGGGTAGGGAGGAGAGGGAGGGGAGGGAGGAGAGGGAGGGGAGGAGGAGAGGGAGGGGAGGGAGGAGAGGGAGGGGAAGGAGGAGAGGGAGGGAGGGAGGAGGGAGGGAGGGAGGAGAGGGAGGATGAGAGTGAGTTATATATAGAATAACTTGTATGAATAATCTACTAAGCACAGTACGAATATCTCCCAGCATCACTATATGATGCTCTCACATAGTCTTGGTGCCCAGACCTTATATCACACCACCGGATGTATTACATCACCAGTACATGAAAATAAGGTCTGGGATAGAAGTCAAATGACTTCGTTATGAGCGCTTCGGAATGTTGAAGCTCCAATCAGAAAGCAGTATGCAATGATCAAATTCCAAACCCTAAATTAATATTCAATGGTTATTGTAATCAAAATGGATTCTCATAACTAATGCAGCCTGACATTTGGGTTATCACGAGCTTCGTTCGAACCAGTTTAAAGCAGTGAGATCGTTCATAGACGGAAGAGATGTGCTCCTTACGTTGCTCACTGGAAGTGGAAAGTCATTATGCTATGGGATCTTGCCGTATGCTTTCGACGAATTGACCTCTTGGAAGGGCTAGGCTGCAACGGTGGAGTACATATCCATGCCATGGGTTGACACTTTGCTCATCAAAGCAGGCTCCAGCTCTATATGCTTGATCTTCAACGCAACATACTGTATCTCTCAACCGAGACAAAGCATGTTGTGCACACATAACCTCTACTGTAACGTACTCACTCCTTGCAAGTGCAACCTCTAAAGTTTGTAAAGATGGTCTGGTTGCATTAGTACTGCTAAGCGATCCCATGATGAGTGAGTGCACAGCTTACCACACATTCCATATCACTAATTGTATTTATATCATCAATTATTACGGATTATTATGTACAGTAATATTCCCGCTTCTGAAGCACTCTGAACTTATCTGTCTGGGCACTGAGACTAGCTCTCACATGAATAATAAAGACTTGTCAGATGTTTATTGAGCATGGCCATAGGAGCTTCATCAGCTGCTCTGTGTCAATACCTAACCCATAGTGGTAGATTAAAGACTGATTGAAACAGAGACACCCAAACAACAATTGTGTTCTGCACTTCCCAGCCAAAACCATTCTGCTACGGTATGCATGACCTGCTGTTGTGTACATATGCGCAGAGACAGGAGTCTAGACATTGCATGTGAGTGTAGTGTTCTTGTGCATACTGTGCTCCCATGTGTACATGTACAGTAGATGTGATGCTCGAACTTGAAACAATTCCATAAGATCACCTTACATATACTGTACATGTATGTAGGTCTCCATGTACACACACATGATACACACAATCTATACCATGCAGATGTACATAAATGTAAACACTACAGGTGTAGCATTAGATTAGCACATCAATTACATGCATTAGCTAGAAAAGAACAGAACAGCCATCTAAACGAATAATTGTCTACCATCACCCGATGGTGCTGAGGCTAAACCACACCCCCACCCCACCCCACACCCCCACCCCACCCCACACCCCACCCCACACCCCCACCCCACACACAACACACAACCATACCTTGCAAAGAGTGCTTTGGCTAGCGCCAGTCTCATTCTCCACCCACCAGAAAACTCCCTGTCAACCAAAATAATAATAAATCACAACGTGACTCAGCACCTGGACACAATCCCCTGCCCCTGTGCGATGTGTCAACAAACCTGTAACACACACACACACACACACACACACACACACACACACACATGCAATGTTATTGCAGAATACTCATTAACAGTGACACCCTCTGTAGGCATTGTCACGTGGCCACCATTTCTTTGTACAGCCTTACTGATATTAATTTATGACATCAACCATGATGACATTACCCCAGAGGATTGAGGTAGACCCAACACAATTGTAGTTGTGAGATCGCATCAACATGACAGTATTCATAATACATGTACGTGTGTAGGTTGCTGGCATGATGGCACTTTTCACCCCTCACAAGTCAGCAGTCCCGCCACAATAAAAGTGTAATCGTGCAATTCGTTAAAAATTAATTTATGACATCAAAAACAAAGATCAAAGCGGCTCGCCCACCGCACTCTGTCCTGTGTACTGACAACATGCACAACATGGCCTCACCCCTGTCCTGTGTACTGACAACAATGCACAACATGGCTGTGATGTGATGCAATAATCGTGTGCAGTACTGGCAAATTTATAATTACATTATGTGTGCAGTACCTGCAAATTTATAATCACAGGTAGCTCCATTTATACTTGTGCATTGAATAAACAGAGCTATGTACAATGCACTTGAGATAAATGTTTGCGCAAAGCCATCATGTATACACACACATTGCAGAATACTTATATGAAAGGCTAAATAGAGAAAATTTTGCATCACTGTCCATCTTTGTGTGCTAAGTAGTAAGAGAAAGGTAGCCTTATTCTTCGCAATCCCAATTATATGGGTATTTGTAAAATTCACAGCTACTGTATTCGTACGCACGAGCCTTATGCATGCGTGCACACCACTATAGTTAGTTCCAGCAACTTGATGATGTCACTATGAAGTGAATTAACAAAGCGTGTTTGTGCCTGGATTGTTAAAATCACAGCTGCATCGAGTGTTCAGGCTGTGCACGTACGCCACCACACACACCTTGTTTTTCTCTTCTGCATCTCTGGATTGAAGCCCAAGCCAGCCAAGATCCTTGATGCCCTGTACACAGCAATCATGACAACATCACACATCACACACACATGCACATATAACACACACACATGCACACACATGCACACACACACACGCATACACACATGCACACACACACACACACACACACACACGCATACACGCATGCACATACACAGACACACGCATGCACACAGACACACACACATACACAGACACACACACATACACACAGACACACACACATACACAGACACACACACATACACACACACATACACACACACATACACACACACACACACACACACACACACACACACACACACACATTGTTCTCTTACTTTGCAGGAGCCTGGTCTGCCTCTATGTCATGTAGTCTGGCATACACCTTCATATGAGGGAATAAGGACCCTGGTTAAATAATTGTTAGTATGTTACTTCTATATGCTTTACAAATCACGTAATGAGTGAAAATAGGTTATCAGAATTCTGATTAAAAAGTACATGTATAAATCAAGATGAAGTTACAGTAGCAAGCTTCGAAATTTGATTATAAGTCATGGATGCCTCCAGATCGTAGGTTCCGCCAGATGTGCTATCAAATCCCACATCTCTAGCTGTAAACAGTCTGTTCATGATAAATAATAATGTACATGTACATGTACAGTAGCTCTCAAAAATATCATGATTGATCTAGCCCATCTACAATCAAGATTATATGATCTTCTTTAGACCCTTAAATGCGTGCATTTCGATTTCAAGGCTGTCAACAACAACCTAAACCATAACTGATGCTGTAGGATGATCCACTCACCTGGGCTAGTTCTGTGTTTTCTCCAGCAGTTGAAGAGCTGCAGAATGGAAATACGAATGACGTAACGCTAGGGTACAATTGCAAGCTGTAGGAGACATACAATGTATGACGTTGGCAAATATAGTAAGCACAGTATGTCGTTCTGATTACATATTCCGCCAGTGGATCATGCTACATATGTACACTAGGGGCAGCTCTGGCACAATATCAATAAATGAGAACTAACCACACAAGATGCTCCACTCGGTTGGCACAAGTGCAGGCATACATGTACATAATTATGACTTGAATATGGATGGTCATTGAATCTAGAATTTTGGGTATTGAGGTACATACTGTAGCTCTATCCTGGGGCACTAATTGACAGTAATACAACTATGGGGGGTGAGGGGTGGTGGGGTGTGTGGGCAGAAGTGTAATTTGAACAATGGCAGTAAATGACAGTACACTTACTTCAGTTGAGTATCGTGTACACTGTACACTGTAGTTGAATGATTCATGCACACAGAGAACAGACATGCAGAATTTAATGTAAAATGATCGCTAATTTTTGCATGCATCTTGTAAAGAAAAGCACTGCAGAGCACTGCAGAGTACTGCAGAGCACTGCAGAGTACTGCAGAGTACTGCAGAGCACTGCAGAGTACTGCAGAGTACTGCAGAGCACTGCAGAGCACTGCAGAGTACTGCAGAGTACTGCAGAGTACTGCAGAGTACTGCAGTGCACTGCAGAGTACTGCAGAGCACTGCAGAGCACTGCAGAGCACTGCAGAGTACTTCAGAGTACTGCAGTGCACTGCAGAGTACAGAATATGCACAAATACAGAAAGCAACAGGAAACATGGTGTGGAGAGAAGAACAAAAAAAGCACTCCAAAAGCTATACACTGACACACATGCAAATGAAACTGCAATTCCAATTGCAGACATGCATGCTGAGCCCAATCCTCAGAGGGTCACTTGAAGCTCAGCAGTGCTATTACAATGCAACTTTGGTGACATTTCCCAAATGTTATAACTTCCTTTTAGCTTCCTTCTATTCCAAAAATGTCAATAGGCATATATTGCCTGAATACTAAAATGGGGTGGGGTGGAAGGCACTAAATGGGGTGGGGTGGATGGCACTAAATGGGGTGGGGTGGAAGGCACTAAATGGGGTAGGGTGGAAGACACTAAATGGGGTGGGGTAGAAGGCAGTAAATATGTCTATTACATGTAACTGCTTTGTCTTGTCCTGGAAGTACACATCGCACTTCAATTATTCTATTCTATTGTACTCTAGAATCTGGTCTGTCTTTATAAATTCTAGACTGTTTAGAACATGGCTTTAGTTGTAGTACTAATTTTATCCTTTGCTTTTGTTTAAGCTTAGTCTTCTATTCTCTTTAAACTTGGCTTTTGCTAAAGTCTAAATGCACTTGTCTGTTTATATTCTATTCTTCAGTATTCTATAAGTCTATTTTTCTCCCACAGATGTACACTTCATACACACTGTGTTACATACATGCACACACAAATTCACACATTGAAACCGCTACAGTACACGTACAGTGAATGTATGTATGTTCCTTCAGAACATAACTACACTGTGACAAACCCGCATCACACCTTCCTTCAACATCCAGCAAAGCCACACACATGACATATAAAATGCACACATACTGTATGTCATGTGCACTGTAATGACATACTCACAAACCCAAACACACACACACACACACACACAATAACCAACTTTCCTTCAGCAGCCACACACACACACAACACATACACACACACACACACACACACACACACACACACACACACACACACACACAATAACCAACCTTCCTTCAGCAGCCACACACACACACACACACACAAACACACACAATAACCAACCTTCCTTCAGCAGCCATACACACACACACACACAAACACACACAATAACCAACCTTCTTCAGCTGCCACACACACACACACACACACAAACACATACAATAACCAACCTTCCTTCAGCAGCCACACACACACACACACACACACAACAACCAAGCAGTTACACACCTTCCTTCAGCAGCCAGCGACACCACCAGTTCCTTCTCTCTCTTCAACAGCGCTGTCCTCTCCTCATCACATTCCAGCACGCTCTCCACGGCAACGGTGTCATCACCCACCACCTCCTGCTCAACATGGAGGATGGAGAGGTGGGCCGGGAGATGCAGCTGCCGACTGGGTGGATGGAGTGGGGAGGAGGCATTTGGAGTGGGGAGGAGGCATTTTACAAGGAGATTAGTTCACCTTGCCATGCTTCTAAGTAGTGTACTCTTTCCTATTCCATTTCTTCCAACCAGTCCATATCTTCTGCCATATGTAAGAGACAGTGATGCTCCTGCAAGCAGTACCCTACAGGTGAGGGGGGGAAGGAGGGAGGGGAAGGAGGGGGAGGGGGAGGAGGAGGGAGGAGGAGGGAGGAGGAGGGAGGAGGAGGGAGGGGAGGAGGAGGGAAGGGGGAGGAGGAGGGAGGGGAGGAGGAGGGAGGAGGAGGGAGGGGGAGGAGGAGGGGAGGGGGGGAGGAGGAGGGAGGGGGAGGAGGAGGAGGGGAGGAGGAGGAGGGGAGGAGGAGGGGGAGAGGAGGAGGGAGGGGGAGGAGGAGGGAGGAGGAGGAGGAGGAGGAGGGAGGGAGGAAGAGGGAGAGGGAGGAAGAGGGAGAGGAAGAGGGAGGGGGAGGAGGAGGGAGGGGGAGGAGGAGGGAGGGGGAGGAGGGAGGGGGAGGAGGAGGGAGGGGGAGGAGGAGGGAGGGGGAGGAGGAGGGAGGGGGAGGAGGAGGGAGGGGGAGGAGGAGGGGGGAGGAGGAGGGAGGGAGAGGAGGAGGGAGGGGGAGGAGGAGGGAGGAGGAGGAGGTAGAGGGAGGAAGAGGGAGAGGAGGAAGAGGGAGAGGAAGAGGGAGGGGGAGGAGGAGGGAGGGGGAGGAGGAGGGAGGGGGAGGAGGAGGGAGGGGGAGGAGGAGGGAGGGGGAGGGGGAGGGAGGGGAGGAGGGAGGGACCTTGCGTTACATCATTCATATTTCCCTTCTGTAGCTCTTCAACTGCACAGAACTAGCCCAGGTGAGTGAAAAATATAAATCCTACAGCATCAGTTATGGTTTAGGTTGCTATTGACAAACTTTGCTAGTGTCTGTTGACTACATTAAGAGCCATTCCAGCATGAGACACTGCAACAAAATCAAACAGTCGTGAGCACGATTACTGAGCTCATCACCTCCATCCTATTCCAGAAATTGTGAATGATAGTCTCTCTACCCACCCCTCCTTCAGTCATAGCCATTGCCTCCCCTCCTTCAATCATAGCCATTGCCTCCCCTCCTTCAGTCATAGCCATTGCCTCCCCTCCTTCACTCATAGCCATCCCCCTCCCCTCCTTCAGTCATAGCCATTGCCTCCCCTCCTTCAATCATAGCCATCCCCTCCCCTCCTTCAGTCATAGCCATTGCCTCCCCTCCTTCAATCATAGCCATCCCCTCCCCTCCTTCAATCATAGCCCTCCCTTCAATCATAGCATCCCTCCCCTCCTTCAATCATAGCCATGCCTCCCTCCCTTCAATCATAGCCATTGCCTCCCCTCCCTTCAATCATAGCCCATCCCTCCCTTCAATCATAGCCATTGCCTCCATCCTTCAATCATAGCATCCCCTCCACTCCTTCAATAGCCATTGCCCCCTCCTTCAATCATAGCCATTGCCTCCCTCCTTCAGTCATAGCCATTGCCTCCCCCTTCAATCATAGCATCCCCTCCCCTCCTTCAGTCATAGCCATTGCCTCCCCTCCTTCAATCATAGCCATCCCCTCCCTCCTTCAGTCATAGCCATTGCCTCCCTCCTTCAGTCATAGCCATTGCCTCCCCATCCTTCAGTCATAGCCATTGCATCCCCTCTTCAATCATAGCCATCCCCTCCCCTCCTTCAGTCATAGCCATTGCCTCCCCTCTTCAATCATAGCCATCCCCTCCCTCCTTCAGTCATAGCCATGCCTCCCCCTTCAATCATAGCCATCCCCTCCCCTCCTTCAATCATAGCCATCCCCTCCCTTCAATCATAGCCATCCCCTCCCTCATTCAATCATAGCCATTGCCTCCCCTACCTTCAATCATAGCCATCCCCTCCCTTCAATCATAGCTATTGCCTCCCCTCCTTCAATCATAGCCATCCTCCTCCTTCAATCATAGCCATTGCCTCCCTCCCTTCAATCATAGCCATCCCCCCCTCCTTCAATCATAGCCATCCCCTCCCTTCAATCATAGCCATCCCTCCCTCCTTCAATCATAGCCATTGCCTCCCCTCCTTCAATCATAGCCATTGCCTCCCCTCCTTCAATCATAGCCATTGCCTCCCCCTTCAATCATAGCCATCCCTCCATCCTTCAATCATAGCCTTGCCTCCCCTCCTTCAATCATAGCCATCCCCTCTCCTTCAATCATAGCCATCCCCCCCTCCTTCAATCATAACCATCCCCTCCCCTCCTTCAATCATAGCCATCCCTCCCTCCTTCAATCATAGCCATTGCCTCCCTCCTTCAATCATAGCCATCCCCGCCCCTCCTTCAATCATAGCCATCGCCTCCCCTCTCAATAAAGCCATCCTCCCTTCAATCAAGCCAAAACCATCCCTCCCTTCAATCATAGCCATAACCATCCCCTTCCTTCATAGCCATTGCCTCCCCTCCCTTCAATCATAGCCATCCCTCCCCTCCTTCAATCATAGCCATCCCCTCCTTCAATCATAGCCATCCCCTCCCCTCCTTCAATCATAGCCATTGCCTCCCCTCCTTCAATCATAGCCATTGCCTCCCCTCCTTCAATCATAGCCATTGCCTCCCCTCCTTCAATCATAGCCATCCCCTCCCCTCCTTCAATCATAGCCATGCCTCCCCTCCTTCAATCATAGCCATCCCTCCCTCCTTCAATCATAGCCATCCCTCCCTCCTTCAATCATAACATCCCTCCTCCCTTCAATCATAGCCATCCCCTCCCCTCTTCAATCATAGCCATTGCCTCCCCTCCTTCAATCATAGCCATCCCCTCCCCTCCTTCAATCATAGCCATCGCCTCCCCTCCTTCAATCATAGCCATCCCTTCCCTTCAATCATAGCCATAACCATCCCCTCCCTTCAATCATAGCCATAACCATCCCCTTCCTTCAATCATAGCCATTGCCTCCCCTCCCTTCAATCATAGCCATCCCCTCCCCTCCTTCAATCATAACCATCCCCTCCCCTCCTTCAATCATAGCCATACTGTTGTTCCCCATCCCCTAGGAACTTATGAGGATTTTTTTAATGCTTCAAAACACCACACTATTTGAAAGAAAATCTTTCTGCTCTATTTATTCACATCATCATTGTCTAACAGACTCTATTATGTATTATGTCCTCTTTGCCACTGCTCAATATATGTAGACACAACACATGCAAAACACACACACATACATTGTAAACACATGAACACACATGCAGGCATGCACATTTTAACACACAGTCACCTGCTTCCATAAGAGAGGTCAAAGTTCTCTATCTTTATGTCATACTGCAGTCCTCCAGCTGACTCAATACGATTGGCTTGTTTATTGGTGGCTTGGCTGGTAGTGGCCGTCTCCAAGGTAACCCTGCGAGGGGGAGTGTATGTTGATGTGTGGGGGGGGGAGGGGCTTTGACATTTATAGATGTGGCCACAAAACACACAGTGGGTGTGGCATTTACAAGTGAGAACACTTGTTTGCATGTTCAAGCCAACCTGAGCAAGAAAGATACATGTACATGTACATGTATGAAGGAAGATGAACTCTTTAGTGGGCAAAGCCAATTACTTTTGTGCAAAAAAAAGTGTTGCGCGTTGCAGGAAAACTTAGTTAGCAAACAACTTACACTACATGACCAGGAAACAACTGGATCAATGTGTTGTTGACTACAAAGTGTTAACTGTTTAGATAAACAGAGTGGCTTTAGTACAGCACCTGCGATTGCTCAGTTACAGTGAAATACACACACTACATGAATAAAAATTATAGTACATGTAGAAAAATGAATCAATAAAATACATGTACCGGTACATGTATGTATGCATACCAGAATATGTAGCACATGCACCGGTTTATTCCTTATAAACAGTACTGACTAGTCAAATAGTGATCCTACATGTATGTAATGGTTAAGTAACTACACGCTCTGGATTATACATGCATGTAATGGTTAAGTAACTACACCCTCTGGATTATACATGAATGTAATGGTTAAGTAACTACACACTCTGGATTATACATGCATGTAATGGTTAAGTAACTACACCCTCTGGATTGAAAATGACCAAATATTCAAGATGATTATATGTAATAAAACAATACCTTGTTAGTCCTTGAATAAGTTAAGCATAAACTGGTTTACTGATTTTAATTAATGTTACCTCAATGGTGAGTTAATTTTCGAGGGTATTTTGTTTTGGAAGTTCAATGGGCTGGTCATAATAAAACTATATATGGGACAGTGTCCAGCAAAATCAGCCTTCTGGGTAGTTTTTCAATTTTTTTAAATTTTACTCCAAAGAGCTTCTATCAAATGGTCGTTACGCATCCTAAATTGGACTATCCGTCATAAAGTTATTAGTCACTGAGTTTATAATTAGTCATAAAGTTATTAGTCACTGAGTTTATAATTAGTCATAAAGTTATTAGTCACTGAGTTTATAATTAGTCATAAAGTTATTAGTCATTGAGTTTATAATTAGTCATACATTTCAATGCAAGCGTTACTTTTCTTTTGCTTGTCCTGGAAAATTTGAAAAAGTATCACAAGAATGATTTTGCTGGACACTGTTCCATATATGTAATAAAATGAAAAAGGTTTTACTTTGGTTATTTAAATCATTCAACCATGCCATTATACTCTTGGTTTTAATTGCTTCATTTTCTTGCATTACTTTTCTCCATCAACATCACTCAATACTCCTTACGTAATCAACTAATCTTAATAATGGTGTAGTAAGAGTTTCAGGGCTCATTCAGAAACACTCGATATACTAGTGTGTGTAAACGTACAGCACACTCATGTATGTACAGTATTGCAAATGCACATCTGCTTGTGTACATGTACAGTACATGAGTATGTATCTGACCCTTTGTTTTCCGATACGTTCTTTTCCTGCAATGCTCTTTTGTCCTGTTTCAGTTTCAGTTTAGCATCAGCCTTTTCCAACCTCTTCTTGTCCACAAACTGCAGCATCACATCACACAAACACACACACATGCAACGCACACAACACACACGCACATTATTTGTGTATTTGTGACAGTTACATAAAGATATGTGCACATTAATTAAATGTACGCAACACTTAGCTTATCTGTTTTTATTCTGTGCAAAAAAACTTAACTACATTTTCGTTACACGGGATCGTTTCCACAAAAAGGGATCTATTGCATGTTTTTTCAAGATTTCAAGTTTTTTCCCCTTCATATTCTATAAGTCTGAATTGTTCTCTAGAAAGCGATTCTTACGCACTGAGAATCGGGGTATCTGTCATGGAATTGTAAGGCGCTGAATTTTTAATTAGCCATACATTTCAACACACGTGCTACATTTTTGCTACGTGTACCGAAAATTTTATAATGTATGCGCTAGGTCCCTTTTCGCGGGAAACGATCCCACATGACATCATTGTGGCTTGTGCACCCCGGCTGATCACTGCACACATGCTTGCAGGGTTGGACTGCCATGCGCCACACCACAGAGATATTCACACACAGGGTGTAGCAGACACACCACAGAGATATTCACACACAGGGTGTAGCAGACACACCACAGAGATATTCACACACAGGGTGTAGCAGACACACCACAGAGATATTCACACACAGGGTGTAGCAGACACACCACAGAGATATTCACACACAGGGTGTAGCAGACACATAGTGCAACCTCTGGAGAGATGCGACACACCAATGGGATCCTGCACAAAGTGTCCTGATTATCAAAGGGGTCCACAGTTCAGAGGTTGACATGTACATGTACAGCTAGGGTACAGGGAGAGCGTACATGTACAGCTAGGGTACAGGGAGAGCGTACATGTACAGCTAGGGTACAGGGAGAGCGTACATGTACAGCTAGGGTACAGGGAGAGCGTACATGTACAGCTAGGGTACAGGGAGAGCGTACATGTACAGCTAGGGTACAGGGAGAGCGTACATGTACAGCTAGGGTACAGGGAGAGCGTACATGTACATGTAATTCTGTGCCTCCATGTCAAGGAGGAAAAGGTGTTGTGACAACTTTACGCTACAGAGTTGACCCTGAATCGAATATTATTGGGACATACCGACTTTGAAATGGGCTGCATCATCCAGAAATTGGTCTCCTTGAGAGCTGAGTTATCTTTGTATAAAAAACAACAAAAAACGGAGGCTGTAATATCATGCCCCAATCCATAATGTGGGGATGCATTTTCCACTTCCAGTACTCAAAACATCACCCATTACACACACACACACACACACACACACACACACACACACACACACACACACACACACACACACACACACACACACACACACACACACAGGCAACAAAACGTTGAGCAAGTCTTTGTTCCATTCCACAACACAGAACTGCTTCATGGATGCTATTTAATGCCCACCCTGCATCCCTCATGATGTAGATGCTATTTAAAGCCCACCCTGCATCCCTTTTGGTATGTATGCATGTGTCCACTAAGCACCTTTATTACACAGTGTGCACGTGGAATGCCCACACTGTATTCTCACCTATCTTGAACCTGTCTCCAAGGTAGATAGGAGCATCTAACAACTTCTTCTCGTTCCCATTGCTCTCTTCGAAAGACTCATAATCGTCATCACTGGAGAGAAGGGGAGAAGGAAAGAGCAAGGGAAATGAAGAGGGTCAAGAGAGAAGTGGGGAGAAGAGGAAGAAGGGAGCGAGGGGAAAGGATGAGGGAAAGAGGGTCAAGATTCGGAGTGAGATAGAGGAAAGAGGAGAGAGGGAGGAGAGAGGAGAAAAAAAGAGGAGAGGGGAGAGGAGAAATGGAGAGAGGAGTAGGAGAGTGGGAGGAGTGGAGAGAAAGAGAAAAGGGGCAGGAGGGGGAGAAGAGAGGATGTGAAGGAGGGACTGGTCAACACAGCACCTCAATACACATCCCCATCAACTAAACCATAAAGATGCTCCACTGGTGTCAAACTAGCAGGAGAATACACGACAATGAAGTGCGATAATACAATCCTGGCATACATGTCAGTATAAAGAGTACCAGGGCATACAATACAGCTGCAGGAGGCTAACACTATGTCTTTCCCTCGTTTCCCCCAATCGTTCGTAGCCATCCCAATCCCCTAGTTCCCTCTCAACATCCTCCCCACCCCCCACCCCCTACAAGGACACTTTCATTCACATGGCCTTAAAACAAAAGACTCTTTGAATCGAGCCACAGTGGCTTTTCCCGTCTGATTCTGCCAAACCACGTGACCGACTCCTCTATTCATAGTAAAGGCGCTGGAACACACATGTTGGTCCTACCCTTTCAGAGCTCCCAACAGCAAGGCACAGAGGTCCCTGATTCCCTCCTCATCTGTGGGGTCTTGTGAGGAGTCCAGCAGCACGGAGCCAACCGCCTCATACACATCCTCGCTCGAGTTGAAGTCGTCAGGAGACTCGAGCACACCTTGAAAGTGTGCGTTAAAAAGATGATCATTTTTAAAGCGAAGAGAACAAAATTTCGCTTCAAACGAGTCAAGCAAGGCATGTGCGTGTGTCTCTTTGCCCAAATACTCTTCCACCATTTAGCGGGCGTTTATAAACCTCCTTATCCTTTATTCTCCTACCACAAACATAGTCAAAGACCGCTTCGTCGAGGTCTGGGACGTTCTGGGTCAAAATTTCTTCGACGGTGGTCATCTTTCAAGCTCTGATCGATGTGGTTAGTAAAACTCACCACACTTAACTAATGCGTACCGAGAGTTTATAAATTAAAATGGCACCGCCCTCTTCAAACATAGCCCTAGAATAATGACAAATCAGAACTGAGAAGGTTGCCATTTGGAAGATTTACCTTACCACGAGCCATACAATAGCCAAGACATGCAGGAAGTGAGTTCGGAGGCTGGCTATAGCGTTTGAGTTATGCTGAACAGATATTCAGTAAGGTTACAGTACATGATATACACAGGAAAAAGTTTGAAACGTCCAGGCATGGTTTTTCAAGGTGGCTTTTAGCGTAAAACCACTCTGGGATTGGATGTCTAGCGTGGGAATAGCGTAAAAACCATCCTGGGATTTAGCGTAAAAACCATATGGTCTTGTCCTGGTTTTGTCGAACAAAAACCATTGACCATGTTGAAGCAATGAATTTGCTTCAACATAGTTTTTGCTTCAACAATGGTTGTTGTTCGACAAAACCAGGACAAGACCATATATGGTTTTTACGATATTCGCACCCTGGACGCTAAATTCCAGGATGGTTTGTACGCTATTCCCACGCTAGACATCCAATCCCAGAGTGGTTTTACGCTAAAAGCCACCCTGAAAACCATGCCTGGACGTTTCTAACTTTTTCCTGTGATAACGGGAGTGATGTGTCTGATGGGAACAGCGATGGCACCATGTTACATATCACCTCCAGATAAGAATAGCTGGAAGGATAAGGGGGGGGGGGGGGGGGGTGGGGGGGAGGGGGGACAGGGGAGATGGATGCTAGGTTGAAGAATTAGTGCTTCTAGCTGACATCAGATTATACTATCTTGATCTTTTTTCTTGTCTCCAAGGTGCCAGGGAGTGATGAGGTGTAAGGGTTAGAGAAGTCTGGCTATGACCCAGCCACCTCTGCAGCCCTCAGTTGCCGCTGCAAACGTTAACAACCACACAAGCCTTGATGTTTATCAGTGCAGAGTGTAGTATATACATAGGCTTGTCAACGATGGTCCAGTTTTTCAGACACAAACCCATAGTAGGATTCCACATTTAATATGGATAGCCAGACTTCTCTAACCCTTACACCTCATCACTCCCTGGCACCTCGGAAACTGGGGTAGACTCTACCTCCTTGTCGTGTTTGCAAGGTATCAGGAGAAGTTACAGACATTTTTGTGCTTACTTCAGCGCCCCTCTGTAGCTGTACAACGAGGCAATGCTGCTTCTAGCCCAGTGACATGTAAGCATGGAGGGATGTTACATCACACCATAATACATGTAAGCTGAGAGACACACGAGTGGAATTCTTTCACTGGGCTCATCTTTCTGTTAGGATAAGAGGTCGGCTCTCAGTGCTGATACTTCATAGCCATGTCCAGCTGATATCCTAGTAGGACTGGGATCGAGGAAAGCCAGCTGCATTCGCATGATGTCACTGTTTGTCTCATCGCTGAATCCAAATATTTTTAAAATGAGCAACAGCAGGTGAGTAGGAGAGTTGAGAGTGCACGCTGCTATTGGGGTATGGGCACAAGGGTGCTCCTCACATCTGGCCATCTGGCCTTGTACACTTTTAATCCCAGGTCCCAAATCACTTTGGAACTATATGGAAGACTGCACCGTAGGGTCAATGCTAGAGCCACCCTATCCGGCTTATTCTAGTTCATTTAGTAGTTTTATGTTGAGTTGTATTTGTGCATTGCATCATTATCAATTTTTATACAAAGAAAATTTAACAATCATAACAATTTAATTTAATTTCAAAACGCTGCTCACACACAATATAAACACACATACAGTTTAACTCTTTCTTGGGCAAAGCCAATCGTTACCTTACACATGTTTAGCCAATCATTACCTTACACATGTTTTGCTAAATAAAAGTGTTGTGCATTGCAGGAAAACGTAGATAGCAACAACTTACACTATATGACCAGGAAACAACGGATCATAATGTTGTTGACTGCAAAGTGCTAACTGTTTATAGATAAACAGACCTGCGGCGCAATATTGCTCTGTTGCCTGTGAAAGAGTAAACACTCATGCATGAAGAGGTGTATAAGGGAGGGGGGGCACAATCCCAGCAGAATGGCTCTTGAATAATAATATTCATAATAAGGCTTTGTTGTTGTCATTCATCAGGAGTGCCTACCAGTGTGTCAGGGTTGTTTTCAGCACCTCAAAAAAATATTTACATTCTATTGATGACTTTAATGAGCGCGTTCCATCTAGTGAGGCCATTACTGCTGAATCAGCTGTCACCACACCATGAAAGTACTCTTTGGTGGGATTGAGGAGACTACTGTGTTCAGGAACATGTTTGCAAATTCATCACTACCATGCCTGTTCTCAGTGTCATCTCCTCATGCTTCAGATTGGCTTTCGGCTGTTTCTTCACCTGGGCCTAATCTCCATTTTGAGCAAGATATCATCTGTATGGGTGTACAGATGTTGACCATCCAAACCCACTCCCAGCCTCAAGAAGTGTGTTCCTGGCCTGGAACACACTTGTGTGCAGAACTGAAAAACATGGTGGCCTAATGTGTATACTTTACGCCTATATGATTACACCTCCTCCTCTTCCTTCCTCGTTTGTAAAGACTGTTTTGTATTGTCAGCGAATGCAATCAAATTCTTTCGCTCCCCCCCGTAACGAGTTCGCTTGGCTTCATGCACATGCCATAGAGCTTGCCGAGTTGAATTCTGCGCTTTCTTTGGTATCCATGCAGCCCACTGAAAGGCTCGCTTGACTTCACACTGTATCTGCACGTATCGTGCAATTGCTCTTCGCTTCTTTTTAAAATCAAAGTTCTCCTATGTTACACTTGTAGCTGAAACCAGGAATGAACCAGCTAGACCCGCGGGAGGAAAAAGGTGGATCCTGATATACATAATTATATAACTCAACCTGACGTTCCACTCAAATGCACGATTCAACAGAGTGACCTGATATACACGTTGTTTTTGTTGCGGCTTACTGTTAAATAGGCAAGCTCGTGTGCATAACTATAAGTTACTTTACATGCCAATAAATGGCAGTTCTGAATTACATTCCCATAACGATGGCAAACTCCTCGTAGTTTATTTTTCCATCTCCGTTCTTGTCCGCTTTCGCCATGTAGCGGGCTAGAACGTCTCCACTGACTTTCTGACCAGACACCTCCATTGCGCTCCTAAGTTCATCTGCCGTAAGGTAACCATCTCCATTTTTGTCCAGTGCTTGGAAATACTTCAATACACGGTCGCTCTTCATTTTCTGAGCAACCATAGCGACAAATTCATCGAACTCAATGGATCCATTGCGGTCGGTATCGACGGAATTCAAAAAGGCATTCACCTGACGTGCATTGGTCGAATGACCAAGAGATTCCATCAAGGGAGCCAGTTCTTCCCCGCCAATGCTTCCGTTTCCATCCGTGTCATACCGATTAAAATACTCTCTGAACATTGCCAGTTGATCAGCTGTAAAATTTGCCATTTTCCTTGAAGGTAAACACTGCTACTCTATACTGATCCCAAAATTCCAGCTTTACTTACTAGGTTGCGTAGTAACGTAATCACTAAATACGTGCCATTTTGCAGTGCAGATTATTAATCGGCTATCGGTTATTGTAATTATGAACTTTATAATTATCAAGAATCGATTGAAATTAACTGCTATTGTACTAGCTAGTTTTTTTTTTTTCTAAAGTGAATATTTACTACGTTTGATTCAGCCGTCTAGTACGCCACAACTACTACATTCTAGAGCTCCAAACCTTAGCACTTAAGCGTACAAGCGTAGTTTTCGTTGTATGTGAATAGCCTCTCTCTGGACGCTTTTTCTGTGAGAAGTTGTGACCTTTTCAAAACGGTCGAGATCAAGGGATCAACCGCGCGAGTGCCAGGTCAATAACCATTGCAGGGTCTGTGGCTATACATGTAGGCTACTGACGGGTTTGAGGTCATCCAATCCTACGTACGATTGCAGTGCTTATAATCATCATCTGCACTGATCATGATGTTGACCTACATGCATTTCCAAGTAAATTCTGCAAAACATGCTATCTGGTTGTTCAGCGCCATATCAAGGCATCGTCAACCAAGACGCCTCACAGATGCATGATCAAGACATATGACTGGACCAAACATTCGTCACACAGCTGTGAGGTAAATACATTCAATGACCGTACTATGCATAGATACTGACTGACTGCATGACGTATTCTTCAACGTCAATCCACTCACAGCGAGCTAAAAAACGATTAAAAAATTCCAGGCTGCCAGGCTGCCTGGAATCACACCCAAAGTTTTAAAGACATATGTTGAAGCCATTGCACCATCACAGGTTTCATCACAGCTTGAGCAACCACCTCTATCTGCCAACCAGGCCTTGTCTGAACCAGCTTCTGTGTCATATATGCACAAAGGTACAACCATTGCAGTTAGATTGCAGTGCAGTAGTGTGCAGTGGATGCCTATCTGAATGGATAACCATGTCAGCCAGCACTGAATGTCCATGTTGTGTTTCACGCCACAATTCGACATTACAAAGTATCCACCCAGCCCCAGAACTAATTGTACGTTTGCTGCATGATGTGGTGGTACAGTGTGTGACATGCAAGAGAGATATGAAAGCTGGAGAATATGATGAAAATCATTGCAAACAAGAAACAGCTGAAGTGCCAATAGAAATGGCAAGAGTGATTCGTCATTTGTCAAGTGAGAGCTCTAGCAATATCACCCTAATTCCAGCAGGAGGAACAGTAAATATATTGTATGCTTATAATATATGTGTAAACATGCATCATTAATGCAACCTACACATGTACATGCAGTATAGCCACTGACACTTGTTCGTGTCACAAAGGCCAGATCTCCAGAGAGCTAGTACATCAGTCGAACACTTAAACGTCATCTTACAGATGTTCAATCTGTCAGAGAGGTGGTTACTGCTGGGAATCCCAATCCTGTCCTTCAAAAGGAAGTGAGTCGAATTGGAAAGGAATAAAAAAAGAAGTTACAAATGGATGCAGGAACTATGGTACAAATCTCACCTGAAGAAGGAATTGCAATGAAGGCTTCGTTGGGCATACCGTGGTCCACAATACGAATACTCCGAAGGTAACATACCTTCACAGGTACTGTATGTTGTATAGTTGACAATAAATATGCTCCAGTTAGCTGCTGCAATCAGGCGTGCACTTAGGAACTGAAAATAAGCAATGCTTCATTTCAAAAGCAGTAGTTGGAGATAATTTGGAGGCAGAAGTCACTCCATTTTCATTTGCTGTTCAATCGGGTTCAGGAGAAGAACTAAGAGGTGCAGCCCATGCATTTACTCCTGACGTCACTGCGAAGATATATCAGATTCTACATGAAAATGAAAGGTGCATGAATTATCATGATAACAATGCTAAACTATACATGTTCATATCATCAAGGGCAGGAAGACTTTCATGGCATGATGGAGCAATTCCTAGTGATGAAATAAGGATTAAAGTTTGTGGCGATAAGGATGGTGGTGCATTCAAAATGGCTTTCCAAATCATTAACACTCCCTGTCCAAATGCAGTGCACAGTACCTGTGTTTTCTCATGTTTTGAAGCAAAAGATAGTACCGCTAACTTGCAAATTGCTCTGGATAGGTTTAGAAGTGATTTGGACAAAATGGCATCATTACACTGGAAGTAAGTAATCACATCAGTGCAGTTGTATAAAATGGTGCTCAAAGGTACTGTATACATTATTCTAGGGACTACAAGCTTCGCATTTTTCTTACTGGAGATTATGAATTTCTATGCAAGATGTGTGGTTCGTCTGGAGCAAGTGGTAGGAACATTACATAGCCATGTTTGAATGCTGATGTATTTATACTGATTATACAGGAATTAAAGTGCCCATGTCCATTTTGTTTGATCAGAATTGCAGTCACTACTGTCTAAAAGAAAGCCTAAAAGGAAAACAGCTACTTCAAAATATTTGTGCAATCAGGAGGGGATTTAAAGAATGCCAAAAAGTTTCATAACTGTATATGGGAACCTTTTTATAATATTCCATTAACCCAGGTAAGAATTAATGTGAATAATGTGTATAAGGCAAATCGTACATCTTGTTTTTATTTGTTTTTTTTCATAAGGTGTGTTTGCCAGGAATGTTCCTTAAACTGTTCACATTACGCCATGAACTTGATTTGAAAATGGGTAGCAGTCTATCCTCTCCTATGGGGATGAGCGCAACAGCATATAAGGCGTATTCTGATGCACTAAAAGTGCTTTCCAAATTCAAGGAAGAATAGGATTAGGCCAAAGATAATGCAATGCTACTTGATGAAATGCAAACATATTACACACTAGTTGTCGGAGTGGAAGATCCATATTTAATAGACTTGACTGAACTGTGTAAATCCAGCCATCAACAAGTAGCAACATTGGTTTGTTTATTCAGATTTAGTTGTCATTGGTTAATAATTTCCATCAAATCAACAGGAGAGTAGGGTTAAGGAGCTCACAGCTATGGTGGAAAAAGGATTCCCTACGTCAGATGGCCCGTTTGTAAAGGGACTTGATTTGGCTTTGCAATCCTTTCATGTACACCGGCAACAGTATCACAGTGGGGCATTTGTGGGTAACCATGTTCATAAGTCCTTGCAGGTAAGTAAATAGTGCACAAATATAGTGTTAAAAGTTTTATCCACAATGTCTCTATAGCCTTTAAATTTTGACACACTGTGTGAGTCTCTATTAAACACAGTTCACCATCACTGCTCAGTAATGCTAGAACTGTATGTGAAAAGTACAAACAAGCCTTTCATCGGTTTGCTAATTGTCACACGCTATGCAATCGAGGAGTTCTGTCACAGGATGAAATTAAGCAACTTGGTATCTGCAAAATAATGAGTTTGCCGACATTATTGTTTTCATTTCCACAGGTCAGGCTATCACAGAGTTTTTCTCGTATTTTGACAAAGAGTTCAAAGGAGTAAACAGAACAGCATTTGTTGGAGAGGCACACAATGAAATGGATGCATTGGTATGGAATTGGATTTGGATTGATGGGGGAGCAAGGCATTGACGCTATACATTCCAAATACAAATATGTACTACAGAACATATGCCTCGATGCATGACAAAGTTCAAAGGCTTCAAAGCATAATGCAAGAACACTTTTTAAGCGTTTCTCCTATACTGGAAGCCAGAAAGCCACCGCCTAAGCGACGAAAAAAGTAACTTTTACACTGAGCCGTTTTAATCGCTAAACTTCGCAATTGTTATAGTATTTCCAGTACACTTCACCTCTATGTGCAAATATACTCAGTGGTGTCTTGTACAAGCATAGTGAGGTCCGATACGTTGTGGAACAAACATGCCCACCTGTTGTGTGACAATATCTCATACATAACACTAGATGTGGCATATGGACTTTTAAAACATGACTAGCACAAAAAGCAATTACTCTAACTTTATCGGAGATAAATTAATGATGAAAATATCAATTCTTTCTTTTTTTTAAAGATAATATACACTTTTGCAAAATGTATATACATGTACAACACGATGGATGCGCATAAATCCAATCAGCTCTTAATAACTGATTAATGCTGGAATATTATTTGATTAACTAAAGTAGAGTTTTCCCAAATCAACTAAATGAGGCAGCAGAGGAATATTAGGTAGCAGGAAAGAGGGTTTCAACAATATGAACTGAAGCCGTGAACGTGAATAACTTCTAATTGGTATAATGATTCAAAGGGTCTGGAAGAATTCTTTGGTAACGGTAAACAAATCTTTGACGTATAACGTAATTGGTTAATCATATAAGAATCCAGTTCCAGATCTTCGTTTTACTCTGCTGACTTGTCAAATTGGTTGTGCCCAGTGTAAATCAAACATGTAGCGGTATTTAATGTGTAGAATGATAGGAGACTAACTAAACAGCAAACACAGCATGCAGGTCCATAGGAATGACGAAAAAAAAAACCTGTACAGTCAATTATCATTATTATGGTAGAGAGTCTTGGCAGTTATGTGAAAGATGTGCTGAATGAATTATTTTAAGTGCCAAAAGCATTCAAATTCTTGCAGCCAAGGGTTAGTAGGCTACTGAAGGGCCCCTGTTGTATGTGATGGCTGGTTTGGCGCATTGTCAACAACGGGTGATTTTAAGTTTTCCACATGGCTCTTTTGAGGTAACAAATACGTACATGCAGCAAATCAATTCATTACTAATGTTATTTCTCCCAAACACCTGGTTGCTTATGCCCTGCATAGCATGCCACAAATGACGGAATATGTTTAATCCCACACTTTTGGGACCGTATTAAAGTGTCCTGATTATCAAGGTGTGCACCACATTTGTATTTCAACAGAACAATAGCCATCAACATAACAGTGGAGGAAATACACTTTTCTGTCGTTTGAGGAACGAATTAGACAGAAGATATGCTCCCATCAGAATATGGAGGCATAGCCTACATACATGTTTGTGCAAGCAGTGCATGGCAAGCGTGTTGGTCACGTAGACAGATAAGGATGGTGGTGAGGGTGAAGGGTGTATGTGAAGTGTGCAGCTGCATCTCAAGGGATGGAAGAGCACATGATCTGTGAAATGAGACTGCAGTTGTGTACGTGTGCGCATCATGCAGGTAAATATAAGGTTGGCAAAGAAGTGTTTTAATCAGTCTAGGCGTATTTTGCTAGCCACTGGCAGACCTAATTCTGCTTTCTCTCCATATTGTGAGCATGCAGGTGTATACTTGTCGCTTTGGGTTGAAGCCAGTCGATATAATTGCAGAGCCCATGGAAGATCGTCCTGCTCAGTAGTAATATCTACCACATTCATGAACATTTGAGCAGCTTGAACTCAAGCAGTTTTTCCCTTTTTACAGGGTTTGTCCAGGAGGAAGTGTGTGCCCATTTCATCTATGTATAGTCAAAATAGTAGGTACCTGCTCATGCGTTGGCAGTCTTGTGTCTGTACATTGTATACCGAATGTATGGAGGAGTATGATGCATGCAGTGCTGGTGGCATGCACAACGGACGCTGCACCGATATATCATTGGTGCATGAAGCGAAGTATACATATGGCATTGGAAGACGAGCATATAACACACATGTACATGTAGTAATTGGTAGCAGTTTTTAAATAAATAACCATGACCTCTCCCTACTCTTTGCATGTTACATAATCAGGGTACTTACAGTACTAGTATGCAACCTGTACTCTATACACACTGAATGATACAGTACACTTCATTGAACTCTTTCCAAAGTATTTTGGTACCTTAAAATAATAGTGTCCTGTTTATCAAGGTGTCCTTATTTCAGGGAATCCACATTTAGGGGTTCCACTGTATTAGTGAATGCACTGGAAGTAGCAGTTTGTGGTGTGTGAGTGTGTGTGTGTGTGTGTGCGTGTGTGTGTTGTGTGTGTATGTGTGTGCATATGTGTCTGTATGAGTGTGTGTCAGTGTGAGTGTGTGTGAGTGTTGAATTGTTGAGTGTATGTGTGTGGTGTGACCCCCACATAGAACCAGTTAAATCCCATGTGCACATATCTATTGTTAATCATAGCTCATTTAAAGGGAATTGACAAATGTTGCGGTTGTACATTCGAGAACATACCCACATACATATAACATCCTTAGCAGTAGTCAAGAGCAGGTGTAGAGGAAAAAAACTTAGCCAGTCCAACAGAACATTGTGTCTATCAACATTGAACTTTTGCTTCCGGGAGGCTTCCCATAGATAAGTACAGAAATTGCTGGTGTACATTAATTCGATGGGGGAATGTAGGGTGCTAGCATTATGTGCGCACATGCAGATTGTGTAGTTTGGGATGGCTGCTGTATCTTCATCTCACACCATAGTCGCGTTACATGTGCATCACAGTAGTGGGTGATCCAGTTAGTAGTGTACAGGTAAACCTAGCCTCATGGGGCCATTATTAGATGTCATTAACTCATTGGGTGTCATTGACTCATTGCGGGGTACGAGCCTGGACGCTTTGTTTGGCTGCATCCTTCTGTTTCAACACAGTGCCATTATTCAACTACCCTTCTCTGAAAATCTTGTATACATCCTGTGTGTGTATGTATGTGCATGTGTATGTATGTATATGTGCATGTGTGTGCATATGTGTGTATGGGATGTACAGAAATATCTCAAAACACCCCTATTTAGATTTCCTTCATATTTTGTCCAATAGTTACAAACGTACTAATGTTACTCAATTTCTAAAAAAAATTAGTGGGACATTCGTTTTGTTAGTAAGTTATAAATGAATTTGTGCCAAGCATGTCATTAAAGTACCTCTTGACTACACAGTTTGCCGTATACTATTGCGACTGACGCGTGGCGGATGCAGGATTTATGAAAAGTGCTACACTTGCTGCAGTCTTATCTTTCAACTTGAAATCTGGTAAAAACATGCATTACGTCCCTTTTCACGGAAACAATCCTATTTATTGTTCCAATGTTCTCTACGCCTGAGTAACCAGCGCAATTACATCAGTTCATGTTCATAGGTTTAGCATGACAGTACAACATCATTGCATCATCGTACAACTACAATTAATTTCAGCTCGCCATCACTTTTCATCCGGTCATTACTTTCCCATCAGGATAGCAAACTCCTCGTAGTTCACTTTTCCATCTCCGTTCTTGTCCGCTTTCGCCATGTAGCGGGTTAGATCGTCTCCGCTGACGTTTTGACCAAACAATTGCAGTGCGCTGCTAAGTTCTTCTGCCGAAAGGTATCCGTCGCCATTTTTGTCCAGTGCTTGGAAAAACTTCAGCACCGGGTCGCTTTTTATTTTCTGAGCAACCATGGCGATGAATTCGTCAAACTCGATGGATCCGCTGTGGTCTGTATCAACGGACTTCAAAAAAGCCTTCACCTGATGTGCACTGGTCGAATGACCAAGAGATTCCATCAAGGGACCCAGTTCTGCCCCGGCAATGCTTCCGTTTCCATCCTTGTCAAACAGAGAAAAATTCTCTCTGAACTTAGCTAGCTGTTCAGCTGTAAAACTGGCCATTTCTCCAACAAGCACTGAGTTGAACACTGCGTGTATGGACGCACATGTACAGTAAGTGCAATATATAGTGTCTCCCACGCCCTAAATTCTCTCAGTGTTATTTGTGTTGTATAGCAACTGAATACATTCCTGTAGCTACATTGATCTTCTGAAGTGCAATATTTACCCAGCAAGGAACGCAATTTGCAGTGACGTTGTGAGGTACACCCCAATCAACGATACTCGGAATCTTGGCTCACAGTATTGCAATCCGAGCGGGCAGTGATGCGGAGAAAGCTCTTTGGCTAGTCCGCTGTCGTGTCAACAGATCTATCATTTGTGAATCAAAACATATAGGATCTGTTATTCTATTGTAAAATCACTCAGTAAATTATTTTTGATTCATGTACCTATACGAAAATCCTTTTGTATGTGTGTGTGTGCGCGCGTGTGTGTGTGCGCGCGCTTTGTGTGCGTGCATGCGTGCGTGTGTGTGTGTGTGTGTGTGTGGTGTGTGTGTGTGGTGGTGTGTGTGTGTGTGTGTGTGTGTGTGTGTGTGTGTGTGTGTTGCGTCGATGCAAGTATACGTATGTTGGCACTGCTAACGCCAGAATTTCAATACCGGGAGACGTATACGGTTTCCTATTTTCTTAGTAAGGTGTCGATTCAATTAGGTTGGCTCATGTACCATGCACTAAAAACCGCTTGGCAGTCAAATCGCAAGCCATGCAGTGTGCACTAGCTATTTGTGCACGCTGATATCTCAATATATATATTTTAATGAAACTGGAAAGAGATGAAAAAAAAAAAGAAAAAAAAACCTCAGTATTGTTGAACACGGAAGTGGCTCATAGCAGCTCTGATTACATACAGGTGAGAGGTTACAACTATGCAGGGTTTGTAAATCATAACGATAGTGATTGCGGTATAGTAAAGCAGAGATCGGCCCGGTTCCGCGTAAAGGAACCTAACACATATTTTTTATTCGAGGTGTCAAATTCTAGAAGTCTGCGGAAATGTCCTCTACACATTTATGAATTTTGAATTAGCCATATACAACGCAAGCGGCGTACTGGCAGGTCCCTTTTCGCGGGAGCGATCCCATATATTTATTATAGCATCTGCATGGCAAACTGTCATATAAAAGCAGTTCACTGCATGTCAGTTCGAAACTTACATGCAGTGTACGCCCCTAGCTATATCCTGGTCCGAATCATACATAGCCTTCAGCATGAAGAAGCTGGCCTCTAACTCATTAACCCAAAGCGCCGAGAGAGCCTATCACCTGCTACTCGTATATATGGTAGTTGAGGGGGGCATATTGATATTTCTACCCCCGAGGGCATGATCCCAATGTAGCTAAACTTTAAATCAGTCTGCCACTGAACTGAAGCCGTTAATTCGATACTTTAATACGTGTCGCGCCTCATCGCTATGTGCAGATGAATATCACAGATCCAGATATCGTTGTCGTAACCTATCTTATGCGTCACATTCTTACGCTGTCGGTTAATTTAACACCTAGTTGGGCGTGGTCCTACATTAAGGTCGGTCACACCCAACTAGTCAGATGACACGGCAAAATATACCACATCTCAAGCATATCACGTGCTCTCATTTATGTACTGTACGTGTGGGATGTGTTCTGTGGTTAGTTCGGCAGCAGTTAGACGAGTTTTCATTCCACCGCTGGTTCCCCGTTCCGTCTCGTTGTTGCACGCGCTGTTCATTGTTCATTTGTTCTATTATACTCTTCGGTTTCGCTTACTTTCCAAAATTCAGTAAGCAGATGTGCGCGTGTTCATAATTCAGAAGATTGGTTTAACTGTATTAAACAAACAACATTGCACGCCTCATTGTACAACTAAATCCATGCAATTTCTGTTCTCAATTACTTTCCCATCAGGATAGCAAACTCCTCGTAGTTCACTTTTCCATCTCCGTTCTTGTCCGCTTTCGCCATGTAGCGGGCTAGATCGTCTCCGCTGACGTTTTGACCAAACAATTGCAGTGCGCTGCTAAGTTCTTCTGCCGAAAGGTATCCGTCGCCATTTTTGTCCAGTGCTTGGAAAAACTTCAGCACCGGGTCGCTTTTTATTTTTGAGCAACCATGGCGACGAATTCGTCGAACTCGATGGATTCGCTGTGGTCTGTATCAACGGACTTCAAAAAGGCCTTCACCTGACGTGCACTGGTCGAATGACCAAGAGATTCCATCAAGGGACCCAGTTCTGCCCCGGCAATGCTTCCGTTTCCATCCTTGTCAAACAGAGAAAAATTCTCTCTGAACTTAGCTAGCTGCTCAGCTGTAAAATTGGCCATTTCTCCCAGCACTGAGATGGTATGGACGTACCTGCAATATATAGTTGTCTCCCACGCCCTAATTCCAGTGGTGGTTCTTTGCGTTGCATAGCAACTAAATAAATGACAATGGAGCTGATCAAAACTAGTCTATTGCAGTGCAATATTTACCCAGCAAGGAACGCAATATCAAGATCTTCCTATGAGGTGACGTTGCGGGGTACACTCTAATCAGCGATACTCGGAATCAGTGCAATGAAAAAGTAGCACATGTGATCGTTCCCGCGATCTAGCGCATGTTTTTTTTTCCTCCCAAGATTTCAAGCTATGATACTCTAGAAATCTGAAGTGTCCTTTAAACAGCGATACTTACGCACTGAGAATCGGACTATCTGTCATGGAGTTGTATTTTTAATTTGCCATATATATTTCAACGCAGGCGTTCATGTCTATTGCACGTATTATGACATAATTATATCATAACAACAGTGGTTAGAATCCCCACTGCAGACAAAGGGCGAGCTTAGAAGCTACATGTAAACTCAAATGCCCAAAATGAACGGCTCTGACAAATGTACAGCAAACGAGTGGCGGTCTTGAGAGATATTGTAAGGGAACTCATGCAGAGGAAACAGTTATAACAGTTTAGTTAAATGCGCGTTTTACCACCTTTTCTTGCCGAACTGGTGCATCGAAAGGACACTTACATGATGGCTGATGTGGCGTATTTAATTTCAATAACAGGTGGTTTTAAGTTTTCCGCCACATGACTTTTAGGTGTACAGGTGTACGTACATGCAGCAAATGTAATAAATTATTGTGTACTGGCAAACACCTGGTTGCCTGTATAGCATGCAACAAACGAAGGAAAATATACCAGTATACTCCCCCATGCTTTGGTGTGCAGTTATTAGAAATCATATGCATTCTTTCTTTGCAAAGCACAAAATAGTAAAATGACAGTAACATGTTCCGCACCCCATTTGTAGTTCTACAAAACTATACCTATATCAACATAACACTTCAACAGTGCTATGAAAGTAATGAAACGAGCATGCATGTTCTACGTAGTGATTCGGTTGCAGTTTATAAATAAATAACCATGCATGAAATCTCTCCATACTCTTTGCATGTTGCATAATCAGGGCACGTACAGTACAAGTATGCAATCTATTTATGCACGATTTACAGTGTAGCACTCTACATTCCTACATTGAATTCATGCACCCACCAGCTTGCAACCATTGTCTGTGCTTGTCTATGGAATGTCTCCTGAAAGCAAAACCTTCAATAGAAAGGTGTGTGAGTGTGACCCCACACAGAACCAGTGAAATGCCACTTGCACATATCTATTGTTCACAGCCCATTCAAAGGAATTGCCTCTAATAAGAGGTACAACATGAGAGAATTCCAATAATAACTTGGCATCTAAATACCACTGAAACGAAAAGGGACCGATACAATCACTCGCTTACCGATTCACACAGAACAGCGCGATATAGTCACTAACAACAAATCCGTGAAACGGCTCCACGTCTAGAAGCTTCCAACAATTTTCACCGTGTGTAGAAGCTTTCACTAGAGACCATATCATTATGTACATAACGATGGCAGGGCATTCACTGACTTTACACACTTGCTGCTGACGGAGGAACGGCCGTCAAATTTTTAGGCATTCAAACAATAATTATTAAAACAATACAGATTATTTGAATAATCGTGAACAAATACTTTTTTGTTAACTCCAACTTTCTCTCTTTCTATTGGCACTGTAGTTACCATTTCCTCAAAGTGGCACCCTTCACTAAAGCAGTCGTGGACGAAGGACACGGCTTTTAACACTTTGCATCCTTCAACTGCTTCGATATATCGCGAAAGTTCAAACATGGGGCAGTCTGTATCACTGAGTAAAGGTTCACCAATCCTGATGAACAAGGGCTCAAACATTTGTATAAAACAAACTGTCGATCCAACAGCCAATTTATTATCATTATTGAAGCAATATTGATATCATGGTTTATGTAAAAATGATAGTCAGCTATTGTCCCAGGATGTTATCAACCTGTTCCATGTTGCTATATCAACATTGACGCAATGAAGATAATATATCAGTATTGGGTCATGTTTTATATCATTATTGTACCAAGGTTTTTGCGTTTATCATCCTTGAGCCAATATTGGTAAGGGTTGGCTGTGTAGATTGAAATTTCTTCTCACGTGGGCTAATTCGTACTCACGTGAGAAAGACATACAAACGTAATACTCATTGTTTCTTTCCTCCACGTGTGCGGGGAGACTTTGTGAAGCTGTCAGCAAGTCTTGTGATCACATGGCGTGGTAACTATACATACATGTCGAATGACTTGTGTATGTAATGTTTTTCTACGCGTCACAGTGTGTAACCGTTCCAACCTAATTTGATTGAGGCCTTACTAAAATGGAGCGATGGAAGTCCGTTTGTTTGGGAGTTGGCATGGATGGCAAATTACGTCTTTCTATATTTGCATACCGCTCCGGTTATTGAATCCCCTAGCAACTGCTTTAGGAACGATGCTAAATCCGCTCGTACGATTCTATACTAACGAGGGCGCCCCATTTTGAGTGTCTGTAAGCTATAGATGGAAATACAAATACAAACACACCTAGCAGCATTTTGCAAATGCTAACTGGCTCAGGCAAAATGAACTGCAATTTCGCGTTGTGGGATTCATTGGGTATCCAATTATTGATCTCGGCCCCATTCCTACATTCGTGTTATTGTCGCTTACATGTACGTGTGTAACTACGGCAGTACTAGTAGTCATTCGCAGAGACCATGCTTCGAGCTGCCTCGTACCGTTTTCCCTTGCAGCTAGGCAAGCAATTGAGAAGGTAAAAAGGTAGCATGAAAACGAAGGGTCGAATGTTTTCACACGGAGGGGAGGGGGGAGTGACGGGGGTGTGAGAGGAGCACTGTTTTCGTCAACAACTTCATTTAGATGAGAATGCTCTCTCCTCCATGCCGTTACAGCTACTCGTCCAGCGTATTTGCTGTTCCAAACGCCTACAATGAGCCAGTCTTATCCTTTGGTCCCGGCTCGTCTGAGCGGACGTCACTCAAGAAGGTTGGCACAAATCCGGGCTGCATTGCTTGCTACTCTTTATTTTGACTCTGTTACTTTTCAGACACTTGACAGCATGAAGGACCGCGTTGAAGACATACCATGTGTGATAGGAGGCAAGGAAATATTTAGCGGCAACATCCAGAAGCAAGTGGCGGTACGGTTATGTCGAGAGGGAGAGAGAGAGAGAAGAGAAAGAGGGGGGGGGGGGAGAGGGAGATAGAGAGACGGCGTGTTTCTGCGTGTATAGGTATGTGGCGCTCGTACACGCGATGTGCTTAAAAGCTTGTATGTAAGTCCGTGCAGGGAATTGTGTGACTCTCTGGCTGCTTTAGTAGTTTAAACCACGAAGGAAAGAACACTTCCGAGTGTACTTAATTACTAGGAAAGTGTAAATATTGGTTGGTAAGGGTGCTATGCAAGACTGATAGTGATGTTATGAAGTGGTTTGTGATGGCATTTCCTGCTTATATATCTTTTTTTTTTTCTTATGTATTAATTTGGCTGTAACCTAATTCCTCCAACCTGCATACCATTACCATGGCGACCGTTTTATTTGCAGCCGTTTGATCACAAAAGGGTTGTTGCCAACATTCATTATGCGTCCAAGGTATGTTCTGTGTGCACATGTGTGTTCGTAAAACAATGGCTCGTGTGTGCATGTGCAATTTTGCAGAGTTTGATGTCTGTAGTGTGTATTCCTTTGTTGAACAAGATGACTGGGGGGGGGGGGGGAAGGGGGTATTTGGGAATTTATGAGTTAAAAGTTTTGGAGATGAAACATCTTTTTCTATTGCCCAAATGGGTGGGCATTATTTTGACCTGCCTTCTTCTCGTTCTTAAAGGATATGATTGTACAAGCCATTGAGGCAGCTATGAAGGCCAGACCAGGATGGGATGCCATGCCATTGGAGCAGAGGTGAGAGGGAAGGAAGGGAAAAGAGAGGGAGGAGGATGATGAGGTGAGAGTGATGAGGTGAGAGGGAAGGAAGGGGAGAAGAGAGGGAGGAGGACAATGAGGTGAGAGGGAAGGAAGGGGAGAAGAGGGGGAGGACAATGAGGTGAGAGGGAAGGAAGGGGAGAAGAGGGGGAGGAGGACAATGAGGTGCAGTAGGCATTGTAGGTTCAACTATCGCTTGATTACTTAGTCCACTGTTCTAGTGCAATGAGTTGTCATATTTAGATCATTTAGTGGACTTGCATTTGTGACTTAATGGATGCGAAAGTGTGTTGTGTTTGCGTGTGTGTGTGTGTGTGTGGGTGTTTGTGTGTGAGTTTGTGTGTGTGTGTTTGTGTGTGTGTGTGTGTGTATGTGTTTGTGTGTGGGTGTTTGTGTGTGTGTACACATTGACCTGCTTGTATGTATGGTCATTTGTGTCTCTGAAAGTGTGTGTTATGTTTGTGCTACATGTGATGTAGGTGTGTGTGTTATGTTTGTGCTACATGTGATGTAGGTGTGTGTGTTTATCTGTGTATGCTATATGTGTAACATGTGACAGTGTGTTAGTAAGCATGTGTGTGTGTGTGTGTGTGTGTGTGTGTGTGTGTGTGTGTGTGTGTCAGTGTTTCGAAGTATGTGTGTCTGTCGGAAGTGTGTGTGTCAGTGTTTGGAAGTATATGCATGTGTGTTCGGAAGTATGTGTGTGTCTGTCTGTGAATGTTCTGAGTGCAGTTGTACTAAGGCATAAGAATGTCCAATGAGGTTGTTTGGAGGACAGGTTACTTTAATCATATACATAGCTGGCACACCTCTGACCTTTTGTGGGTGCCTAATGACAGCGTTAAGTAGTGTCAATGAAGTGTTACCAATGTACACCTTTACAAATTGCACCTACCCCCAGTGCTTTTGTCATGCCATTGGGTATATTCTGCTGAATGCAAAACTTGTTGACCTTTGAAATGTTAATTCAAGTTTTAGAAAGGGAGGTATTCCTTTGAAAGAATGGAGTGGGAAATCAAATTACAAATAAAATATGGCTCCACCAGATGTGAGTGGTAACCGTTAAGCAGCCACAAAAGACTATTGAATTATTTGGCCTCTAATGGTCAAATTTAAGTAAGTTTGCCATAGTACTGCATCAGCACAGGGAAATTTTCTCCCAAATATACATAACTGTTACAAGTCTGAAATAACAGGAGTCACCCGAAACATATCAGATGCAGTGTTAGATGTATGGGCCCGATAGAGTAGAATTGCATATGAGGTTTTTTTGTGTGTTTATATTCTCTGCCAAGGGGGGCAATGATGTCACACACACACACACACACACATACACACACACACACACACACACACACACACACACACACACACACACACACACACACACAGTGATGAACTTCATTGTGTAAGTCCCTAGGGGTTATGAATATTCAATGAGATTTTAATAATTCATTTATCCAGATTTGGGTTGTAGCTGCTAACACCAACAGGGTTATAAGCTGATCAGCAATTTGAGTCTGGGCTAGGATTCCCACTGGCAACCATTTTGTGTCCTCTTAAATATGTGTTTTTGGTTCAGTGTGTTTACATAATTCCTTCATTTGAGGGGTTGACTATGTAAACTCACTGACCAAAAATAACGTTAAGAGGACACAAAATGGCTGCCTGCTTCCCACAAAATTTGAAGCAATTTGGATAAATGAATTATTTCTTTAAGACCTCATTGAATATTCATGATATCCATAACCTGAAGGGAAAGTTCATCACTAATGAATAGGCCTATTTAGTACTTTTACATGCCAGTCCTCAGCCATAACAAGAACAAGGCTAAAGCACTGAACTCCCATGTAGGCTGACTAATTATTCACAGGGCGCGATACATGTATTTCATAACTTGGAGTTTGCAAATATACAGTGATTTTGCGTATTCCCTAGACAGTGTATGTAATGTAACTTCTATTTGAGATTAGGGTGGTACAATTGAGCTTGGAATGACCTGTGCCGGTGTTTGCAAATGAACTATGTATTATTACGTAATATAAAAGTACGTGTTTGAAAATTAAGATATGAGGAAGATCAATAAATTGAAAATGCTGTTTATTGACATGCTATTATCAAATGCCGATTTTAGTACACTTGTTATAACTGGAAATGATCTCTTGTAAATTATTAAACCTTTTTTGTTTTGAAATCCAAACTAATCAAATTTTAAATGAGCTTTAGTAACTAATTGTAGTAATTTAATCGGAATCAATAGCCAGTTTGCTTAACATATTCAATGACTAACAACAAATGTTTATTAAAACCTTTCAATATTTGGTCAATTGATTTTAGAGGGTGTTGATTTTTCTTAAATGTTTATTATAAAGTAAATTTGACGTTAGTCATTGCTACAAACTACATGTACTGTAATCAATCTCAATCTGCTTTCAAATTACTTCAAATATGGCAGGGAGTTATACATGTACAGTAGTTATCTACATGTAAAAGCTTCACTTTCACATGCGAACACAACTCAACCGGTACATGTACTGTACTTTATCTCTGCAAAGGGTGGAGTAGAGTACATTAAGATTATACCCCATGAGAGCTAACAAATGTAGACCTGTACATCATCCTTTGTTGTTCTGCAGGGCAGCAGTGTTCCTCAAGGCAGCTGACCTCATCACTACAAAGTATCGGATGGAAGTGTTGGCCACCACTATGTTGGGTCAGGTGAGGACACCACTTGCCCCTCCCCCCTCATGCTGCCCTGTCTGCATCTACGTGTGTTCATGTCTCTAATGTGTTTGTATGTGTGTGTGTGTGTGTGTGTGTGTGTGTCTGTGTGTGTGTGTCTGTGTGTGTGGGTGTGGGTGTGTGTGTCTAGCATAATCACCCCTGTGGGTGGTAGTTTCTCAATTTGATTTACTGTGAACTGGAACGTTCGTCTAACACATGAAATTGGACTATTGATTGTGGAATTATAGGGCACTGATTAGCCATACATTTAGCATCGCTCATCGCTGACTAGGAAACCACCACTTGGGCGATTATGCTTTGAGCAACATACGTGGGCATGTGCATACATGTACAGTACTTACAGCTGGTAGGCCAGGCGTGTTTTTTTTTTGTTGAGCACTGCATGATGGAAAGCACCACAGAGGTAGATTAGGCACATGTGAGGCTACACACCTGTATGAACAGACCACACCTCGTGTGAGCAGGAACAGAGTCCCGCCATATGAGTGATAGGTGTGCTATAAATAAAAGATGGGAGTGGCACTAGACAGAAGAGAGGATGGACACTTCAAGAAGCAGTGGGGTGGACAACAGATGAGGGCACGATGGGCAATAGTTGGATGTAGAGGCTGTTGTGAGTGACAGTTGAGATCAAGAACTGGTTGCGGCAGTTGTGACCTGTTACCTATTTGAACTTGGTCACATCGCTCACTCATTGAGTACTTACATATGTGATATTCATTGTACAGTCTGCCCTCCTTATAGACCCCTTTCGGCGATAATTGGCTGGTATGAATATTCACTATGAATAAATGTATTACGTGGCAACCGTTGCTATCCTCCATTTTGACGGGCAAATTTTCATTGCGTTGTTGTACGAGAACCTGGGCCATAGTCTTAGCAATGCCAGATTCGTGTTGTTTTGTAGGATGTAGAAATAGAAGGTGTAAAGGATCTGGAAAAAGGTTCTGTATAGTTCCAGCAGATCCAGTTCAACGACAGAGATGGATTGATGCCATTAATCGTAAACACTGGGTGCCAACTGTATATACTCGTCAGATTTCTAGTGTTAGGATTCATGTTTGAAAGAGTTATTGGACTACTGAGGAATAAATATAGGTACCTTACCATTTTGTTGATTAAGCGACCTTCTGACTCAACACCCACTATTGATAAGATACTTTTGGTGTGTGCTGGTTGACAAATTTGTCTAAATCTATTGTATAACATGTTAAATGTTTCATACTCATTACACATCAGTGTACACCTGTAATATTTTTATATAATTATATGTTCATTTATTTGGGTCCATTTATCAAAGCTATGCACTTCATTACAATACCATTCACCTTCTGGCTCTTCAACAATGCCAACACAAGAGAAATGATACCATTCCATTGAACATTCAGGAGCGTCACATCCGATCATTGGCCTAAATGCACTCTGTTTGCATATGCAATATGGAACATCATCATTTTCAGAACTGATTCTGGCTTTGATAAAATTCTGCTTCTTGTTCGAGCACATAATCATAATTGTTAGAACTTGATATACTTGGCTGTTGAACACCACATGATGTGAAGGAGATTCAGCCAAAAGACCTGATTTTATTGAGTTTGTCAATCATTCTGGCAAAATGAATTTCAAGAAGAATGCCTTCAATGATGGCAAGATTGAGTCAAATTTTTTTGCATCTTTGAATATTCACTCACCTTTTTTTGTCCAACAATAAAATCACAGTAAGGCTTATTACAAATAGAAAGCTGTCCTTGCACTTGATAATAATCATGGATAGTTGACAGAGACAACTTTCCATCTTTATCAAGCTGTAGGAAGCTTTTTTTATCATTGATTTGCCATGGATTTACATCTCTATACTTATACGGACACTTCACCAGATCCACAACAACTACAATCAATAATTACCATCTGGGCTGGCACCAAGATAAGCGTAATTCTTGCTGATGACGAATCCATTATCTGATAGAGAAAATTTTGAAGATCATTTTTTCATTAGCTGCACATATTCTTCTATAGCAGAAACCTCATTAGACATCCCCACTTCAAAGATGGTATATTCGGGTTTACACTTGTATATTGCACGATTGATTTCACCAAAGACATCGGAAACACTCTTTCAGTACACTTGGCAACCTGACCAAACATTGAAGCAGTTATATGATCTATTCGATAGTCAAACCATAATGTGGAACAAGATTGCCCTCTTGTACACTTCTCAACGAAAGAGATCTCATCCAAAGTATAGTTTATTGTTTCTTGCACAGCCTCTGACAATTTAACAAGTTCATGTGATGTGCATTGAGTGTGCTTGGGGTCATAAAGGCTAGTGAGTAGAGGAGGGTTGATTGCTTTCTACATCTCTTTGTTGAGACGGTTTAGGTGTTGACTTATAACCAGGAGTAACAGTGAACAGAGATGCACTTTGTGGATGCATCAATAGACCATTTTTTTCAAAACTGGTAACAGATGACGTGGTGATGTTGTAATATCGAAATTACAGTGATTTCATTTCACTATAGGTCTTTTAAAGTTGATGTCTTGAATGGTTGATGGTTTTACCTGTTTATAACAAATTCTTTAAAACTATATTTTTAACAGTGCTGCTTACTTTCTTTGAAAAAGCTTGTTTCCAAACACATGGAAGTAACGTACTAGTCTTGAGTGTTAAAACCCAATTGGAAGCAAGCTACCACCTTTAATAACACAGCAGCAACATGAGAGCACACTTCCCCTAGGCTAAAATACAATAGTTTGTAAAGTCACTATAACAACAATGAAATGCATCTCACCCAGCCATACATGTGCAGTGTGCAGTCACAAATGATCCAGATCTCGTCTCAACTGCCATATCATTCAGCTTCTGCGATGAATTAACCTTTGCTATTAAAATGCAATGTGTTGTCTTCAATGCCTATACTGTGATAAAGGACAGTTTGGACCCAACCACTTCAGACAGATCACAATGAATATACCACTGCACACCATTTAGGGTAACGAACCTCTGATAATAGTTGTAAGCTTCAAGACTTTTGTATGCTTTTGAGTTCTGTGTCTACCTGGTGCGTCAATAAAATACGTATACAAACTTGGAAAGTCCACAGGGGGCCACAAAGTACGTCATCAATCCATTCAGTACTGGGGACTGATACGGGTCCAAGTTTGAGAGTTAACATGCTTGATTCGCTCACCCGTCCACAAAGGCATTGTAGCTTCTTCACATAGCGATCTAAATCGGATCCTTTCAGCGTAGAAATATAGTCTTCTGTCATTGATCGAATATAGTAGAGAAAGGTCGACCGTTTCCACTCTGCTCATCACTATCAGTATGACAGAATCGTGCCACTTGCAATGTGTTATCGCACATTGCCCGTCAAAATGGAGGATAGCAACGGTTGTCACGTAATATATGTATTCATAGTGAATATTGATACATGTACCGTCCAATTATCGCCCAAAGGGGTCTATAAGCTCCGTGTTTGTTCCCTGAGCTTATAAGGAATTTGAGCTTGTAACGAATTTTTTTTTTTGTGCATGTACCTACAATAACATTATGAATTTAATTACTGCATTTTGTCCTGCAAACACACTAGATGCCTAAAATCCTCTGAAATGTTATGCCAATGTTATCACCCACAACTGTAAAAGACTGTCCTTGCCCTGGGTTATGAATTAATTTAGGTATACACCCCTGAGCTTATGAGGAGGGAACGAGCTTATAAAATGTAAGGAGGCAGACTGTGGCAGCTGCAGTGTTGTGTACATGCAGGTCATTAATGAATGTCGTGTTAATCAAGGCCCCATGCAATCAGAGCTTACAGGACTCATCGTCATTCCAATTAGTGCCCATACTCATGTTTTTTTTTTGCCATCTTCCACGTACAGTATGTGCACACCTTGGCTCTTGTGTTCTGCAGGCCAGAAGTGTGGGAGATGGTCGAAGTGAACGTGCTCATGTAGTATCTGTGGAACATTTGTGATTACACTGTCCATACATGTATATGTGATAGTACGTGTGCAGTTATGTTCCGTGTTAGTGTCTGTAGCTCGATGTAATGTGCAAAATGACTTGTCAAAATAAAAACTGGAAGCATTTGTTTGTTGAAAAAAGTATGTACATGTACACATGTGAGAGAATCATTGTCCAGCAGCAATGTCAGCATAACTTATAATAATGCACACCATAGCATATTCGGCACTCAATTTGATGGACTTACTGTGATTGTCAACCATGTGATTCTAGGCAAAGACTGCCTTCCAGGCAGAGATTGATGCGACATGCGAGCTAGCAGACTTCCTGCGATTTGGTGTGCAGTACGCCATGGAGATACACAAGTCCCAACCCTCGCTCCATTCCAACCGGACCTGGAACCGGACCGTGTGTACCGAGGACTGGAGGGTTTCGTGAGCTGCCATCTCCCCGTTCAACTTCACGGCCATTGGTGGGAACCTGGTCTCCTCCCCAGCCCTGATGGGGAACGTGGTGCTGTGGAAGCCCTCGGACACGGCCATGCTCTCCAATTGGACTGTTTTCAAAGTGCTTCGTGAGGCGGGTTGTCCCTGACGGGGTGATCAACTTTGTCCCGGCCAACGGCCCCCTGTTTGGGGATGTTGTGGTCTCCTCCCCTCACCTTGCTGCCATCAATTTCACTGGGAGTACCAGGTAAAGGGTGGAAAAATAAGGGGTTAGTCAAACAATATTGTATCACTTAGACTTTTGTCCCTCTTTATATGTATGTGTGTGTGTGTGTGTGTGTGTGTGTGTGTGTGTGTTGTGTGTGTGTGTGTGTGTGTGTGTCTGTGTGTCTGTGTGTGTGTGTGTGTGTCTGTGTGCACACACACATTTACGTGTACAGGACATTCAAGCACCTGTGGGGACAAGTGGGGAAGAACATTGACTCCTACAGGTATGTGCTGCCAGTAGTGTACTGTATATATAGGGTCATTGCTACATGTAGGTAAACCTTTGAGAACTTTTTGTGATGGAATGTAGCTACTGCACTACTGCCAACTTGCGTAGCGTGCAGCGAACATTGCTGTTTACTGTGCAGCATAGTTTGTACTATTGTTTTGAATTGATTTTTTGACATAGTTCTTTCTCGCTATTTCCTTTTTCACATTCGTAGGACATACCCAAGGCTTGTAGGAGGTAAGGTCATTGTTAGCATGTGTGTGCGTTATTGCTATTGTGTGTGGTTTGTGTATGCGTGTGTGTGTGTGTATGCGGTGTGTGTGGGTTGTGTGTGTGTGTGTGTAGTGTATGTGATGCGTGTGTGTGTGGTATATGTGTGTGTGTGTGGTATATGTTGTGTGTGTGTGGTATATGTGTGTGTGTGTGTGGTATGTGTATGTGTGGGGGGGACTGGAACCTTTTCTGATCGTTTTCCGTGATATATAGCATGTGTGCATGCTGGTGTTTTTATTCACTTATGATGCACACATAGACACACACACCACACCACACACATACACACACACATACACACACAACATAACACACACACAACAACACACACACATCACACACACCACACACACACACACCACACAACACACACACACACACACACACACACACACCACCTGTATTTACAATCGTAGAGGTGTGGAGGAACAAACTTCCATTATGTGCACCCATCAGCTGATCCATGCAAAGTCACTAATGGGCATCAACCAGAGCCGTGCTCATGCATTATTCATGAGCCATTTATGGCTAATCTTTATGAGTTTTGCCACCATGTGCTCATTTTGTTTTTTTTTTTGTATGTCAATAATTAAGGCAGAGTATAGTCATTTTGTTACTAAATAAATGCATTGCCTTTTTTCACCCACTTTGTAACTTTGTGCAGTAATGTCTCAGTCTGGGACAAGGAACTGAGTGTTGGCAATCCATGTGTAAGGATTGATGTTTGTTATATTGAAATTGAAACAGTTATTAGGCTAAATAGCGCATTTCTCAAAAGTTAATTTTAAAAAAATTCTTGTAGTCAGTTGATACTAGAGCAGCATCTTTGATTTGTTTGGTTTGAGGTTTTTAAGGTAATTTCAAGTTGCTAAGTGAGCATTTGAATACATGTAAGCATTCAGTGTAACCACAAGTAGTGAAATAAGGTCAAACAATCACAAAACACGTTTTGACAGCATGCTAGTGGCTTCAGTGCTAGATAAGGAATAATTTCCACCAGTTTGTGACCTACATGTCCATACACATGATTTAATCCATGTGTATGGACAGCCGGATTAATAAAGTGTAGTGCTACAAAGCTGCATGTACATGTATGCATGAATACATGTATATGTGTAACTCTTTGGGTGTCAGATGCATACCTCTATGCACAATTTTACTGCACACATATACAGTGTACATGTACGTGTGGTATAACAATGTATTCAACAGAATTGCCCTCACAATCTTGTTTAATAGCGTCTCGACCTATCCCTGGCATGCTTATAAAGTGGTTAGCAACAGTTAATGTAAAAAATTTGCAGCTAAAAGTTGGAAAGGGGGGGGGGGGGAGCGGGGATTATGCTTATATCAGGCTCCCAACTGACGTGTGATACTTGACATAAACAGATTTGGTCGTCTTGTGCATGTTTAGACAAAATAAAATCAGAAATTAGCCTGACAATATGATGTACTGACAGGTAGAAGAAGCCAACTAAAACATGGTGTACCTTGACAACTTGACAACAAAGAAAAGTGCATCCTTTCACATCAGAAAGGAGAGAAAAGACATTTTGAATAGTGGTACCTTTCACTGCAAAGTGGTAAGAGGTTCCACCCCACACTGACACAAAGCTACTAACCTTTAATTCAAACAAAAATTGGCAGTAGGAAAATATTTACATGTAGGTCTGTGCATACATGGTGGTCAAAGAGTTAAGTGTACTGCAATGACAAATATTGTGCTGTAAGATAAAGAAACATAACGTGTACAGTGTACATGTACAGTACTCTGTGCATATAGTGGCTTTCAATGCATGTTACCTTGCGTTGATTGTGATGTGTTCTTGGCAGTTACTGTAGCCAACTCATACTTCAGTTTGTTTCTTCTGTCAGTAGATAAATGTTAAATTCCACTCGTTACATTGCTTGGTGTTATCTTTGCAGAGACGGTGGTCAACAGTTCCATTCGGAGTGCGTTTGAATACAGTGGACAGAAGTGCTCAGCTGCCTCCAGAATGTACATCCCAGAGTCCTTGTGGCCACAGGTGGGCATGTTTGCATGTGTACTCATGGCCTGATGTTTGTGGTGGGTTGTCATCACAGTGCTGTGGTTGTGGCCATGTGTGAAGGTGGGTGTCATCACAGTGTTGTGGTTGTGGCCATGTGTGAAGGTGGGTGTCATCATAGTGTGAGGGTGGGTGTGGCCTCAGACCAGGCCAATTATTTTGTGGGTGGCAGGTGAGTAAGTTTTGCTGTAACTACCGATCAGTCCCTAAGTTGGTTGACTGGTGGTACTTATGTCAGAGAATACCACATTCTCAGGTCTGTTTGTTTTACTACCTACAGCACAGATCCAATAGTGACATGCAGGTTGATGATTATGTACATATGTAGTAGTGTGTGACTTGTACTTATTACGTAGTCCCGTACCCAGACCCAAAGTTATGTGGATTACATTACCATTTCCCCAAAATTCTGGTGACTGTGGACATAATTTAGTGCAGCAGCTCACCAGACCCTACTTATGCCGTTAGCGGTTGATGTAATCCACCCACAGCTGTGTGACGTTGGGTCTGGGTACGAGACTACCTATTACTGTTCTGCTGGCTGGGTTGGCCTATTGGAGTAACTGGTTTGTGTAACACATCAATCTAGTGTGCACTAAGGTATGGTGTGATAGTTGCTACCACCCTACTTCCCCCTTCCATTTTTAGGTTCGAGATGGGATGGTAACTATTATGAAGAAGATGAAAATCGGCCAGTGTAGGTCTATCCCAATACATTGGGCACTCACATTTCTTTTGAGTGTAAAGATTTAGGAAAAAGAATTAAACTAATGGGATATACCAGCACAATGGATTGCAGCCATATACAGTACTAGCCTACCATTTTTTATTTTGGGGAGTTGGATTGGTGTTTATTGTTCTACACTCAGCATACTTTTGTTTTATCGATCCTAAGTTTACTAACCCTAGCATTAAGTGGGAATATTATTTATCCACATGAACACTATGTGTTTGCCCCCTCCTCAGTCATGAATATGCACAGCTAGTGTATGCTTTGAGCATCACTATCACTAGTACTGTAGTGTGTATAATGATGCCTAATAGTAGCTGCACACACCATAAATGTGTACTTCTGGCTCATATGGATTCATGCTATAAGGTAATGTAATGTACACATCGACCATGTATGTTGTCCTTCTCGTGGCCCATGCAGCCAGAGGATTTCACCAGCTTCACATCTGCAGTCATTGATGAAGCAGTTAAGTTCACTGCGTATTTTTGCGCTCATTGTTTCATATCAAGTTGCCTTTCTGCGCACCAGGCTTTCAAACGCATTGCTCAGTACATAGATCTTGCCAAATCCAACAGTGAACTGAAGATCCTTGTGGGGGGTGTGGCCAACGATAGGTGGGTGTGTTGTACATGTATTGTTTTTGTACGTTTCACCAGAACCACAAGTGCTTCCATATTCAAAATACACACATTCTTCCTGAAAATGCTTTACCTTCGGTCCAACATCTACAGTATCGCCCAGAAAACAACTTGGCACACACGTGCGCATGGCCTGTTTGGAAACTGGTCTTTTTCGCAATAGCGCGTGTACAGTACTTGTTCACAACCCGTCTAGACACTTTCCACACATTCTGATATAAAATTCACACGTTGGCAATTTAGTATTAAATTTGAAAAAACATGCGCGTGTTTACAAGGCACGCGTGTTGTCTAGTTGCGTCTGTGAGGTACTGTAATCTGGTTCGGGACAACCATAACTCCAAATTGTCCATCACAGAAAGTGCAGGTGTGGCATATATTGGGTAGATAGAAACATCCCTCAACACATAATTATATTTTTATTACATTTACCTTTGATGTAGATGGTCAGCTTTGGATAGTTTGGACCTATTATCAGGTTGCCATTTTGAAAACTAATGTGCCATTCAGACTTGCTCCAAACCTAGGACCAACATGGCAGAGTTTAATGCTATGAATTGGTTGTATTTATCCATCATTGCGATCAAAACATACATGTATCTACAATTTAAGTGCATGCAGTTTTCAGTACAAGTCTTGTGTGGTAATCTAGGATGGTGGTGTTTGCTCATAGGTTGGCCTACCAGAGTCCACTTGCAATCATTGTATACAATGATGGTCCATGCACCTAGCTTGCGACATGGGACTGTACACAATGGTGCAACATAGCAGGGTTTTTTTTATAGTGACAGTTGAAGCCTAGTTGCATGCAGCCATGAGGCTTTTGTGTTACAGTCTGAATACTCAGGACCCATTTTCGCTGGAAGATGTGGTAGATTTGGGCATACATCTAGTGTGCATATAGCTGTGTAAATCAAAAATGGATACAGGGGCTAACTTGTTGAGGGAGTGGGGGGATCTTGACCTACCACTCAGGTGTGGAGGTTTAGTTAAAGCAGGGTAGCTGCTACTGCTCCTACCTGGCTTATTGTGGGGTTTGACTGACTCCTGTCTTTGTTACTGGGTTTGTTGTTAGCTGGTGAACCAACAGTGTTTTTAGTATTGAGGCTTTATCTGTTCCGATATAATTTGTGTTTTTCCTCCTTTGCTGCAACACACAACTCTGTTTGTGTGTGTGTGTGTGTGTGTGTGTGTGTGTATGTGTGTGTGTGTGTCTGTGTGTGTGTGTATGTGTGTGTGTGTGTGTGTGTGTGTGTGTGTGTGTGTGTGTGTGTGTGTCTAAGCACCCCAAGATATCTCAGTACATCCTGAGCTTGTCCATGCAAATTTGCTTTTCACGTTTCAGCGCTTGTGTGCTGCTACCAAACATGATCTGAAATCTTCCTCCGGTCTGCAAGTCACACACACACACACACACACACACACACACACACACATACACACACATATTTATGAGGGAGAGACATTATTGAATCACGGAGTCTTCCTTTTATACAGTAGTGGTTAGAAAAAGGTCTTGCTCTGTCTTCGTCCCACAACGCTTTACGGTTAAACAATTTAAATAAGTAACTAATATTTGTAGAAGTCGATACAAAGACAATAGCAATCACTTTGAAAGCATTAAACAAGCTGAAGACCTGTGCGTTCACATGATTATTCGCTAGTGATCACACTTGTTGATTATTTGAAACAATGACATTTCAAAGAGGAATCATCTTACTGAGTTGAATAGTGGATAATTAAAAAGCGCAGAGCTAAATGAGTCTCATACCCACCCGATCACACACCTACAATGCAGTCATTCATATTAGGGTTATAGTCAGAAGAAGAAAATTCTGTAACAACATTGGCAAGTGACAAGGCCATGACAGACAATCATAAATGATCGTCTGTCCAGTGCCTTTTGCTTAATTAACTGTACACTATTCATCGTGCTGTGGTTGTTTACCAAAGCCCTTTTTCTGATCACTAAGTACTGTAGGCTAAGTACTGTAGGGAGGATATTTCTTCTTTCATTACAGTTTACAGTATTTGTGTAAGTATATGTACCTGGATGGTGATGATGAATGTACACATATGAATCGTGTTACTTGTATGTCCACTGACCAAATAGATGTATTTCATACAAGTAATTGTTTAGAGTACAGTACTTTCACACACACACACACACACACACACACCACACACACACACACACACACACACACACACACACCCAGTCCTGTTGCATTGTGTTTAATAATTCTTTCTCTTTTGTTGCAGTGTTGGCTATTTTATTGAACCAACCCTTATCCAAACAACGAACCCAAAACATCGCATCTTTGAAGAGGCATGTGGCCGTAATGTGCATTGGTATAGTGTAGCCATGATAACGGTTTGCTGTGTATGTTGCTGATTTTGCACTGGTGTCAGCAAAAAAAAGGAATTTCTCTTGTCCTTGATTGCCATCCAAAGTGGATGACTGGGGCCAATTCAGTGCGGTGTGTGCACGAGCCACAAGTGTCTCTGCTACACGTGCATGTACTGTAACAGTGAACTGCAAGTAAACTGTTTTGGATTGTTTCACAGCATGTTTAAATACCAGTACATGCATAGGATTATTGGATTTTAAAAACACATGCTAAAGTGTTCATTCCCTACTCCCCCCCCCCCCCCCCCCCCCCCCCCTCCTCCTCCTCTTGAATACAGGAGATCTTCGGTCCTGTCTTGAGTGTTTATGTCTATCATGACAAGGACTGGGAGTCAGTGCTCCATTTGGTTAGTTCATGAGGGCTCCGCCCCCAACCTGCACATTAGCCACACCTGCGTTTACATGTACATAAACTGATTGTGTTGGCTAACTTATTTGGCATTCAGAGATTGGGATTGGGTGGTAATTGCTGTAGTTGCAAACACGTTTATGTAATGAGCACAATTTACGTGTAGTAATTACCTGTGGCACGCTGGGGGTGGGAGGAAGATAGCCATATTTACTTCACATGTAGGCTGGTGATGGCCAGTATGCAGTACATTGTATTAGTAGCTCAGTCGTTGAAGGCAAAGCTCTTTGTAGAATTTGTGTGTATCTGTGTAGGGTGGCTTACGCCCCATTGCATCACTTGATGATTCGAACTTATAAACCCCCCCCCCCACCCACCCCCCCACCCCCCCCAAACACCCACAACCACACCCACATAAAAACACACCCACCCCAACACACAACCACACCCACCCCCCCCCCCCACCCCCCCCACCCCCCCCCCCCCCCCCCCCCCCCCCCCCCCCCCCCCAAAAAAAATCCTTCCCTGTCTTGTTCAGGTTGATGAAACATCTCCGTATGGGCTGACTGGTTCAGTCTTTGCCAGAGACAGAGCTGCCATTCAGAAGGCCTCTGCTGTGCTGCGCAACAGTGCAGGGAACTTCTACATTAACGACAAGTCCACTGGCGCAGTGGTAGGGCAGCAGCCGTTTGGAGGGGCCAGGGCCTCTGGTGAGAATTGAGAGTGATGGATGCAGGGTTTGCGGCTTTGGTCGCCTTGGTTGTGCTTTCTTATGTGTGTAGTACTGTGACATTAAAGGTGAATGGTAGGTGGTAAATGGTTGTACAGGTATTAGCTAGCAGAGAGGATTATTTACGTATGGATTGAAAGCATTAAGCTGTCCAGTAATCAATATTGTTCACTCATAAAGGGGTGATGAAATAGACATGTAAACAAATGCATATATAGTTCGTCTATGGGCTGTAAAGTGCTGTACAGTGCACTACAGTATGTATAGATGTTCCATTTACTGTATATGAAAGGAAAGGTTTATCTTTTTACATGTCGCATGCCAAAATAATGCATGTACATATAAAAGGGCAGATTGTAATTTATATAGTACAGTCAATCTTCTCTTTAGAGGACAGTACCACTGGTCAAGTGTGTGTAATTTACTAGAATTATGTTCAGGTGTTGTTAGTGCAGTGTGTGTGGGTAGAAGTGTGTTTCATTTTGGTGTAGCTGAACAAGTACCGTATAGCTGGGAAATCTGTGAATTGGGAGGACACTACAATTTCGCGGAAAAAACCTTCACAAAATGCCTCTTCTTACCTGGGTTATATTAATCACGCCTAAAAAAATTTGCAGATCCAAAAGCAAAGTTTTTCACCCTCGAAAACTTCCAGCTATATGGTACTATTCAAGGTTATACAATGATATGGCTAGTTAATTTGACAACTGGCGAATATTTGTATGTGCTATGCCCACACTGCACTGACGTTTTTTGGTTCCAAGTATAATTATGCATGTATTTGAGAGGACGATTCGAATGTATGTACATGTACTCATTCTGGCATTGTGGACTTTTTAAAGCATGCAGTCCCTAGCCCATCTTTGGGTTAAGGGATCAGGAATGGCATTCCCTGACTGGTTGAACTCCTATTAGATTTTACCACTTGGCAGTATGTGTCGTTGGCCTGTATGCTTACACACGGACACTTACAGGTACAAATGACAAGGCTGGAGCAGCACCCTATCTCCTGAGGTGGGTGTCACCTGTGACCATCAAGGAGACCTTTGTACCAATTACAGATTGGAGTTATCCCAGTGTGGACAAGTGTTGACACAAGTAGGGTGACAGTATTTTTTGTTCATTTATTTTGTTTATGTGTCCATTTCTGTAATTCAGTCAGTGTTGAATATCATCACTGCTGTGTACAATGCACATTGAATTTCTCATTTGTTGGTGTGCTGTAAACAGTAACAGGTGTGGAGTGTAATGTTTTTTGGGACTTGCATGTGGGTAGTTTCTGGTCATCTACAGCTTTGGTCTTCTAAGATGTACATAGAGTAATAGCATGTTCTGGAATGTGCCACCTGTACAGATGTAAGCAAAGGTGAAGGTTTTTGTTCCTGCAGTTGGTTCTCCAACTATTGATTAGCTAGTCCGAGGGTGTTAAGTTGTGTTAATAACAGGAATGCTTTCTAATGTTGACTAGGCCTTCTTTGATTTGTTTCTTTTTTCTAATCATCAGGCTTATTGTATATGGGCGTGGTTTGCTGACACTTATAATGTTTACAAAACATGCTAAACATGTGCTAATAAGCATTTCAGAAGTTTAGACTTGTTCATAATACTTTCTTCCATCCTTTTAAGGCAATCTTGTGTTCTTTGGGCACCACCCAGGTGCTATGTGTGGAGTTTCAGAATGCTTACAATTGGAAACATGATATACTCTAATCCATGAACAGGTGGTTTAGCTAACGACCACATGTGCCTGGCACTAATAATAGGAGTTTAAGAATCTTCAGTTGTGTTGCTAACAAAAACCTACCCTTTTACCTGAAATGGGTGATATTCTTTTTGCTGTATTAAGTTCATCCCTCATCACATGACAATAGACCTTTATATGGAACAGCTACACTTGGAGCTGTACATGCAAGTTAAACCCAACAGTGTGTTGCACTGCAATTATACATTATGAAACAAATTCAGTCTTGTCGCACAAATATCTACCCATGACTCAGATGTTTTCTCGGTAGCAAGTGTCACGAGGAACATAACTGTGTGCCATCGCTACCAGCCTGACCATTAATACTAGTGATTTGTCATCAAGCTCATCTTGAGTAATGGCTGTCATGGTGACGTCATCATCAATGACTGGGAACTGCATGGGCACTAGGTATATATTACAATGGATCTACTATTTGTATATGTGACATTCGCACCTATTGTAAATATGAAAATTATATTATTTATAGATGAAATGTCCCCTATGCGTCTCTGTTCAGTGTTATCTCTGGGCCACCGCGCATATATAATAAAAGTGTTGAAACTGAAAAATAGAGTGTCTTGCTATCCATTGCGCTCGCAGTATAAATATTATGCATAACTGAGGTTTTCATACATGTAATTGATAGTGCATGGAAAATCTTGTATAGATTTTTTTTAATTTGATTAGAATGTATGGATCAGGCACCTTCTCATCTGTGAGGAAAATCGACCACATGCAGGACAAATTCGACACATCAGTATCGATTCAAAATAGTGTTCAAGGGACCTGACACCGTGCCTGCATTATATAGACCTTATGAGCGAACGACTAAGCTTCCTTACACTTGATTGTCCTGTTTCGCTTCGGGGGGTGCCCATTGGAATGAGGGGAGATGTATCTGTGCAGCTGGAGGTAATGATTCATTACTAATACTTGTGCTACGAACAAATTACGGATTCAATAACATCGCGCGAAGCCTTATATTTCTGGTTACGGTACAGGATATTTTTTGTTATTGATATTATTATTTTTACTTAATAATATAAAAAGGCTTCGCTAACGATAAAAATTCAGTTACCCAAAGTGTGGCTAGCAGGCAGGAGATACAGTGGGTCGCCGTAATGGAGAAGAAGACATACGCTGTTTGCATCGCCATTCTCATAGCGGCCATCGCTGTCTCTTGCCACGCTGCTGCGAGCTCGATCAACAGCACAGTGACTTCCATGACTCCCAGCAGTGCGGTAGTTCCGTCACCGAGCACCTCGTCGAGCACCTCGTCGAAATTGATATCGACTGACATTCCAAAACCCACTGGCACGTCAACTCCCAGCGCCAACACCACCTCCAGCACCGCATCGAAAGGGTCAAATTGCTGCTCCCATGGCTTCTCCGTGGGTTCCAGCGACCGTGGTAATATCGATGGGCCTCGTGGCTTTAGTGGTCAATGCACTGAGGTGTTGATTGTTATATGTGTACACGTACTGTATCAGTGCAGGCCCGTACGTGTAATTTTATAATGTACCTGTACGTTGATACATAGAGAGCTGAGATCAGTGCAAGCGGTTTTATATATAAATGCATTGTACGTGTGAATGTTGTGATGAACGCATATATCGCCGAGCGTCATGCGTTTTCGTTTTATGCAGTATGGGGAAAAAAAGGGGACTTCCTTAGGTGAGATAATTGTTTAACAGCCGCTGCGAAAGTGACTTGGATTGTATGTATTGCATGCGCTTCCGGTCTCGGCTTTTTATAGAGCGGCACCTCCTGGCGCCATGTATCTCTTGAAGTATACGTAACGCGTCATTTATCGCCGATCTATTGCAACTTCATGTCACGATACAATTACATGTACATCTGACAAAACTATGCTGTCGAACTTCTTTTGTATATGGGGTGAGTCAGATCAAGACAATTACAAAACGTACGTTGTAGTGGGTATCGAATCTAGAATAGAGAGGGAGTCTGAGGCCCAAGAGTGCAAGCAATACCAGTAGTCGCGTGAATGTAGCGTAACACGTTTCTTGGTAGACATTTAAATAAGCATCTAACCAACAAAGAAACAGACATCTGCCTGTTATAATTCTTCCTTCTATAGCTACCCATGCAAGTGTATGGTGTTGCCAAGAGCATTTTTTGTTATGAGTGTATCACACAATAAAGAACAAAGCAAACGTCAATGAAGCAAATCCTGGAATTCTAAATGACACTCCTATACTCGCTGTAGTTTGTGCAGCGTGGACCTAATCCTATGTCGAACGTTAAAGGGGGTGGAGAAGAGGGGGGGGGGGGGGGGGGAGGGAGATAAACGCCGATACATACTCACTATGGCTATAAAGTACAGTTAATGGACTAATCTCGATCGAAAGCCACACCCAGGGTGCCAATCCTACATTTATAGGACCCATTTTTTTATTTAGGCATGTGAATAGGACTCTTTTGATGTTAACAAGTTCTATCATAACATGCTCACGTCGAAACATCAAAGCGCCCCATTTGCGTGTCTAAGAATGGGTCCTGTATATATAGATTAGCACCTTGGGCGGCTTTCGATCGAAATTAGTCCATAAACTTTACGAGTTACTTTATAGCCACAGTGAGTGTATGTCGTTATCCCCCTCCCCCCCCCCCCCCCCCCCCCTTCTCCACCCCCTTTATCGGTCGACATAGCACGCTGCGAATAGGAATGTCATTTAGAATTCCAAGACTTGCTTCGTTGAAGTTTGTTTTGTTCTTTATTGACTAGGGAGGTATGACGCACCCTAAACAATGGATGTATGCTCTTGGCAACACCCCCTGCATGGGTAGCTATAGAAGGCAGAACTACACTGCAAAAACAAAACAACGATTTTCACACCTTGTCACTCGAACTTAAACGAGTGACATTTTAATCGAGTGAAAAGCACTCAACGCATTATTAGCACTAATCTCCTCTATCGATTGAAAATCTAAGCGAGTGACAGTCTCTGGCTTTAGTAATGTTCATTATTTCATACAGCTTACCGTTACACACGGCCAGCTTTTTTCACCGTGCATGAATCACGTGCGTAATGAATCCGCTCGTGATGCGTGGGCGATATCGCAGGCGTAATTGAAGCGTTAGACGGATATGATTCATGTTTATGTGTCGTATGTGATTCTTACATGTACTACCAAGACCACGCCCAAAATGAAGTTGTACCATGACAGCTTCAAAATGTATCGGTTGTGATAATTTAGTTTTATTCGGTCGAAAAAGCAATCCTCACTGTACGACGTTTAGTATCACATCCGATTCTGAATAATGTTTTATTTAAACATGGCGTCACCCCCCGCAAGGCTCTGAACCAGGCTGCCGAGGTCAGAGACGAGGCTGGGGGAGAGGAAGAGGACAAGGCAGGGGAACCATACAGTACATTAAAAACTCATACTTATAATTTCAATTATTAAATTTTTTAACCTCCCTCCCTTCGAAATAAAAATGAATTTGTGACAACATATAAAGACGCGCTACTACGACAGAGAAAAAATACTGATGAAACAAGTAAATAAAAACATTCTCTAACGAGAAAGTTGTTGGTATATAGGATTGACCAATGGTGGTGTAAAAGCACGGAAGCAAGAGTGACAGAAATTTGACTGGAAAATTGAAATAGGCCTATATTTAGCACACTAACGTTATAAAACCCTGAGTAATGGGCTAAATATAGGCCTATTTCAATTTTTTTGTCAAATGTCTGTCACTCTTGTTTCCGTGCTTTTTACACCACCATTGGTCAATCCTATATACCAAAACTTTCTCGTTAGAGAATGTTTTTATTTACTTGTTACTATATGCGTCTGTGGTACTTTTTATGCTGAGTGTTGAGGTGCTAAAGTTGGTTAAATACGAGCAAAATGCCGTAAGTAACCTAGAGTATAAAGTCTGGAAACACCCCCTGGGAACGCCTCACTGCCATTCAACCAAGTCCCTCACCTGCATTCAAAGCAACGAATTACCAAGGGGTTTTGCATAGCTTTCCCACCTGTGCATTGCTGTACTTGTACATATTTTGCCATTTTCTTGCTCACACTCGATGGTAGGTGGCACCCTTTTGGCTTCTACCCGTACCTAACGACCTCGCCTTGACCATCACCATGGTGTGGCAAACTGGGTGACCAATTGTAACCCTTGGTCACAGTAGGCTCAGTGGTAAGGACGTGTCAGAACTCCTATGCACAACCAACTCTCTGGTTTCCACAGACAACTAACTATGCCAAGTGTGATGGGATTTCAATCCGAATACTTATAACAAACAAAGCATGAGAAAGCATTTAGCTCTTTGGACACCATGCTAGTTCATATACATGTATGCAATATGCATGCATGCATATACACACATCCGTTATGAATTCTACATGACAGTGTAAGTAAGAAATGTCTGGATCACAACTTTGCCACACTTCTGACCTTATAAGTACATGACATGTTTGGTTACTTTACAACTGTAGTAATTATGTTTCTTCTGAAGAACACATTGTTCAGATGACTTCACTAATGCTATTGACTCCCAGAACAGGGAATGTGTATCCCACATTAGTGTAGTACAACATGTTTAAAATCCCAGTTCACTCCATCTCCATCTGCAGTTCATAATAAGTATGGTTTGTTACAGCCGTATGTGTGAGGTAATGATGGACACACAGGATGTGTGTATGTTACGCGCGATCGATGGATTTGCGCGATCCATCGATTGCGCTGCGCCATCGATGGATCCATTGATTGCGCACCTATCGGTCGATCGCGCTAGCATCGATCGATCGCGCAACCATCGATCGATCGCGCACTACTGCGCTTGCGCGATCGATGGATGGAATAAGTGCACGTGCTTTGGTGTGAAACAGTACTTCAGTTGCTAAGGCATTACTTCAGGCCAGTCGCTTCATTCACTACAATCGGATGGATCCGCTTTTCAAGGAGCCATGCATGACGGCTATGCTACCGCCAAGCAGCCTCGACTAAGATCTGTGTTTTAAGTCAAGAAAGGTTCGAAGCCATCGTCCACCATCCATCGTCCCCACAAGACAAAGTACGTTGATCCCCATTTCAAGCACTGGGTTAAAAACTTTCAACTTGCTGATCTATCTGGGACTTTTCAAAGCGCTTGTAATTCCAAATGAAGGGAACAACAAGGTTTGTATAATACAGTTGCATATTGTAGGAGGATGGTGGGAAATTATTGCGTGTTGTACATGCAAATCAGCTATGTGACATCGTTCACGCTGTTCATGCAGATGAGTTGAAGCATAGTGGCTACAAGAAGGTGTTAGACTATGTAAGTGCATCCTCGAGATTTCGTAGCCGTGTTAACAATGTTGAAAGAACTTGCATTGCACTTATATGTTAGGATGACTTTCATCTGTCTAGTAGAAAGTGGAAATCGCACTGTAGAGCAGAAGATCGCAGCCATGAAACAAGATGAGGGGCATGCTGGAAATAAATATCCTTGGGTTTCATGGTTACCTTGCATCATGTTCTCCATGAATTTTGAACGACATGAAGGCATAAAGGACATGTTGTATTTGGTAGATACCCTCCAGTTGGTTTCTTTCCCGGAGCTGAAAAACATTGTGTAGATGAAGAAGACCTGCTCATAACATCAACTTGTGACAATCCTCATACAGCTACATTGCAATCTACTGACACAGCAGCAAAAAATAGACAATAATCTCCATCCATCAGAGATGATAGAAATAATTCTGAAGGATGTGTGAATTTAGTATCTCCTGGCCCTGTGTTGCTCCACAATCAGTATCAGGCCCAAAAGATGAAGTGGATGCAGATGGCGAGGTAGAGCACAGTACATTGAAACTGCCATCACAGGTGTCAGAAATCCTAGACAAGCAGCAGGAGGAAGATGAGGATGATTCTAAATCAACAATCCACACAGCAAAAGAAGATAAAGTTCGTGACAATACGCATTGGCAGCTACACATATGGCAGTGAAGTACAACAAGAAGGGAGTTAAGACACAGGTGTTCAGTGTAGGTGACAAAGTAACTATTGGTATCCCCAAGATGGATCGAGCCAAAACAGAAATGCCAAGACTTCCTTGTGAAATAACTAAATTATTTGGAGACAAAGTAAAGACTTGAAACCTGCAGAGTTATGATGGTAGTGTAGCTGTTGTGTGTGGAGACATTACTTTGTCGCTTCGTGAAGCAGCCCAGTAATTTAATCCATGTAATAAGTTCACCAAATCCGGCTGTAAATGTTCAAGTGAGTGCAAGACAAATCGGTGCATCTGTAGAAAAAACGGCATACAGTGCTCCTCCATTGTCATAATGCTACAGTTTGCACAAACACTCAAGTGCCAACACAGGCATCAAGAGCACCATTATTGTCACCAGGTGATAGAGCAATACTTGACAAAACTGCATGGTTGAGTAATATGCATATGGAGGCTGCTAATATACTACTCAGAGAAGCATTTCCTGCAGTTGATGGGCTCCAAAATCCTATCCTTAAACAGAGCATGTCCTTCGGTGTCCTTAGCTTTGAATTTGTGCAGTTTCTTCGGGTTAACACAAAACCACTGGCTGGTAATATCTAACATTGGGGACACAACTGCACTACAAGGAATTGCGTAGTCACTTCAAGAGCTGTGTTGACACATACAGCATAACCCCATTCCTTCCCACTGTTGTAAAGCCATCAACCACGTGTTGTACATGAGATTAGGGAAACGGGTGTACTGCAAATGCCGAGCTCCCGACAATGGTAAAACCAATGATCCGTTGCTGTGCTTGTAGGCAGGGCTTCCACCCCGAATGCATTGGAGTCGGAGCACAAACTGACAAGTGGAAGTGTCCCACTTGCACTTTGATTCATGTGCATGCTTCAATGATTATTCTTGTATAATGTAGTTGACTCATGTCAGTATTCACAATTTTTGGTGATCAGTGTACGTACAAGCTCTTTGATTAACTACCATGTAGCTCAGTTCACTTACTAACATATCTCTATGTACTCTGGTTGAGTTGTACACAACACCAGTTTTTAACATAGACGTATACTTTAAAGGTCCGTGCACTTGTAGGTCTCTATAACGCAATCATAAGCTAACACTTGGGTCCCAAGTAAACTGTAGGAGAAAGCCGTAGTACTTGAGACTATAAGCAGGCATGTAGCGAGTACGCAAGCAATCTACAGATTGCGCCGATTCTAAAGCTGCGCGATCGATCGATTGCGCCAAACTCAGCAGTGCGCAATTGGTCGTTAGCGCAATTTCTATAGTTGCGCGATCGATCGATGATTGCGCGATCGAACCGATAGGTGCGCAATCAATGGATCCATCGATGGCGCAGCGCGATCGATGGATCGCGCTAATCCATCGATCGCGCGTAACATGTACACACCAGTGCCCCTCCTGGGTTTGACTTCAGCATCTACATGGCTGGTTTACATGCATGTCACTGAATGCATGTACAACATGGTATTCAAGCGATTCTTTGTAATAAACACAACACTGACTTGCATCACACAGATGATTATATGGTTGTGTGAGAATGCAAGTATATATGCACTTTGCATTCAAAGAGTTAGACAGCATTAATAATAGCTTTCTATAATTGTATCTCACATGTAAATGGCACATTGCTTTCACTATTATCTGTCTATATGAAGGTGCTTCCTCATAACAGTGATGAAGGACCCATGCAGGTTCCCCCAGCTTTTTCATCATGAGCCACCACCAATTGATTCTGTCAACAATTGAAACAGAATCAACTCATGTTGAAGACAATTTCGGAGACAGTTATGTTATGTGCAGTGTATTACATGCAGGCTTTATGTTACATTTCCACTAAATGATTAGTGTGCTTAGATGTTTTCAGTTCAAAGTCACCACACTACAGAACCAGATTTCAGACCATTTTCATTCAGAATCGATTGCCATGGCATATTTAATTGTTCACAGTCCACGTCCAATGGTAGGTATTGTATAATGAAGAGCTATCCCTATCTTTGTGTTATCTTTGACTTAGGGGGAGTTAAACCTAAAGTTCATCTTCTATACACTAAGGCAATTGCAGCCTTCCCTTCCATATCCAAGTGTATCTGCCAGGATTTTACCACCTCAAAGGGTATGTACAATAACTGATAATTTATTATAAATTGACCTTTTAGTATCCCACTGCGAAGGGTATACCTTACTACACTAATTTAATTCATCAAATGTACTTAGCTGCTCAACACATTGCGAACATTCTTTACTGTTTCTTGGTTAAGCCCATGGGTTGCATAAGGTATGTCTGCTACAGTAAAGATATACTTTACTGGATTGAACTTATTAGAGAGGTGTTCCATGCATTACGGTGCCTGTTGGAAATGTGTTTGTGAAAGATTTTGTTGAGTTTGTGGTAACTGGGAAGAAAGTCACAGGTTGTGTTCATGACTTCTTATGTTTTGAAGAGAAAGTGGGTGTTTTGGTTAATACAGAGGTGCTTGAGCAGTATCCAATCGACTGTAATATCTGGACTACAGTGCATACCAGTGAATGCTATTCTGTGTGTGCTACCAGAAGCAAGTACATGGGCTATGCACATTTATAAACTCAATCAAATTCCCGAAAATACTACCACTTCGCTAACACAATTCATGATGGTGTGAGTGTGTGTGTGTGAAATTGTCTATGTTTTTGTGTTAAATTTGTGTTTTTTAGACACGTTGCCTTTGTGCCTTTAAGAACAAATAGCATGCATGTGTACTGATGACTACCATGCATATGTTATGATTGCACAGGATTATATGGCCTTTGCAACACCCTCATCCTTTGAAGAAGCGATCCATTGAGCTAGGAAATATGCCTGTAGTGATGGTTCCATTGATGATATATCCTGATGATACAAGTGGCAACAAATCAAAGGTGTGGAACAAATTTGATTCATGGTGCTTTCTACTAGCAGGACTTCCAAAGAAGGAAAATGCCAAGCTTGAGAACATACATTTAATCTGTACTTTAAACAAAGTATCCATACTGGAGTTAGCAGTTGCACCTGTGCAAGAACTTAAACTACTGGAAGATGGAATTGTTAGCTATGATGCCTGTTCTATGTTTCCTGTGCAACAATCCCAGAGCTGCACAGATACATCTATGTAGTCACCTTGGCTCAAGTACATTGAAATTCTGCCGAATGTGCAAAGTAAGTATATTCTATTTTTAAAAGTTCATAATATGTTTATTTATTTCATTCAAGGTTGATGTATCCATGTTCATGGACACGTACTAAGACAGAAAACAGTGCAGCAGAGATCGGCAATCAGGGCTGCTAGAACCCAAAGGGCAAAACAATCAACTGAAGAAACGTTTTGGTATCAGTGATGCTGAAAATCCATCTTACATTTCTGTCTAGATGCAAACTAGTCAGCATATGTAGAGGTATGGGCAATATAACATTGAGCCCCCTCCCTCTAACCTATAAGGAGTACACCCTTTGAGGCTTTGCATTGTTTGCTACTGGGACTGTATAAATACCTGTTCAGGCTTAAAATGAAGAAGCTTTCAACTAATGAAAAGGAAGAATTGTGAGCACGCATATCTGCCTTTTCCTTTCTGGTTTCAATGCGCATATTTCAACGACATGATGAGATACCACAAGTCTTTTGTTGGGCAAGACTTTAAGCTGCTGGCTTCAACTTGCAGAACATTTATGGATGGTGGTGAAAAAGAAGTGTGGAAATTAAGCTATCAAAGGTCAGTTCAGGTAACACTTGTAATAGATACATATACATATACATGTACAACATGTGTCTACAGGTTTTAGAATTGCATATTGTTAGCCATTTGACCCAGATATGGTTGGTTTGTAGAGTCAGATTGTGTTACTGCTATTCAAGATCACTTTCCTAGTCTACAAGGAAGTTGAAAGTCCACCTACTGTTGCACCTTTGTGAGAGTATGCTTCAATTGGACCAACATCAGCTTGTAATACTGAATGGTGAGCGCTAACTTTAGACATGCATTATACTTATATTCTATTCAAACAAAGGTGTGAAAGCTTCAATTCAATCGTTCGTGCAGAGAACACTTTTCCAACAAACATTCTCCCAGCAAGGATATCGCCACAGTGTTGAAGAAGAGTATCTAGAACATCTGTTGGGCATTTCAGACAAGTAATATGCATATAAAATGTATATCATGTTACTCTGTAAAGAAGTTCCTATACATGTACAAATCAGCCGATAGTGTTCATCAGTTCAACTATTTGTGAGGGTGTTTTGGTGTGTTGTGTGTGTCTGTGTTGTGTGTGTCTGTGTTGTGTGTGTCTGTGTTGTGCGTGTCTGTGTCTGTGTTGTGTTGTGTGTGTTGTGTGTGTCTGTGTTGTGTGTGTCTGTGTTGTGCGTGTCTGTGTTGTGCGTGTCTGTGTTGTATGTATCTCACGATTCTGTTGTGTTGTGTCTGTGTTGTGTGTGTATCTGTGTTTGTGTGTGTTATGTGGGACATTCCTGGTTGAGTCATTCCATCTGGCCTACATTCATGTTCAAGTTGAGGCTGGTTAAGCACTGCCTCCACAGTAAGAGAATCCTGTGGAGAAATCTGGGCGTTGAAATGGGAAACAGCCTGCTGTAGATGAGTGTTGTCTGGGCTCCCTATGTCTGAGGCTGCTAATGAATAGATAAAGCCAGCACATGAGTGAAGAGAGAGGGAGCGAAGGCCTAGCCCACCTAGCTTAGGGCAAAGTTGAGCTTGATGCCACTGGTGTCCGGCACACATCTACTGCTAGGCAAGAAGCAAGCAAAGTCTCACCTCTTCATCAATGACTCTTTTCGAGGGCCACCAGCTCAATATTGCCCACCGCTGCAACTGATATACTTTATTTAGCAAGGAGGTAAACGTTTATAGTCAGCGCCTTTGTTCACAGAAAAGTAATCGAATTGCTAAAAAACAACGTGGAAGCATCGAGAATTAACTATTAATATATATTTTGCGAGCAGCTCATTTTTTGTTCACAGGATTGGGAATTGTTGGCAAAGAACGCAACGCTGAAGCGCTTCCGCATTACGTGACTTAGCCCTTGCTATGGTAGTGAAGCAGCTTGTCTAGAGCTGTTCGATTCGACATAGATACTTTAGAGATTCGATCACTCGTCATAACACTTTTTTTTTTTTTCTCGACGGCAATCCGCGCCTTGTGGCTTTAGGCGCTATCCTCAAGGAGCTCAGGATTGCACTAAAAATCCATTATTGGATTGTCACCTCTAGGGCACAAGTCAATCCGCATTTCGGAATCTTAATAATTATTTTTTACAGTGCGCGCGCGTGCACGCCTGCATGCATGCATAATGGCGTTCTATCAAAGAGCTGTACAAATACAATCAAACAGTGATTGCTATGCACGATCAACCGTGCGCTGGTCTTGCTATCACACAACTAACAACGCATATCTTACGCCATGCACAGTTTCAGCAGAGGCACCTGAGCAGCCGTGCACGTGAGTGACTTGCGCCCGACCATTTTAACCTTAACAAATGAACTGCTCGCATCATATCTCAATGCACATAGTGCAATGCTTTATGCAGTTCAGAACGTTTTATTAACTTTGCACTATTACTCTAAACTTCTAAATGAATGTGAAATAAATTTTCAGCTTTTTTTTATACAAATGAGTGTTTTTATTTTATTTTTGATAAACAGTACAAAAGGATTCCCACTGTATGGGGATGGTGTGGGGTAGGGGGTGGGGTAGTGGGAGTGGGGATGCAAAAACATTGAAAGCTGAACTAAATCAGTGCAGATCTAAAAAGCCCCCCATCCCCCCCCCCCTTTATTTCCATTCTCTTATGCACTTTTAATATAATAGTACTTATAATTTTAATATTATAGTACTTATAATTTTAAAACGTTCGCTACAGTTATATTGTAACCTCTAATGTCAAACAACAGCTTATTCAACCCTGTTTCTAATTTTAATCGAACTACCGAAACTGCAAACCTCAGTTCAAAAAAAAATCTTAACACTTCAATAACTCACTGTTGTGCCACCGTTTGATTATCTTATTAGATACACAGATGCATCCATCATCCACGTAGCTGTTACGATTAGATACATGTAACCGCACATATATACAGGTTTACACAACAGACACACATAACGTGACTCGTGCCCCTTGAAGGGATGGGATAGTTCGGATCAGGATAATGCATGCATGTGCTGGCTTTGACCAATGATCAATTAAGGCTGCCATAGAGGTCAGCCAGCACCTTAGAGACCTAGCGACATTTCCACCGCTGGTTATAGAGAAGACCTTCAATCTCTGCTCTGGAGCTCTAGTGCCAATGAAATTCATTGCCAGTACAAAAACACAGCACACTTGACATCATTCTCCACGTGCTCAGCTGTTTGTGCTGTAAGACATGCTCACCTTCCATATAAATTAAGCAGGGTCATTACAAATGCCACTGAACTGCACCTGCCCCTATTAGCAGGTGACCATGCCGGAGGTCTGTTCCCAACTTAAGATACACAGCCAATGTAAGCCAGCATATTGAAGAAACATCGCAGAAACCTTGTAAATAATAGTTACATTACCTCCCCTCTTGCAGGTGACACAGTGGTGGTACTGACAGAGGATCAAGAGCATTACTGGTACATATCACCAACTAATGCTGTCTGAAGCTCGTTTGAGTTCAATCCAACTCCAAACTGAATGAAGGAGCAATTGAAATCCACACCAGACAGCAATGCAGTCAGGCCTTATGAACAATGAACTGTCATCGAAGAGAGAACTGAACTGCATATCCTCAATTACATCTGACAGCTTCTGTAGTGCAGGGCTGTCAGCAGATTGATAAGGCATCAGAGAGTGATAGCCTTGTCCAAACGGGGTGTAGAAAACACACTATTTGCTCCACATGAGGATAAAACAGTGTATGTAGGCTGCTGCTGATGATTCAGGAGTGTGTGCAGCTCTAAATGCCCTCTCTGCAAACTGCTGCTTCCAAGCTGAGTTAGGGGCATTAACACCAGTACACTAAAGAAATGACAATGAACATCAGCATTAAGTTGCAAGAAGGTTTGCAGAAACTAGCTAGAGCAAAATGAAACAAGACATCAACTGCACATATGCAACTTGAGAGTCTAAACTACCAATTTCTTTGTGGGTAGACAGCAGAGCCAAGGTGGCGTGATATTTGCTCTAGGAGAATTGATCATAAAATGCAGCATCCTAGTCCAGTATATCAAGATTTGGCGTATGAGCTAGAGGCCTGTATAACTCAGGGAAACGAGATGTCTCTCCTGCACAGAGCAATTCACACTTCTTGAAGTTGATAAGGTACCCTAAGGATAGGTCTTGCAATTGAACTATGCTCACTGTTCACAGCCGGATCTGCATAAGGGTTATTTCCTGATAGCCAAACATCAAGCATTTTGTAACAATTCAACACATTCTTTATATCATGCAACAAATCATAGTCATGATTCACTGGGAGGACTAGAGCAAACAGACAGGGGCCTAGTTCGATCTCCTTGCTGTACTCCCAGCTGTATCCCCAGCGGTTACCACAAATGATGGATGTTTGCAGGGGTATAGCATCATGACGTCCATGCAACCAATCCTAGGAAGTGTTTGGTGCCTTCAACTAGCACAGAATGCATCTATAACTAGGTTGAATGCAATGGTCAGGTCAACCCTGAGATAAAACAAAGTTGCGGTCTGATCAATGGTCATCAATGCATCTGAGCTCATGGATGAATCACTTGGGCATGCCACTTCAACTCGCGTAAAGGTGGGAAAATTCTGTAGCCTTGTCTCCAAATCGGCAACACGTCACCAACTGCAATAGGCCATAAATCATGATCAGCAGGCAATTTGTTTCTGGTCATAGGATTATTGGTTATGTACTGTTTATTGATCTTTGATATTTGAAGTTGATTTCATTTGATCTAAAAAGGCTTATTGATATAATTATTCATAAATGTAATTTATTTGATTACCAAAGGGTAAACAATCATATAAACAAAACCAACACTCAACAGACAGATACATACCGGTACACACATAACTGACATCAACATAGTTCTTGCTAGTGTTGAGGGATCATGGATAAGAGTCAGTTGATCAGGATAGAATGTGCGCTACTTATCAGTTTACAATATGGGATCATTTCCGCGAAAAGGGACCTAACACACATACATTATAAAATTTCCACGTACGCGCGATAGAGATGCAACGCGTGTGTTGAAATGCATGGCTAATTAAAAATTCAGAGCCATACAATACCATGACAGATAATCCGATTTTCCGCAGTGCGTAAGAAGCAATGCGAAGAGGACATTTTAGACTTCCAGAGTATTAAAAAAAAAAAAAAACTTGACAAAAACGTGCATTAGGTTTCTTGTTCGATCCCAATTATGCTATTTTATTACACATGGGACAGTTTCTGCGAAAATTGCCCCACGGTTAAAATGTTATAAAAATGCATCGCGTTTAAATCGCTATACCTTCCCAACGGATAACACTATCGACTTCCTATTTTCAACACTTCATACTACACCATTTCTCTATGAAGTGTTGAAAATAGGAAGTCGATAGCGTAATCCGTTGGGAAGTTATAGCGATTCAAACGCGATGCATTTTTATAACATTTTAACGGTGGGGCAATTTTCGCGGAAACTGTCCCACATGTATGGTATATAAGGCTATACCATAAACATTAATTTAAACTGTTGCATTATCTATGGTCACGTTGGACCCAAAAGACTTTCCCTAATTCTTGCACCCTTCACAAGCTCAAGAAGCAACAACCGAGAATTGTGCCAGATGGAATAATCATATCAAAACTGTGCAAATGGGCTCAATCAACTACTAAGGGTAGGTCACCAATTGGGATTCCCGCTTCATTTAATCTTACACAGAGAAAGAGGATTCTATATCTGAAATATCCCTGGTTATCGGATAACCAGAGAACTTATTATCTGTTTTTTGTCCGATCTGTCTCAACGAGTTATACATATTTTTGAATAAAGCGAAGTACAATGAACACTTGCTGCAGCAGACAGACCTTTCAATGTATACCTTGATTGTGTCAGTACGTGCATGCCTAGTCTCAGGCCATTAAGACGCCGGCAGTATGCAGTTCATTACTAATAATGTCGAACGCGAACAAGTTGAATGGTTACAAGTAGTCTAGGTGATCTATAACAGTATGAAAACTCAGCCATGAATGATGATGCTTTATTGATGCTGGTGTTTCTGCATTTCCCTCCCCCGCCTCGTTCCCCTAAGCAGTCCCATTTAATAACTAGAATTAACAATGAACTCCGATCTGCATGATCAAAACATCAAAACAAACAACAAGAAAATGGGACCTATACTAGCAAAAAAAAAAAAAAAACAAAAAAAAAACTACGCATCTACTTATCCGTTTTTGTTTTTTTGTGTCCATGTTGCTTTTAGCAGTTTTGCCACGTGCATCCCGTAGCCGCTGAGCAGAATGGCGACGACGGCGACGGTCTGCCGCGGGACTCTGAGCTGCTCGATGACCCCGCTCCACAGAGAACTGTACAGCTCGAAGACCATGGGGAACACGACGAGGAAAGACAGCGACATGCCATACACGTCGATGTAAGGCGCGGTGTTCCGACCGAGCGAGGAGTAACAGAGGGTAATGCCGATGAGGTATCCGAGGGAGGCCGCCAGGAAGAGATAATCAAAGCGCACCATAATTCCCAACACCAGGCACGATATGGCGCAGGCGGCCTGTGCGCATAGTATGCCCTTCATCTTTGGTTTGAGCTCGGCGCTTCTCTGGTAGCGCTCGGCTACCCGCTCCCTGTGAGAGAAGTCGGAGCCGTCCGTGCCTTGGGCCCTCGGCCCTATCCTTGCTGCCATTGCTTTGAGGTTACGAAACAATAGTAACTAACAGTGGAATCTTTGGGGTTAAAACGAATCCAAGTTATTGCAATTAACTAAAACACTTTAACCTAATTTATTGAATAATTACTTCCAATTACAATTTTAAATAAAAGATCTTGATTTGTTGGTTTGAATTTGGTAATTGCTGAAAATTAATGTGCATTAATATCCTAGCTGCCATCATTGTTAGACGGCCAGGTCATACATTAAAGACGTTCCGTAGGTTTTAATCTATGACCAGGTCGATGTTTCTCAGTGTAAATAAGCGATGGACCCAACTATAATAAAGTCGCAATGTCCATTGAAAGCCACAGTGCATAGGCGTAGGAACCGGGGAAAAGGGGGGGGGGGGGGGGGGGGGGGGGAGGGGGGGCAGAGGGGGCCTTGGCCCCCCCAATCTTGGGCATTATGTGTATAAAGTATGCTGAATTTATATTAGACACACCCTTTGGCCCCCCCCCCCCCCCCCCCCCAATCCTGTTTACGTTCCTACGCTTCTGCAGTGCAGTGTACAGCCAAATAATAAGCCAAGTCGCGACGTCGGTAAATATGTACCATGCAGGCGCGCTCTCTTCCCAGTTGAGTATGTCACCAGAATTTTGGTCTTGATAATTTTTTGTTGGTCCGGTTTTACCAGAAATGATGCACAATTTGTTAGACTGCTGTCAGTGTCTTTCGAACATAATCATTCTCCTATGAGTATTTACAACGTTGTGTTGTAGTGATTCTTGTTGTTGGAAAAGTTGGACCTGAAAATTGATCCATTAAGCGTGCAAGTTCCAAAATTTCCAGCAATGAGATCTACCAGAAATAATGTTCTACCTAGTAATTTTGTAAAGTCATTGTGATATCACCATCGAATGCATACTTCAGCAATATAAAACCAATTAGGCAACTTCGAGTAAAAAAACTGATGAGCTTATGTAAAAGCACAGAACCAAGGTACAGTGAGTGTCAGAAATTCCTGCCACATGGACTCAGTAGAAATGATGCCCCTCTTCTCTGCACTTTGAACATCGAATCGTTTTTCTACCATCATTATGCATCCTGCAACTTGTGATTTTTGTTGTTGATGAAAAAGGTGACAGAATTCCTTGCTCTAGTCCATTTATAAGATGTTGTCTCATTCTGGACTTGCAAAACTAGGGTCTGTGCCAAAGCAAATTCACAAGCAAGGCTACTTCAGATAAACGATAGTCCTGAGAATCTTGAACATTCACATACTGTATTTGATTTGCTTTTCTGCACTGAGAAAGGCATTAACTCTGCAATGGTTCGCTTCAAAGATTCAGTTAAGGTACAGCATTCAAGCTATCACATTTACTAGTGGAGTCTGGGATGCTTGAAACAGCTCATACTGCTATCCAGTGGTTATCTGTGACGTTCAAACATTACAAAGTTACATCAAAAGTGTGCGTTATATATGAGGATGGCGGCATGTATTATAATGTCGGTACTGGTTCCGGGAACCAGTTGTAACCGACATTGGGCACTAGCTACTGGGCTGCCATCGATCGTAGATGATAATTCGGCAACCATAACAACCGCGACTGCACAACTGAAATGGGGTAATTATTTCACCGCACATGCAAATAAAGATACTGCTCGTCGCATGCAATATGCGCAAGTGCGTACAATTGGTGACTTGTATCATGACGGTTGCAGTACAATGTTATTGGTCTCTGTGAACTGCTTTCACTGGCCGCAGTTCTTACTCTGAAGCAAAACAAAAATGATACAAGTTTCTAATTTTAGCAAGGAAAATTATAAATACAGACTCTCTTCAATTCAAGCTCTACAACATTCGATGATGGAGTCCCTTCACATCTTCTTTGCCCACCAGACACTCGCGATGAATTGTTCATTTATAATGAAAACTTTATTTTTTTAACTGAAGTACAAATTTCAGTTTCAGTAAAGGTTGTTTCATTTTAGATTGCGGTTACCGTTACCCATTAGACTTTGAAAATAGTATGCATGAGAGTAGACGCCGCGTACATGTGCATATAGCCGTGACGTGATATTCTTTAGACCATGCGCACATAAAACCTTTTAGCATTCTCTATTTCTTGCATGCACAACAAAAGCCTCATCACAAAGATATAAGCAAAAAATGTTTAAACTAAAAAGCAGCGAGTAATTTTGTAAAGTACACGAGCTGGTATGACGTTACGGTGAACAGCCATAATAAAGCAGCTTGTTTGGGGAATTCGGCGGCATTCTGGAGACAATGTTAGGCGTAGCACTGAAAGAAAGATGCACAGCAAATTATTCTTCTATACAACTAAAGCATTCGAACGTACTTATTCACTAGATACGTCTTCATTTGTGCAGGAGTTAGAGGATTGTTAGTAGTGCTAAGATAGTTTGCAATCACACCAGCCTTCAGGGAGAAAATTATTGCCAATGCTTGCTATGATGTGAGTTACAACAATAAATGAACGTACCACATGGGGAGACGCAAATGAGGTTCCTGTCAGAAAATAATAATAATATATTTTATGTCCATATTAAAGGATAATACATGTAATAAAAATATTTTTAATGCAATCCCAACACTTATACTTGTAATGTCTGCAAGATCTCTAGACATTCTAGAACTATAAAAAAATGGAGTGATAATTATATTGTTAAAATAGCAATAATAAAGCGTAGACTAGATCTTATTGCATTGCACGTTATGCAACAAGTAAATGCATGGGCTTTGCAAGATGGTCTACATTGGAGCGGGTCTACAAAAAAAATTCAGGTGGAGGTAGTGGAATCAGCTTCTGCTCGGGGTATTAAGATTTAGTCTTGTGTTTCACTCAAATAAATTTAATTAAATGGAACTCATATGAAATTAAAAAAAATGAATCAAAACCGAAAATTTATTATGAAAGGGACTCTTTTATACTGTGCGTGTACAATGTACATGTATATCATTTTACATTCAAACAATGGCTCATTACTTAGAGGATATACATACACATGTATGAAGAGTGTACGGTTACCTGTAGCTGCCACCCAGCCTCCATTTTTGGAGGTTGATACAACGTTTACGCCCTGTTGAGAATAAAAATTAGTAATTTAAACATAACATTGTATCGCGATGCTTACCGGAGCAATGAGATGTGTGCAGGGACCGTAATTGCTGCCTTCGGTTGGACTTACGTAATACATTACATCATTAATGTCGCTGGCCATCACAGTGATTCTATAGAGAGTGGTATACATGGCCACATCGTCCGTTGTTGTATCCATGTAGCATGTACGATATTTGTATAGCATACACGCCAGATTGTCATCTGGACAACCTTGCGCCTCAAAGATCGACTAATTGTGAATTACATTTAGGAATACCTTAGAGCAGTAACAAACTACGTTTCCAGGCAGCAGTGTTCTAAATGAACATACCTGCGCACATTTTACCTGAAAGTTGTATTATTTGGTCATGCATCTTAATACACGTAGCTGAGCTGGTTACATGTACTTCTAAGTTACAACAGCCAACGCGACTACTAACTTTGTATCTAAGCAAAAAGAATTGTTCCCTGTGGCATTGATGCATTCGCTGAAAATGTATTCTTCTTTGTAATCTGCCACCTTTGCCAAATTGTTTTGTTTTACTTTTGTTGGTGCATATATAGGTATGTAGTGATTGCTCACTACCATGTGAGCCATTTGAGTACGATAAACCAAATTTCAAATACACAATGCTACATTAGAAACATCACACACTTCAAACTCTTAGATAAAGGTATAATTGTACTATCATATTAGTTAGGAGGATATACCTAGCAATTAAATTTGTTAATTTAAATGTCGACAATTTTTTGTTTTGCCACGTTTATGATTAGCAATTTCATGTCGATGAGTAGATAAAAATTTTAAGTTGGATTCATGCACGGCTGGTATAAAAGAATAGACTTACACTTGAGCAGCACTAGCAGGTGATATTCCACAGGCATTTAAGTTACTATTGCCAGCAGCTACCACAACGTAAATTCCCTTAAGTGGAATAACATAGCCTTTATCACATTATCAGTTCAGTACTATATCACGTACCTTATTTACCACCGCATTAGCTGCATCGTTTAAAGCTTGCGAGTAAGATCCTCCTAATGACATACTATAACGCACAGGGTAATAGAATATTTTTCACTTCACTACTATATTGTGCTTACTTCACTACTGATTTTCGGCCAGGCTGATGCTGACTCCATACCCATTTAAGGCCAGATATAAACCAACTATCGAACAAACACAGAGATGAGTCTGATTGCAAATCGTGTTGTATGTAACTTGCTCAATTTGTCCATTGTTATTGGCATCGAGTACACGGACATCAATTGCAGTAGCCCTCTTAGCTATTCCGTAGGTGTTTGACATTATGGTACCTAAAAATGTATATAATTAAATTGCAGGTCACTAGTTTTGATTAAAATTGTGTTGTCAATTGTATAAGCGTTTCTCACCTGCTACGTGAGTGCCATGTCCAAAGAGATCTGTTCTTGCAGGAGGATATTGAACAAAGTCCGCTCCCTAATATGCACATTACGAAACATGGTTACCGAGCCGGTACCCTAAGCATATCTTATAATTACTAAGCAAGAGTATTCATTCGTCACGGAGAAAATAAAGCAATATCCAAGGATTTCTATATGTACAGAGAAGCGTGAAATGTATCCATTTGTGATTTTTTAAAGGAAATCACGAGTCTTCTTTTTCTCTGTTGTTTCAAAAGTCTAATACAGTGACACATTTGGGAGATTAGGATAACATATCCAATTAAAAATATTAATTGTTTACAAGGAATTCATATACCCAAATAACGTCATTGAATCGCTTTTCATTATTTCCAAGGTGACTTGGGTTGAACATCAACGCAAAATTCAGTTGCATGTTTGCAAATTTTTTTTACAGGGACGCATTTTGATGAATATGGTATCAAATTTGACCACATAAGCATTAGACAAATTGGTTTTAATCGTGTTGTTATACATGTACTAACCCATTTAATTCTTCCTTGAAAATCCGGATGATTGGAGGCTATTCCACTGTTGATATCATTGATGAAAATGTGTATAATTGATTTTAAAGTATTGTTTCTAACCTGTCGAGGACATAGACATCAACACCATAGCCTGCTTGAGCTGGAATTAGAGAAAATTTGCATGTGCAGGTATACTTCTGAACAGGCCTACGTACTATCGAAATAATAATTTTTGTTTGTTGGACGAGCCCTGCTGGTGGTCCGTACAAGTCCCTATAGCCGAGGCGCATGGATAAATGCATGTATATAGATAAATGCACCCGATTCTTTCGGCTTACCCAGGCCGGACAGTTATATTGAACTAAACAGCCAGCGATTCCCACATTGTCATTTTCTTCTTGTTCAGCACTCGGATATATATTTCGGTCCATTTCTTGATCCAACGACACCAGTCGCATCTCTTTCACGTCAGAGTGAAACATTTGATTTCGCTCCACATATTTAACACTTTTCATTGCCCGAACATGGTCTCTTAGCCTAAATGAAAGTGCATCGTGAAAATCGGCACGGTATAGTTTAAATTAACGTACGTGTCGCTCAACTTTCCTCTGTAAGCCTTGAAATCTCCGATAACGAGCGGAGTCAGAGGTGACGTACTCTCTGCTGATGCGAGCTCCGCTACGACTTGTTGTTGTACGTATTCCAAGTGGACATCCACTGATGCAACATGCAGACAGTGATGATGATGATCGTGCACGTGCCCGTTATCTTCAAACCTTCTTCTGCGGAAACGCTGTCATGGAAAACCACTAGATATTCTCCATCAATAGCACTAGGAGAGTCTTCAGCCAGTAGTGGAGCTGTAATTAATGTACACGTACAGTGTAATAACAACGGAACTTAGTCTGAACCGCCGATACCGAGTCTGGCCGAGGTGGCACTGGCACTTGCAATAGCCACAAATAGAACGATTCCCTGTACGATCTGCATGAAACCTCAGTGCTCTACTGCCGATCTGCTGAATTGCGCAAAACCTTTTCTTTTTATGGTCGTCAATTTCCTTATACTACGCATGCGTACAATCTATAATCGGCAATAGTATTAATGCCTTCACATAAATAGTACGCTATGGAACTATTTAATGTTCTCGTATAAAATCCGTATTCTCACCTATACTATCTAAATAGTAATTTTAATTTTTTTTTTGTAGTTAACAACACATTATTCTGGGTAATTTAAAAGCCTTTTTGCTTGTCAAATTCGCGGATTTGTTTACTATTGAATAACGTTATCCCGCAAAGCGGAGACGCTTATTCGGCACTATACTTGGCCAATGGCTTAGGCCGCAAATAAGTTAACTGTGCCTATTGCAAAAACAGTTTGGGGACGAAAATGTAACAATCTAAATCTCTCAATCGTATAAAGAGAAAATAAATCCATGACTATCTGTTAACTTCTTCCTTGTCCAATGTGTGTGTGTGTGTGTGTGTGTGTGCGTGTGTGCGTGTGCGTGTGTGTGTATGTGTGTGTGTGTGTGTATGTATGTGTGTGTGTGTGTGTGTGTGTGCGTGTGTTTAAATCAAATCAGACATTCTCCTGTCACTAGCTACAGTTGTTTTCAATTCAACACCTCTGGTGGTCTTAGGCATTCTGCATGTCCCCCTGGCTTAGCTCTGTAGCCAACGAGACGTCCACCACCAGACTCTATTAATTACGGCCATTATCTTGTTACTAAAAGTGAGCATGTATCGTATTTTGTAATAACACTGTCATTTTTCAGGCTTATCCCGTGCATTCACTTGTGCTGGCATGTTACCTCAGCCGTTAGTGAACTTTTGTAACTTTGCTGGCATCGGACAAACCAAGAAGCACTACATCAGTTGTAGCTTTACAATACTAAACATTGGTGTATTTAATCCCATATAACTTCCTTATAGAATTTATGAATGGTGCTGATTGTTAACTCTTTCGCGGTCAAAGCCAATTATTGAGGTACACATGTACATGTAGTACATTTCCGCGTCGCAGGAAAACAGTTTCCAAACCTCAACTTACACCAATACGACCAGGAACAACCGATCAATGTACAAAGTGTTAAATCTTTAGATAAACAAAGTGGTTTTAGTATAGCGTAATATTGCTCTGTTGCGAGTTAATAGCCAACTACAAACTACAAACCTTAGGTTGGAGTCACTATTGCTTTTAGAACGTAAGATCTTTGATTTAGCGAAATGCAAACCAACCGCTTTGTATTGAAATATTAATTTCCTTCCTTTTGGCAAAAATAGCACTTTCCATAGAGATGTATACAAAATGCACTTCTTCATGCCTAAACTATATCAATCATGTCGCTAGGAAGTAATAGTACACGTACTGTACTAGACCTCAAAGATAAAATGGATTGACTAACCTCTTATTGTGAATTGCAATTAGGATACCTTAGACCACTAACACACCTCCATCTGACTTTGTTTACATGCAGTAGCGTCCAAGTCATTTACGCTAAATTTCGATATAAATCTTAAGGAGTTTTGTCACTGTTGATTTCTGTAGATCGTTAATTCATTCCTGGTTCTTTCCATCTCCTTTGCCAACAAATTAAGTAGACTAATTTGTCAAACGATCTAGAAACCAAAAGTGGGAGTACGTAACCGAAATACATGCACGAGGTTATAACTACAATGCTTCAGAATAGGTGTTTATGGTAGGAAATAAGAACAAATAAATAACAGCATCTAATGCTTCTACAGGGTTCAGTCCATTTGTCCTTATGATGGGATGAGATCCTGTTCTGCCATCTTTGCCATCTATGACTAACAGTAGTGCAGAGGACCCCACCTCATATGACAGCAACCTTAGGTTTAAAATGGCCGAGTTACGTGACATGGTGGAGAGTCACACAGTACAGGAAGCTAAGCGTCAAAAGGAACATTATGGCACACATACCCAAAGTAGGGAGTTTTGTGAAGGTGATGCTGTTTGGCTACAAAACCCAACAGCGGGTAAATTGGATCCAAAGTGGGAAGGTGGATGGGTTGTTAAGAAAGTTCACTGAGGTCTAGAGTGGTGCACATTAACAGAATGCGGCGCTGTATATTACGGGAGAAGGAGAGCACACTGTCAAGAGAGGTTGAGTAGGAACCAGCAAGCATCGAACACTTTTCAGTGCCAGCAGATTCCACTCCACAACCAGAAATTGTTCCGGAGGTTCCACCAGCAGTCCTGCCCCCAATAGATTTAGAAGAACAAGAGGCGGAGAAGGAGGAGGAGGAGGAGGAGGAGGAGGAGGAGGAGGAGGAGGAAGAGGAGGAGGAGGAGGAGGAGGAGGAGGAGGAAGAGGAGGAGGAGGATGAGGAGGAGGAGGAGGGGTGAGGAAGAGGAGGAGGAGGAGGAGGAGAAGGAGGAGGTGTATAGGACACAAAAGTCTCTTAAAGGTATGTCACTCATATGAATCTACTTTGCGATATTGAGGGGGGACCAGTCAAGTTTCTTCTTTTAGGGGAACCAAAATTCTAAAACCACACTAGGCATTTGGAGGTTGTAGTACATTTGTGGTGTTTACAGTTACCAAAATATTTCTTGTGACTTGACATAAAGTAGTGAATGGCTTCAGTTTGCATTGACATTGCAAATGCTTGTGCCCACACTTTTTTATATATTTCAGCATTAACCAATCATGTTCCCAGTGTCATTTGGGACATAAAGGGTGACAGGTCAAGTTTTTAACAAGACCAAATGAATGTTTACCCACCCAATTAAGACAATGAGGGGTGTAGTATATGTAACTATGCAACTGACAATCTCTTTATTTCCACTTCACATACATATAGGAATACACACTAGCTTTAAATAGTTGTTTCTTAAACATCCCTTGACCCCCTATCCCACGGATGCAGTACTATGACAGGAAGTTCAGTTAAGCAATTAGTATTCATTCCACAAAGGGTTTTAAGGGTCCTTGCTGTCTACCACATTACATTCGTCCCACCGTACATTTAGCTTGTCCTCAAGCTTAAAATTGGACGTAGTAATAATCAGGACGTCGTCGTTCACATTGAGGTAGCGCCTCTGTGCTTGGCGCAACGTTGGTGGGTCCTCCACTTGTGCTACCCCACAACCAGCTGGCATGTGACAGTGTGTTCTAATTGCTGCACTCGACTAATGTTCTGTGGTTGGTGGCATTTACATGTAGGATAGGAAGGCAATGGCGGTGTAAAATGCACGGAAACAAGGTTGTCTGAAATGACTACTTAGCACACCCCAGCAGTCTGTACAGGGTCTTATAATTGTGCTAAAATATAAATACATGAATGGGTGTATTCCAAACCACTGCACACTGCTGGTAGAATGAGGGTCAGAGATGTGGCATTGTCTTCATTATGAACGATGGGTTGCAAGGTTAGAGGATAGTATATTTTTATTTCTACTGTTCGTACTACAGCTGTAGTACTTCCCATGTGCACACACACACACATTTAGCTATAGCACTCAAGCTAGCTGCTATGCATACGTTAGCTGCTACCCATTCATACAGTTGTGACTTTTGGGTGAATAGATGGTTAGGACACCTATGAATACACATAGTGTAGTGTGGTTTTAACAGCTTTACTATTGTTGAAAACTGACCTTGTGTCAGTTTCCTGTAACTACAAATAACTCATTCCTTGTTGGTAAAGGCTGAAGTGCATGCATCCGAAGGGTGCACATACCTTCGTTGACCCTCCCTAGGAATGGAGGGTGGGGGGGGGGGGGGGGTGGTTTGGGTGGAGGAATACTCAGTGGATAAGCCCCGCCAGTACTGGCCCAAGAGGAGGCAGGCAACCCTGCCGCCTTCTCCCCCAAACAAACCCCATCTCCTAGGTAATGATCGTGCCATCCCTGTACCACTACATGACACATGCATGCATGCATGCATGCATGTGTACAGTGTACTGCGTTGTATTCAATCTCACCGTAATAATAATCACGTCTCCACAGTTAGGCCAGTACGGCTGAAAAACCAACCAACCGTTCAGTCGGAATGCGTACGTATTGTTGGTATGTGCTACGCTCTTCCACTGTCCTAAAGCTTTAATGAGCGAATCCTCGATACCTTTCTCTGCTGCGGTCATTGCTGCCCCTATTCGAAAAATGTAGCTGCAATAGTCTGCCTGATTGATCCCAGCTTTTTTTAGTTGTATCCTTAGCGCAACTACGAGGCGAGCATGTGTGAGAGGCTTGCCATACCCTGGGCCTCTAAGACACAGGTAATCAAGAAGAGCTGCCACTGGGCAGCTCGGTTCCTGTTGTTCACACAAAGAGATATGCCCCTGATACGATCAGTTATGGATTGCTTGATACATACTCGAATGAAAAATGGCAACCAGGATCATCTCACGGATATGTCGCCCCAACTGAGATGGACCTTATCGTCAAATTCCGAGTCAGACGGAACAGTAAATTCGCTGGCCCTAAGACAGGCAAAGAAACCAAGACAACATGCAGCCCAGATCATTGTTGCGTCTGTGTCTTGAGCCAGTTGATGGGAAGCCGTTTGTTAGTTAAGCCCGGTTGCCTTGCTCCTGCTTCCTCCTGCTTGGTGCCACGAAGTACGTACTCTAGTTGCTCCATATTTATTTTCTCCAGAAATGGATTGCACAGACCCAGCTTAATTTAGTTAAAACGTATGCCCGATTTAATAGTGGTTCGGTGTTTTGTCCCTGCGAAGCTAAATACGAGATGAACATACAAAGTTTCTGCTCGTCTACAGGTGTGAGAAAGACTTGCATGTAGGTGTGCTTATGGAGTTCAAAAGACATGGTGATCAGAATGTTTTGATTAAGTGCTAGCACGTGAACTAAATGGATAGTATTGTGCAAATGTATTATCTCAATCGTGCTTTTTATTATACAACAGAATGTTACTGACACTACATTTCAAGGCGTTAGTGCATTTATGTTCTAAAATTTCAAGCATATTCTCTGTTGGAAATTTCAATTAATGCATGTGTTCAAAGCGATCTAAAGTTTCAAACTGTGTTGTGTGCAAAATGTTTTATTAATTATCTTTAATCTTCAAAGATTTGAGTGCATTCTCCTTTTGAATTTCAAAATCTAAAAATTCAAATACCCATATTCACTATTGGAAACTTAAAAAAACTTTATTTATGATTTGTTTTTGTATGTTTTTAATGCCAAACCTCACTAGATTCTTCTTTGGTGGCACTCCAGAGCAAATGGAATGTTTTTATTATAGGTGACAATGCCAGCAATGTGCAATTGAAAATAAGCTGAAGTTGTCAGATGTTGCAGATGATGCCTGTACAGAGGAAGAGAACGACGAAGAGAAAGACAGTCAGAGAGGAACAGAGAGAGAGAGAGAGAGAGAGAGAGAGAGGAAGAACTAAGCTTTAAACGTAGGCTTATTAATTGAGCGTAGATTTGATTTTGAACTTCAGCACTATCTATTATACCCATTATACACTTTACTCTAAATTTGAAAACTGTATATTGTTTCTGTACATATATTTCAATGCTATGTATCATATTAAAATCTCATCTTAATAGTGTAAATATTACAGAGGATTTAAATGAAAATTCTACAGTGGAATAAGAAAAGGAACATTTGAATAAATATTAATGATAAAGCATGCTCAGAATACAATGAAGTGGGTGTCAAAATAATTTTCTTATCTAGAACATCTTAATACAGTACAAAGAAAGGCCGTGAAGCGGAGTCATGCCATGCAACTGTTCTTCACATACATGGTGCTCTGAGTTACATCTAGATAAAATGGTCTCAGACAAACATGTTAATGCAGCGCAGACATTTCTCAAGAAATAATTCCGGCTAACATGCAATGCAACCTCCAATGCTTCACATCGGAAAGTTATGTCATTGGAAGTGATCCAATTGAGAACCACTGGCTGTCTTTATCTAAGGAAACATCATGAATAAATGTTTATGATAGCATTAATCATTGAAAGACTAGTCAAGCAATAGTATCAATGCACGATTAGTTATTATATTAACTCATGCCAGTCTACAAGTTATACTATCCATGTGATAAAATGCCAAAAGCTCAATGACTGCAGTCATTTTGCAATCGCAACAGCTACAGCACTTTGAAGTGGTGCATTATACCCTCACCAGGGATCAAAATGCAATGCGGATCCAACTGGTAAATTGCTTTGTGAGTTGAACGATGATGATATTATAGGCAAGCTAGACATCACAGTAATATATCATGTACACTGTACATGAGATTTAATCAATCATGTATAAAGAGGCCAGCGCTCAGACGCTGAAGCGTCCACATGCAAGACTTCTAATGATTTGTCACTTACATTCTGTTATAGAATGTTTACATTCAGGTACAGGAATGCAAACATTCTGTAACAGAATATGTAAGTGACAAATCATTTGAAAATCAAGAAGTGACTTTTTTTTTTTCCTATGGTCGCCATCGTGGCGTTTGGAGAAAGTTGAATGAATAGATAAACTCATTGTACTGACTATTCCTAGAAAACTTTATTTCACTCAATAACGCTGTTGAAATTCATTTCATGTGCTTTACGCTGTATTGTATCAATATCTACTGTAGATCAAGGTATAAGTTAGCCTCGTTCCCGGGCCATTTTTAAATATTAAACTTACTGGGCAAAAATTTCCTCGCTTCTGTAACTTGAATATAAAAATAGGGCGGGTTAGGTGAGGATGTAAAGCTAGCAAGTTTTCAAAAAGCAGATAAGCAGCAGGGACTAGAAGTAAGGGTACTCCGACCATCACATGATTGTTTGGCGGCAAGCGTGCAGATGATGGAGGCCATTGACACATTCTTCAGACTCGGGAAGGAAGCGATATTCTTGGCGGTGTTTTGTATTAATTAGTCAACGCAGGCAAAACCAGGTGTTCTATTACTGCAGCTCACCAATGTGGTGTGGTGTACCTATACTTTGGCCACACCCGACTTAGTCTCGTACCCAGACCTGTTTACGTAAGCATTATCGCATAATGTACAATGCTACGTAAAGCGTAGCATTATTATAAATACATTATGCGATAATGCTTACGTAAACAGGTCTGGGTACGAGACTACACCCAACTCCCACCCACACACTTGTGTATGCTCTGCTGCTGTGTGGGCCTTCAGTGTTGCGCTTGTATGCCAACATTACAGAACTAAAGGGGATATCTTAATTGACTTATTGAGCTAATTGCATTCATTTAGGATCGTTGCGGGAAAATGTCCTTTTCCTCGAAAAATGCTCGTTACTACGAAAGGTTATCGGTTTCCCTAAACAAAGCAGTCCGGCTTTGTGTAGCGGGTGCGACGCAAAACCTGCGCCACTGTCCATGGGACAAGCAGATCGGTACAGTATGGCCACCGTTACACGTGAAAGCATCCCTTGTCACAGTCAACATTTGTCTGATTGAAACGTTCACGTCTCTACCGTACAGTTGGAATAGTGCGAAAACCGAGGCTGTAATGAGTTTTCCAACATTAAGCGCGTCATAATCATGTTTATAAATCATTGAACAGATACACACTACACGTCTCGTACCTAGACCAACATTACGTAAGCATGATTACACAATATCATGCAATAGTTGTTACGTAATTAGAGTCTGGACATGAGATTACCCAACCCCCCCCCATTTTTTATATGGATTTAATAGGCTGCAAAGTAAGGTACTCGTTACGATGGTAATGTATGACTGATCAAATGCCACTACATAACAATTATAATAATTAGTAGTGGGACGAAGGCTCGATTTTCCGATGGCTTTATAATGTATACACGCTTGATCACAAACCACATCCACCATAGATAGACCTATACATGCATGCAGTGGCGAGGTGGCCGGGGGGGGGGGGCGGGGGGGGGGGGGGAGGGGGGCAATTGCGGGCCTTCAACAGGGGGGCGCCAAAATTACGATAGGGGCGCACGAGCCGCCAAGCAAAATAATACGAATCGCGATTAATTAAGATGAGTAATTCTATGTAGTACATTTAGTAATTAACTAGATCCAGATGATAAATATTTACAATGAAGGCTACACTGATGTCATGAGAATCTACTACGTGTTAATTGCTAGTTTGCTACCACCCTTTGTCATGCATTGTCATCGTTAATCTGGTTATCGTGCTTCTCAGAGGGCACTATTGTGCGCAACGCAACGCTCTTTAGTGTCCTCTTTGTGATTCCGTATTCTTACTGGTTGTTGATCTTTTTCGTTGCTGAGCTTGTCTGAGTTGCAGTTGGCTAGTTGAGTAGTTAAGAGACGTTGTATGACCTATTTCCCTGGTAAGCCGCACACACTATTTGTTCGATCTAGTTCTATTGCATGGCATTTAGTGGTTAAATTTGAAAGAATTTGCGTTCAACTGAGTTCGATATGTTATTGGAAGGCAAATCACGTAAGCGCAAATCAAGAGCTGCTTATCGCAATTGAAGGCAAAAGTTGATGAGGAACGAGAGCTAGGCTCTTTTATGCTGAACTTTTTGCAAACCACTGAAACTGACACGCCTGCAGTCCTTGACCTCACTCGTGACATTTGTATCGACCCCCCCCCCCCCCCCCCCCCCCCCCCAGATTCCTTGCCAATCGTGAAGTTGCAGAGCTTCATTTTTGATACCGTTTAGCATTGACAGCAATCTAGACACTTTCTGCGTAGAAAAACCCGCCATAACCCCTACTGTCGATGCATGTGGTTCGCTCATCAGTAATGTACAATCAATCTAAAGACAATATATCATCATCGGTATAGCTTCAAGAGATTGTAGACAAAATTACTGAGGTCATTGATCCAGCTAAATCATGCAGTGAAATAAAAGCACGCCAGAGAAGGAGTACATTATTAAGAATCGACTGAATCAGCCAGATAAAAGTGTTCTTACATGTCCACTACAAGGCAGCCACATTCCAGACATGTTCCCCCAAGTGTTTTACCATGCCGATGGTATCAAAAGACAGTGGGTATCATATTCACCATCAAAGGATGCCCTTTTTTGTGTGCCATGCATGCGACGCTGTCTTGATCTTTGAGTTCTCGTTCCATCGCGACAAAGAGATAAGCGATCCGTTTCTCCGTTGTCCCTCCAGACTAGTCTCGTACCCAGACCCTGATTCCTGCAGCTGCGGATGGATTACATCACCGCTACGCGAAAGAGGTGATGTAATCCACCCGCAGCTGCGGGAATCAGGGTCTGGGTACGAGACTACCTCCAGACGCGAGTGAAGTTTTTTAATGATATTCATCAATCCTCAATCAATCCTACGGACGCAGCTGCAGATGGTTTTACCTCCGCAGACTCCGCTATGCGTAGAGGCTAGAGCCGTGTGACAGAACGGCGGGCAGCATGTGTGGGGGTGGGGGGTGGGGGGGAGTGTATTTGCCCCCCCAGTGACAGACACGCCACCTCGCCACTGCATGATGCATGTACTATCCAGAACCACATTATCGTCTTCCGCCCGCAAAATGTTTTTTATTTGTCCGGGGGGGGGGGGGGGAGGAAGGAGGGGCGCGCGCGCATGTTCCGGCTAGCTCTCGTAAACTCATTGAGCGCGAATTTAAAGCGGAGAATTGGCTCATTCAATCAGTTTTCAACGCTCAGTTTTCAACGCTCAAGCCAAGCACTTCGTGATGGAGATACCTGAAGTGGAATACAAGCCATCCCCCCTCATCCTCAAGCCGATGGAAGTTCCCGTCCGCCTTCTGCTTGGCCCAGGACCATCAAACCCTCACCCGCGGGTCCAGCGCGCCTCCGGGACCCAACTGGTGGGTCACCTGCATCCGGAATTCTACGCGATCATGGACGAGATTCAGGCTGGGCTGAAGTACGCCTTCCAGACGGAGAACAGCCTGACTCTGGCGGTGGACGGCTCCGGGCACGCCGCCATGGAGGCCGCGATCGTCAACGTCGTCGAGCCGGGAGAGAAGGTCCTCATCCTCGAGAACGGCATATGGGGGGAGAGGGCGCGGGAGATTGCGGAGCGATGCGGTGAGGAGAAGTCGTGTATGAATCACAGTCCTTTGTTTCCCTTCGCGTGCGCATCTTCATGCCCCGTCCCACACTGATGTTGTTTTAATAATTTAACCTGCGCACAGGAGCTGATGTCAACTCGTTGGTGTTACCCATTGGAGAGGTATTCACCCTTCCCGCTATCGAGGAGGTAAAAAAAAAACGTCCAGAAGTTGTATCACTGAATTGCGTGTGCGGTTGGGGGCGCGTCGGATAGTGTCAACATGTCCAAATTTTTCTTGCAGGGTCTCAGGGTCTACCACCCGCGGCTCCTCTTTGCCTGCCATGGTGAGACGTCGGGGGGTGTGGCCCAGCCGCTTGAAGGTATCGGAGAGCTGTGCGCCAGGTTCGTACGCCCTCGTACCCAGGGCCGTGGTACATATGTAGCTAATGAAGTCCCGCCTTAGTACGGGGTTTTAATCAGAGCGTAAATTTTCGCACCCACCGCATACTGTCTCGCTCCTTCTTCGTGTAGCCATGGCTGTTTGTTGTTGGTGGACACTGTCGCTTCTCTAGGAGGCGAGCCTTTCCTCATGGACAAGTGGAGTGAGTGCGCACGTAATACAAGTGTGTGTGTGTGTGTGTGTGTGTGTGTGTGCGCGCGCGCGGTGGGGGGTGGGTGGGGCGGAGGTGGAACGTACCTTGTACCTTGTACCTTCGCGTTGATTGCTGAGCGATATGTGAATAACATAAGGTGCAGAGTTTGAAGGTCACGGGTCAGGGCCCCACTATGTTTATATGGACCACGTGACTCACGTTAGCCTTGTGCCTTTCAGAGGTGGATATTGTCTACTGTGGGTCTCAGAAGGTACTAGGAGCACCACCAGGGGCTTCCCCCATCTCCTTTGGCCCCAGAGCAAGGCAAGGTTCCCTTTCATCCCCCTGCCCTCTCTACACTGCCCTCTCCTTCCCCCCCAATGACACTTTCTCTCCTCTCTCCCTCTCGCTATTCACTCCCCTTCCTTTCTCCACCACTGTCTCTCCACTCCCTCTCCACCACTCTCCTCTCCTCCCCTCCACTCCACTTCTATTTATTCTTCCATGTTATTTTATTGGCAAACCAACACAGGGCCAAGATGGTGTCCAGAAAGACCAAGGTCCAGTCCTTCTACTTTGACATGAACTGGTTAATGAAGTACTGGGCTGTGGATGGAGCTACAAGGGTGTAAGTGGGAGGAGCTGTGGGTGGAGCCACAAGGGTGTAAGTGGGAGGAGCTGTGGGTGGAGCCACAAGGGTGTAAGTGGGTGGAGCTGTGGGTGGACCTACAAGGGTGGACAGCTATAGGTGGAGCAATGAGCAAGCAAGTGTTACTTTGAGTGTAGCTGTGTGCGAATACAGTGTGTACTGTATGTGTATGTGTGTATAATGTGTGTCCCCGTGTTGTCATACCTACGGATCACATGATAACGCACACTCGGTGCTGTCCTTAACAATACCATGTATTGTAGTCACCTGCATAACCTTAGCCCTCCAGCAGCAAGACACCAATGTGCCCATGTCACCCTGCATGTGGGGATACTGTTGACCTGCCTTAACGGTGCATGGTCCAGTGAGCAGTGGGCAGTCACTGGAACTGAGATTGGTTGTGTCTTATATAAGCCATTTTATTGTGTCACACTCCTCATTGCACACGCTCAATTACTGCACATGCACACACACACACAAGCGCGCACAACACAAGCATACATTGTTATCTACACGTACTGTCACATCACACACACACACACACACACACACATACACACACATACAAACACTGCTGTTCCTTTATGCATTTTAATCTGATTTCAACCAGGTACCATCATACTGCAAGCGTCAGCACATTTTACGGACTGAGGGAGAGTCTTTCGCTGCTGGCTGAGCAGGTATGTTTGCATTTGCTTCTGGTCCCCGCCCACTTCTAGGTGTGGCCGATCTCCGCCCACCTCTGTGGCAAGTCCTGCCCATATCTAAAATGTGCAGCTGACATGTGTGTGATAAATGTGGGCTCTCCTGTCATGCAAAGGAACAACAGATGTGCGTGGTTTTATGGCTAGACGAGGGTTGAATAGGTACATGCTATGAACAAATCAAGTAGTTCATGTGCTAACAGCTTGTGCATCTCACAAAGCAGCTTGCTGTACTGTGGGAATTTTTAATGTACTATTATTTGCACATTGCCACAAGATGACACAGGACTCTGTCTTCATATGTAACGTTGTGTAATGTGCACGCACCACGTCCAGTGTGTGTGTGTGTCAGCATTATGTGTGCCGAGGCCTCTGTGAAGGCACCCTTTTGTCACACAAGCCACAACGTCCTTCCACTTCTTCACTTAGCAAGATCATTGCGTGCAAATTCGAACGCACACACATATACATCCAGACACACAAAGAAGTTGTGGGTTTACAAATAATGCACGTGATCACACTTTTGAAGGTCTGAGTCACACCTGTATCCACTTGTACTGTAAACCTTTGCAGGGTCTGGAGGCCTCATGGAGCAAGCACAAAAGGAATGCAGAGCTCTTGTGGGAAGGGCTGGAGAAGCTGGGTCTGGAGCTGCTCGTGAAGGACAAGGTTGGCATGGCAACTGCATATGGGTGTGTGTGTGTGTGGTGCATATATTTCTACTGCACATTTGCTTCACTCAAATCAGAAGGTGAATATATTGAGGTTTTCTTCATTTGACATTAGGCTTCATAGGAAGTCTGTATACTGTTTGCTTTCAAGGAAGCTTGTTTACATGGGTTTGCCATTTGAGCATCATTGTTGTGGATTGCTTTGATTTTATGCACGTGCCCTGTCATGCAATGCCACCACTTCATGGCATTCTGGTGCTGCTGTGACATAAGCCACATGCTGTGCCAAGTGGGCAAATGTGCGCTTGGCACCATGGACCCATTAGATTGGTCCGGCCATCATGGTGTGTGTGTGTGTGTGTGTGTGTCAGCTGACGTGCACACATCAGCCAAAGCTGCCAAAGATGTTGTGGATACAGTGCTCATACATCCTGTGTGTACAGTGTACCTCACTGGACTGCATTGCCTATCCTACTCCTTGAATCCATTAACCCATCATTCCAGTGCCATCACCCACACACATCACACTACACCACACCATCACACCACACCACATCACACACATCCACACCCACACCACACCCACACCACATTACACACCCACACCACACCACACCATCATCATCATTTCCCTCATTCCCTCAGTCTAAGCGTCTTCATACAGTAACAGCCATCAAGGTTCCAGAAGATATCAAGGATTGGAAGGAGTTGATAACTTACGCCATGAAAACGTGAGTGATGCCAGAAGACGTGCTTGGGGGGTGATGTGGGTGTGTTTCCTGATGATTCAATAGTTTATATTCATATGGCTTGACAAAAGCACAGTGTGCAGATTTCCAAAGGGCACACTATGTCTGGTGTGTAGATTTTTATGAATATGTTTGCACATAGACAGGATTTGATATTTTGTAATGGCAATTTTAAAGTACATGTATTTTGTTTGTTTTTGGACTCGTCCTATCCCTTGTCACTCACCATCACCATTTCTAAATAGGTGTGACCCAACTCACACTAGTCTTACACATGCAGGTTCACTTGTAGCACTACTGTTAGTTAGTTTGGGGTGCACTTCACACAACCATCGTCATCACCAGTGCTGTTGCATGACATCATCACCATGGTGATACAATTGTACAAGCAGTGATGGTGGTCTTATGACAGGGTTGTGTAGAGTGGGTCATGGTGGGCATGCTGACTATGGCTAGGGTGGCACTGTTGGAGAAGGCAGGGCCAAGATTGACCCTCTCCATCCTTTACACAGACATTGTGTGGAGATAGCAGGAGGGCTGGGACCGAGCTATGGAAAGGTATGCAGATGCGTGTGTGTGAGCTGTGCATGGGTTCATATGTGTGTATGGTGTGCCTTTAGATAAAGAGACCTTTGTATTATTGTCCAGAAGTAGCTGATTTCGGCTTTATTTGTTGTTTGAATGGGTGATTTAAACAAGCTTGACATTTAGCTACTCTCAGGAAATGCTGAGCTGTTAGCAATTGCCTGGGGGCAGTTGTTATTTTTGATGGGCTATTTGTGTTCGAGCAGCTGTTATTGTTAATATTTGGCATTCTGTGGTTATATGCACTTAGTGGTTTAAAGCATGAGTCAGAAGGCATTGAACAAAGGGTAAAGGATGCACATAAATATTACCCTGTCATAAATTAAAGGTCGAGTTCGTTTACAAATATGCATATGAGTGCAGTGATTGACGTCACGTTTTTACGGCAGTTTGCAGTTACTCTTCCACCTGCACTCCACTGATGCCCTATCACACACGGGATCCTGATCATATGTTCCCTCCATCTCTATCCCTCCCCCCCCCCACACACACACACACACTTCTCTTCTCCTTGATCCCTGTACACAGATATGGAGGATTGGACTGCTTGGGTACAACTCCACACCTGAGAATGTGCAGAAGGCACTAGCAGCCATGAAGGATGGACTAGAGCACTGTCGCAGTTTGCAGCAGGGATAGCGTCTTGGACATCCAATTTTATTTTAATTCACTGCTAATTAGAAGAGCATATATGTATGTGCATGGCATGTGTTGTTTTTAACTGTACATATTTTAATTTAAAAAATTAACTTTTGATTGCATCTAGCAAGAACTTAGCTGGTGATGTCTAATCTCATTACCAGCTTGTCTTGCACATCTAGAAAGAATGACACTCCATTTTTGCATCAGACAAATACATGTAGTGACGCTTTGGGGGCAGTTGGCCAGCTTGATGAAGGAGCAAGAAAGATAACCCATACTCATATTTTATATGACTATGGGTTAAGTTTTAAGTTAAGGTGCAAATATATATCATGCAGTGCCAATACATCACCATCTAGTATAAAGGACACATGTATGTTGGAGCAGAGTGGGGTATACATGGTGGACAATTGAAAAAGTTGAATAGACTGAGATTTTTTTGAACAGTGCCTCAAAGAGTCCTGAATAATGGGTTTCCATCTTATAAGCTGTTTCTAGCTCTCTGGATTTAGTGAAGAATGTCTTCTGGTAAATTTTCCTGTGGAGGAAACTGTGTCTGACTGACTAAGGATGGTACATTCATGTAGCATGCACTGGAGTGGAGGGGGAAGTCTTTGTAATTCAAATCCCTCCTACTTTGGCTCAGCTGCGCCGCAAATAATCACATGAGCAAAGGTCATTGATGGGCAAAACCTACCACAGTTACGTGAGAGATAGTATGCATCTATATATGGTATGCAGAGTGCAGATCCTTGGAGCCGGTTTCGTGCCTCTTTGAAAACACTATTTAGCACATTGGTGAGGGGTCACCACAGATTTAGCATATAATCAGATCCCCCAATTGCATTTGGGATCGTTTCCATGAATTGGGACCTAATGCATGCATAATAATACTTCCATAGAAATGTAGCGCTTGTGTTGAAATGTATGGCTAATTAAAAATTCAGTGCATTACAATTCCATGACAGATTGTCCATTTCTCAGTGCGTAAGAATGGCTGTGCCATAGAGTAAATCAATGTTTTTAAAAACTTGAAATCTTGAAATAACATGTGCTAGGTCCCTTTTCACGGAAAAGATCCATGCATTGATTTATTTATTCTATTTTTATGTATTGTTATTTTCTTAATTTATTCTTATGTTTATTATTATTAGATATGCAAACACAATAATCTAACTGGTGGCCACCATAGATGCAGATGAGGAATGATTGCACCTTCTTCTCCAGGCATGGTACCTTAAGGATGGCGTGCTTGCAGGTAATCAGACAGCAGCATTGCATCTCATTGAAGAGCTGGGACCTCATATGATACTTTTCATTAATATTTCTAAATGTGAAGTCTTCAGCCCACTCCCACTTCATAGCTGAGAAATCTTCAAAAGCTAAAGTCCTGCCTGCTGCCCTAGTAGAATTGGCTGTAGTTGATCTCCATGCTGCAGCATCCATCATTTGAATATGTGGCAGCTACTGTAAGAGTTAATCTAGCAAGAATCACACCTCCTAATCTTTCCTATGATTTTCTGCAGTTCTTTGATGAGGAGGTAAGAAGTTGCTTCTCGACTTGCATAACAGTTGATATTTCAGCTGATCACTGGCAACAAGCACAACTTAGCCTCAGCTTTGGAGGACTTGGTTTTCGATTTCAATCTCTTCACTCATATGCTTCTTTCATCTCCTCTCTGGTTTCCTCCGGCTTTGGTAGTGCTAGCAATCATCATTTAGTGAGTGCCATTTCAACGTTCAATGCTCTTGTGTTCCCATCTGAAGTCATCACAGTCGAGCCTGCTTTATTCTCTCCTCTCTCCCAGCATGCCTTGTCTAAGAAGTTGGATGATAATCTTTTTCAGTCAATGCTGATGACCCCACTCCTGCGGAAAAGGCAAGGTTTCTTTCTGCTTCTGCACCTCATGCTAGTTCATGGCTTTCGGTTGTCCCTTCTGTAGATTTAGGCTTGCATCTTGATCCAGCTGAGTCCAAGCTGCAGTGAAGTGGTGTCTGGGTATGAACTCCTCAGTAGGATCAGTGTGCCCATTCTGCCTTGATATCACTTTGGATCCTCTAGGACATCATGCAGTTGTCATGAAGACATGGTGGCGATGTGGTAACCAGACACAATCACGTGCGAAACATTTTTATGGAGTTCTGTCATCGTGCTCACTTGTGTGTGAGGCTGGCTGAGGCCTTTTAGGAGTCAACAGCAACTCCTGTCCAGCAGATGTGCTTGTTGACGGGTGGGAGAGGGCAAAACCTGTGGCCTATAATTTAACAGTCATCTCTCCTCTTACTCCTGCCACTCTGGGTGATACTCGTAAATCAGCAGGAGTTGCAGCTTATACAGCAGAGTGTCGAAAGCACTCTTCCAATGACTCAAAGTGTCAGGAGTTGGGGTGGGTATGTATTCCCCTGGCTGTTGAAACATACAACAATTGGCTCAAAAACCTTCTCACTACTGGCATCTCTCCTTTCAATCAGCCAGTGCTACCAGAAGTCTAAGATCATTTCGGAAATCTATGGTTGGCTCAATGTCTCTCTAGTGAGGTCAGCAGCTAGGGCCATCCCTTCTAGAAGAGTTGTTCTGGTTTAACTGATTAATTTTAGTTGTCATTTTGTGCATGTTGTACATGTACAGTAATAATCTAAATGTTATTATTACAATAATAATAATAGTGTAACATAATAAAGGTTAGTTCATGATCTTGGAATGCTCTACTAAGGATTACCCTGACATTGGCCATACCAAGGGTCAGGTTCAGCTTCCCATATAGAGGTGCGATGGCTATGGACTTCGGGCAGTTCTGCTGCAGACCCCACTGTCACACTCACTTCAGGTGAACTGTTAGGAACTAGCAGTAATGTGACAGTGTAGTCGAATGCAGCCAGCTTGCCCAGCATCCAATTTGCAGCAAGAACATCAGCTGGTAGTTTGCTATGCTCATGAAGTCCGTAAACACTCCTCACCTCTACCTGAACACCAACGCAGGCTCTCCGGCATGTCTCCACAAAAACATCCCAAAGCCAGTTATAGCGGGTGACCACATCACCTCCGTGCTTGCAAGTCAAAGCATGGTGACCCAGGGAGTCCATTGAATGGTCTGGGCAATAGGGACAGCTAGCAAGCTGTGCGACACTCATGCCTAGCACAGAAACTCCAAAGTATCAAGTTGTAAGTTGACCCTGGAGAAGGAATAACAGAAAGCCAGGCTCCAGCATCCGGGGGGGAAGATATAGATAATAAACCTGCTCTGTCTGGCAAAGATTAATTAGCAAATAGTGTATTAAATTGGCTATTTTCAAGCTTGCAGGAAAGATGTTTTTGACGGACTGGAGTGTGAGACACTGCTTCTATTGTAATGGCCTCAGTTGGTGGAATACATTATATTCTTCGATTAGAATGGACAAGGTGGTAATTAGATATCGATTCTAAACACAGACCGGACATGCTAAGTGAAGCTTTGTAACAAGCCGACAAGTGGTCTGAAAGGCTATGAAGTCCAATACTACCTCTACTTAAACTGAGCTGTGCCTGTTCCCAGGCACTACTGATGGTGTCTACACCTGTACATGTACTCAAGGCAAAGCAATAGCGAACATCATTATCGAAGTACTTAAATCCTTCAGCCACAAGGGAAGGAGGTGTGGATACAGCCAGATGTACAAGTTTGCAAAAAACAAAACCCCCGCATTGGCGCAAGAGGAGTACAGTGACTTGGGGGTCCACAGAGCCAACCTCCTCCAACTGTGTGCAGAGCAACTTGGAGGCCATTGCACATTTCTGGGACACAAACTTGGCGCAGAATATAGCATCACCAATAGGAGCTCCAAGAATATCAAAAAGGGGTACATTGGACTGCTTCATCATAGATGGAAACATGCTGAGGTCACTCAAGCTGAACAGTTCGCACTTTGCTGCATTTATAAAGAGATCTAATGCTGGCCCTCATTCCTGGATAATGGAAAGTAATCTGGAGACAGCCAGCCTTGGAGCAGTAATAACATGCACCATCATCCTGCTACCACACATGAAAGAGTAGACTTGAACAACCTTCCTCCGTAACAATGGCAGACACAAAACATTCAGTACCAAGCAGAAGAACAAGGGACATAGTAGGTCTCCTTGCTGGACACCAACTTCAGAGCTCATGGTACCTAAATGGTGCCTCAACAAAGGATGCTGGCCATGATGCCCACGGAAGCAACTCTGGAAAGTGGGTACAACATGGCCTGGCAAGAACAAAATTGAATGCATTACGCGTATCTATCTTTAGCACAGTAAAGTCCTCATCTGTCCATGCAAGAACTGAGACCATGAATTACTTTCTCTGCTCCAGATGGACAGGCGGCCCCAAATTGATGAGGGGCATAAAAAATCACTCGCCTTAGACATTTCCACCGCCCAAAGACATTTCCCAACCAAACAACACAAGGCTTCTCCAACTGCAATGGGGCGAATGTCCCTGGAGAGATCAGCTTTGTCCTTCATCAGAGCAGTGAGACTGTCTCCAGCTAAATGTTTGGAGACAATCACAGGAACTTTCCCAGAGGCCAGAAAGTTAACAAGATCTCTGAGAGACGAACATATGAGAAACTGAATAGCCATGATGATGAATCGTTAGGGACAATAGTCACCAAAGGAGTAGTGACACCTGGAGGAGCGACTGGGAGAGGCCCTTTGGGGTGTTTGGTCTGTAGGAGCTCCCAGGTATCATTGGTATTGGGTGCTAAACCTGAAGTAGTTAGGACTTGGCATGCTTTCCTACATAGACTTTCTCTTTCTAGTGCAATGGATGTGCGAACCTTTCTGTCATTGTCATTGCACTGGATGTGTCGAGTATTGGAGGTGGACTGGTGAACTGTACACTGCCAAATAAGGCCATATAGACCTTTTGACCATAGATTGCAAAGATACTCAATGGGAGTCGGCGTATGATGACGTCCCCTGTGTTTATGTGAGTGTAGTATGCATTTAGGGAGAGCTTTAGCCATGCATGACTCTTCAGTGTTCTCATGCAAAGCATTAGGCAAAGCTGTTAAGAGAACGCGAGCAAACGTTGGTCTGGCTTTGGCTGGTACACGTCGTAAGGTGTAGCAGGGTATAACTGACAGACATCCTCAAAGGTAGGCAACACAGGTGTGTAGTTATAGAGCCTGGAGTAGGAGGCCCTCAAAGGTATAGGCAACACAGGTATTGACAAGTGGCTCTGCAGCAGCATGCACGGTGCGGTTGCACTTTCCTTGATGAGAGGATCTTTGTGATTCTGCCACCAGTTGACTGCCAATCAGAACAGACTCGCTACACAGATCGCCACTCGAACTGCTTGTCCCAAGTCTTCTGCAGTGTTTGGACTATATGGAACGCTAAGCCTTGCCCTGGTCAGGGCCAATGCTAGGGCTTTACTGGCTTGATCGTCGTCATTTTGACAACTGCTAATGACTCTTTGTGTCTTAGGTAGGTAGTATTATGTGCTTGTAATTTTGCTACATGTACATCCTAAATTAATATAAAAAAATAAAAGCAAGGTACAGATATTTAATCATATCATAATATAGCCAAGTGGCAGTCACAGGTATACATGCTGCATGCCCTTTTCAGTCTCACAGAACCCATGCACCACGCAAATGTAACTGACATAGGTGCAATAACTATTGAGCGCAGCATGATATAGCGTATAATGTGCTGTGCATGTGCGATTAATGCTTCAGGTTACATTCAATAACCTTCACTCTTCTTCGCTGTAATAAGCTCATATTCTTGATATGTGCAGCTAGCTATGTTTCTCGTCAAAATGATGTCATCCACAGCTCCCGAGCTTGGTGTAAGTGTTTCGTACTTGGGCCCGGCTACCTGGAATTCCAGGTAAGGTTGTGGGACTTCAATATCAGCCTCGGTTCGACTTATTGTTTCACTGCCACGGATCCCTTTGCGGCGAACAAAGTACGCTATTGAAAGCAGAAGGACCGAGGTAACGGTTATAAAGATTCCAGCACACGTTGACCCGACGATGGCATAAATTATTTCAATGTTTGGTGCACTGCTAGTTGCTATGATGGAAAAATAATATATAAAGTTTATCATTCGGTAAATTACCTACATTATCATAGAGACGTGTACATGCATGCATGATTACTATATACCTTGTATCACAGTGTCTAATTTCTCTGCTATATACAGTAAAAAGCCACAAAGCTTCGTCGCACATTCAGTATAAAGAAAACGCAAAACAAAAAAGGTCTTTTCTAAGGACTTTTTTTTACTTATTAATTTGTCTTTCAATAGCTATGTGGAATCATCATGGATAAAGCACGTTCAGTGATCATATAATGTCAGATTCACGTGATTACAGCGATAATCGCTTATATGCTAAAACTTACCACCGTTTTGTGATCCAGTCGCCTGAGGAGTGGGTTGCGTGCTGCCGAATGAGCAGCTTTGAGTCGTGCCATTGACGCACTTGGGGTCGCACGTTCCGTTGTTCATCAAGCATATGAGAGTATCTGCACAAATCATACACTCAGTATTTAAAACGTCATCGAAAGCCCCCTCTCTCCCCCCCCCCCCCCCCCCCCACACACACACACACCCCGCCCTTGTCTCGTACCCAGACCCAACGTTACACAGCTCCGGGGGGATTACATCACCGCTACGCGTATTGGTGATGTAATCCATCTGCAGCTGCGTAACTTTGGGTCTGGGTACGAGACCCCCCCCCCCCCCCCCCCCACCCCCCTGCACATACCAAGGTTGACGTGGGGGATGAGATTCAGTAGATATGCGCCCATTGACTGGCTGACTATGGGGGGCATGGCTAGCCCTGGTGATAAGCAGTTGATTCCTTCGTTACCCAGTATATTTGAAGTCTGGGTACCCACGAGCCCCAAACGGCCTTTACCTATGTATCTCACGCAGACGGCTACGACGTCACCGGGTTGAACGAGGAACTGCCTCTCCTTGCTCAGCGGAAGCTGGATGCACGAATAGGAGGAGGCGTTCCCGACACGCGGGACCGTGAAATTACTGGCCGATACCAAGGTGAAGCCGCTGACTGCAGCCGACGGACGATATACGCCAAAGTGGGTGGTAGAGATGGGGTCTGTGGCGGAGGCTGAGTAGCACACATTCCAAGTCGTTGCGATTCCGAAGCAGGCAGAACGGTTGGCCGTGTTCAGGAGGAGACCCGATCTGAGCGAAAGCGGCGCCGAAACGAGGTTGTCTCCAAACGTGCACGTGAGACTCCTTTGCGCTGTGCTCAGCGGTGCACGATGGTGAATGTACGGTGCATAGTGTTTTAGTTACATTTGTGATTTCGATGCGTGTATATGCTTGTAACACATGTGTATAATATTCAGTTGGTGTCACACCTACCTGATATGCACCCAATTTCCAGCACACAAATAATGATTGTCTTAACTTTCATCCTGTTTTTTTTTTTTTTTTTTTTTAATTGTAGGAGCAATAGAAAAGCGTAAGCCCATTAAGTATATCACTCTATGGCAAAAATTACCTTGGGTATAGTTTAGAATGACAGATATAATGCGCCGAAATGTTAGCGTGCAGAACCTCAAAGCTCTCTACTCGTAGTCGACTGCCATTTTGACGCATGCAACATCCACCATGATCATCAGTATTTAATACGCTGATGAATATATATCCTACGTACATGCGGAGTACATGTGACTTCACATCCTGTGATCGCGCCAGATTACGCGCTATTTGTATGTGAACGGAAAAAACCGATCCGCAACGTTTTGTAAGTATATGGTACGAATCGCGTGATTCTTTCAGCTGGTGAAATCAAACATGTGCGCACTAATCAACAGAGGCCTGTCAATGCTTTAGTATACAGCCAAGCTTATTTACACAACAGAAGTTTGTGAAGACTCGACATCGAGTCAGAAGGGGTGTTTGGAGCATTGCCTAAACCATGCAACGATTGTCGACTCCGCTGCATCTGGTCATGAGGATTCAGATATGAGAACTCTTGCTGAACTACAAGGAGTTTAATGAACAACAGAAGATGTGATCGTACAGCAGAAGGAAAACAAAGTCAAACCCAGGAGGGGCACTGGGGTGTACATACATCTTGTGTGTCCATCATTACCTCGCAGATAAGCTGCATGTAACAAACCATACTTATTATGAACTGGAAAATGGCAGATGGCGATGAAGTGAACTGGCATTATAAACATGTTGTACTACACTAAATGTGGGATACACATTCCTATTCAGGGAGTAAAAAGCATTAGTGGAGTCATCTGAAGACTTTAGAAGACACATAATTACTACAGCTTTATAGTAACCAAACATGTCATTTATCACAATTGCCGCAAACATTTGCATGCATCATGAAGTTGCAATCCACACATTCTTACTTACACTGTAATGTAGAATTTATTATGGTTGTGTGTATATGCATACATGCATATACGAACTATATAGCATGCATGGCATCCAAAGAGTTGCCAGTGTTGTGTTGTTTTCTGGGAGAGCAGCAGCTTCAAAAGGTTATGTGTTATTTGATGACTATGCTGAATGCGTGACAGAAATGAAAAGTTACTCTTTACCGATTCACTGATTGACAAGCTCTATAATATTTGGATTTCAAAACAGTTTTAAGACATGAAAAGGGTTGCATGCAGATGATCAGGATCTCAAGTCAAAATCAAGGCTGAACTCTGATATCAACAACTTGGAGCCTAAACGTGCATTAGTTAAAGGAGACTGTTTGTATAAAGATCTGGTGAAAGCTAGGGGTAAACATTCCATGAAATACTGGATTTCATTAGGGAAAAGTGTGTTGAAGGGAAGATGGCCAGAAAACCATTTAAGTCAGTGGTAGAGATTTCAAATATAGTGTGTTGTATGTACATATAATTAAGTGACAAATGCCTACAGAGTCAATTGGTGCACAGTTTCGTGATGTTCACTCGATATGTTGCAGGGCCTACATCATGAGAAAGAAGGTTGATAAGTTACATGAGTTTGAGGCTGTGCACTGACTACAGAGTATACACTCCCGATAGGCCCTGATAATCATGTGAGTGAATTTGATAAACACGTTTTGTCAAAAGGGGCACACAATGAACCGTTATCACCATACTCAGATGGAGTCAATGAAATGTTTAACTGAACCTTGATGAAATCCACAAGTATCATGCTAAGTAGAGTCAGTGGCTGGAGTATCATGCTAAGTAGAGTCAGTGGCTGGAGTATCATGCTATAAGTAGAGTCAGTGGCTGGAGTATCATGCTATAAAAGTAGAGTCAGTGGTTGGAGTATCATGCTAAGTAGAGTCAGTGGCTGGAGTATCATGCTAAGTAGAGTCAGTGGCTGGAGTATCATGCTAAGTAGAGTCAGTGGCTGGAGTATCATGCTAAGTAGAGTCAGTGGCTGGAGTATCATGCTAAGTAGAGTCAGTGGCTGGAGTATCATGCTAAGTAGAGTCAGTGGCTGGAGTATCATGCTAAGTAGAGTCAGTGGCTGGAGTATCATGCTAAGTAGAGTCAGTGGCTGGAGTATCATGCTAAGTAGAGTCAGTGGCTGGAGTATCATGCTAAGTAGAGTCAGTGGCTGGAGTATCATGCTAAGTAGAGTCAGTGGCTGGAGTATCATGCTAAGTAGAGTCAGTGGTTGGAGTATCTACAGAATCATGTGTTAATGGTGTGCCAAAAAAATCCTACAAAGAAAAGACCACACCCTTTGAGAAGTGGCTGACCGTAGTCATCTGTTTGGCTGTATCGGTTATTATAAAATGCAACAGGAAGGATAAACTAAGCAAGAGATGTATCATTTTTGGTTACAAAGGAATAGCCCATTTGATTAATTATGGCACTGGAAAATGATCTTTCATCAGGATGTTGTCATTATCAATGAGTCTGACAATCAGCAGCTGTAGAATCTAATGAGACAACTCCTGCTAGTTGGTCACAAGAAACATGAGTAACTCAGGAGATACCAGAAGAAATGGAGCAATGTGCATGAGGTGTAGAAGAGATGAAGCCAGAGGCTCAACCAGTGGGTGCATTGTCAGCAGAGTAGCAGCCACACAAGCGGTCAGCCACAAACCAATGGCTCCATTAGTTATATAATGTATTTTGTCCTGACAGAAATACTGGGATTATTTGCCAATAGCATGCATAGGTTCTTGGTTATCCTCTCTGACAACAATCTGATAAGTGAGGAAAAAAACAAGCAGATAGTTCCAGACATGATGACAACATATCATGATTGATTCAAAACTCTTAAACACGCGATGGGAATAAATCAATTTAAGTGGGAGTGCTGCAATAGGTTTATTCATTTCATTGACTTGTGATAAATTTAATACAATAAAACTAGTTAGGCTTGTTTGTAGATCTAGAGCTACAGACTCACATAGTGTCATTTTTATGTTGGTTGGTCGAGATTCTATTCTCAACTTATCGACCCTATTGAGACTGAACTTTCCGGCTGTCTTTCTCTGTTATCATTGCATGTGTTCCACTATTGCTGTAACTGTATTCCCTTTGACAACTCAGTTCTCATTTGACTTGTCGTCTGTACATATCTACATAGGTTCATGCAGCTACATGTAGTAGTGTCCCATAGGATTGATCCTCTGTACTATATTGCACACACACATGTGACAACTGAAGGATGCAACACGACTCACGTATTTTACTACCAGGAAGTGTGTAATACAGCTTTGGTTATTTGGCATAACCCTCACCATATCCAGAAATGGCCACGTCATCTTGCTTTTTTTTTTTTTTTTCAAATTGATTTTTAAACAAGTTTAGAGTTTATAATAAATGGGTCTGTATGTGTACTTCGTAAAATTATATCATGAACCATTCTTAAACTAAAATCAAGGCAATTTCTACCGCGCATAATTTATTCATAGAAGCATGTCTAGTGAACCTGACAGCCACCTCAGTAACTTGTATGCAAACGAAAAGGTGGGCAAACTGTTTCCTTTGCAGGAATCGGATTCAGTGACTTAGTAGGGTCTCAAGACGCAATTGACCGGTCAGTTGAACTGATTCTTGGTGATGTACAGGGTTTGAAAGTAGGCGAACGTAAGAGGCTTATTTCCGTTGGGGATGGGGAATAGGTCGCTCAAATGTATTGCGTCATAAGATTATTTAATTCTGGTAATGCCCTACCCATTCGGCAGCAAGCCCGTTTCCTCAGCGAGATACGGTGAGAAGATGGTCCAGTGCATGCTCGAACAAGGAATAATTATAGAGCCATCTGAGGGTGTACGGGCGTCTCCCATCGTTTTGGTGAAAAAGAAAGACGGCTCGGCTCGTTCCGGTCTTTAGCGGGAAAATGTGTCCGTAACTGGCCCGTCCCCAATAGCTACGAGAGCCTGCGCCGATTTACCTCCTATTACAGACATTTCATACCTGGCATTGCTCAGACAGCAGCTCCACTCCATTCCCTAAATGAAATTCTAGGTCGTGGCAATGGTCCAAACAGTGCGATGAAGCATTTGCTTTTTTGAAGGATAAGTTAGTGTAAGCACCATTTTTGTCATTCCCACATGCAGTTCGACAAAATATTCATAGTTGACACGCGGATTCTAGTCAGAGACTTGGGGCGGTATTGTCGCAGGAAGCAGGAAAACCAAGTAGCTGCGTATATGCTAGTTGCGTGCTCACAAAGGCGGAGCGCCGATACTATGCAACAGGGCAGGAAATGTCGGGAGTTGTGTGGGCCAGCTAGGTGGAAGCTATTGGTTGCAGATTTTATGGTTGCAGGACGCCAAGTGCGTATTATTATGCATGCATGCACACACAAAACCGTCATACATGTCATGCATGATTTAGATTATTCATGCAAAAATGTGTTGATCAGTCACAGCTCTACGATGCATGCTGCACTTGTAACCTTATAGGTACACAAAGGAATTATGTTTCTTCTCACATGGACAAAAGAACCCCATTATTTGGATGAGCCCACTTCACTAAAGCATCTCTTCATGCACTACAAGAACCAGATTGCATAGCCCAGATCATTGTAGCATATCATGCCAGTTCACTCCCCTCTTTTGTCAGCTCGTATTATGGGTTATTACGACAAAAGGTGCCAGCTGGTTAAAATGGAAGCACAAATTGTGCTTACACCAGGACCACATATGTCCAAACATTTGTATGACTATGGGGTTACATGCATGTCAGTGTTGCACTTTGTACACATCTATAATGGTATTCAAAGTGATTTTGATCAACACAACACAACACAACACGCAGCAAGGCATGAATGGTAAGACAGATGATCTGTGAGCATGTACATGTACATGTATTTATATATATATACTTGGCGTTCACAGAGACCCTGTATGGAACTCACCAATAACAGTGTAACTTTGGTGATTTCCCCTTGGCACCGATGGGCAGTGTAACCATACTAGATCACCAACCTAAAGGGTTCCCCATGTATTGCCCTGTCATACATGGCTTTCTGGTGCCTTTGGTGAACCCCAGGTGGTCCTGTACCTGTTGATAAGCAGTCCCCGGGTGTGTCCTCAGATCCAGGGCATATTGATTGACCTGCATGTAGGGGTATATTGGGGAAATACCAAGTATATATATTAGATCTGCTGAAGATATGCTTCTCTAAGTAGAAGGGTGTGCACCAAGTTGATTCCTGCACACAAGTCCTACATATATATGCCATCATGACTAGAGGAAGATGGAAAGATGGAGGTCCCAATTACGCTCATTTTCAGAGGCAGCCATGCTAAGGAGACTAAGCAATGTGCAATTAAACCTTTCTACAAACCCATCCAACTGCGGGCGGTAGGGTGTTGTTCTTGTTTTAGTCACACCCAGAATTTGGCAGCTCTCCTTCAAATGTGTCATGGGTAATGGTCCTAGTATATCCATGGCGATATGCCGTAATGGATAGCCTATCAAATCTGATCAATTGCATTGGAGCCCTTCTTGTTCTGGAGGTGATATATCGGAAGCACTCTTTTCACAGGCCTTGCACCAGTTTTCAACATCACGTTGTTGGCCAGGCCGTGAGCGAATCTCCTCAGGCCAAAGTCACTTCCAGCAGGTGCATTGTGTGACTCTTTCAACACATTCTGAATGAAGGACTTCGGTATCACTAGCTGGAGGTAGTTGAGTACTCCCTTTCCTGGAACATCTTCTCACTGTCTGTACAGAACTTCTTCCTTTAGCAACAGATGGTGATGTGATATTTCTAATCCAGCACAGGGATTCACATAGGAGATGTTTAGTTGTGCATTTTGGCAGGTTGAAACCACATGCGTCATTACCACAGTCGGAGAAAGAGGTGACTCCAGTAGGAGATAGAGACATGAGAGGCTTGTGGGTGAAGACAACAGACCCACAGAAGGCAAGAGGTGATGAATGCAACAGGCAGGAGATGCACGTGGATGAGGAAAGTGAACCAGGACCACTTGAAATTGAGTTGGAGGCACCCCCTCAATCATCATGACAGCTGAGCCCACGAGAGAGGTCCATTCGACAGAGGAAGAAACCAGATCGGTTTGGACAGAACATTTTAATGAAACATAAAGATAATGGCTCTCAGAGTATATTACATCATGTTATGTAATATGTCACGCCCATGAGCACTAAAAGTACGTAGTAGTATTTAAGCTATTGCACTATATGTATTTGTTATTACTGCTGTATTTATCCAAGCTGGACTTGGTGCTGAAGGAGATGGCAAATTCAAATTACGGAGGTACTGTAATTTCGGGACTGGTCACGAGGTCGGGCAGTCACTCTTGTTTTTTTTTTTTCAACCGTGCGATTTTGACACATAAAACAACGACGAAACTGCTCATTTTTGTCTAATTGTTCGGTTTAAACAACAAATTAAACGATCTGATCGTCGGGAGTCTCGTTAGAAACAAGTCGCGTGTTTTGTAATGACTTCATATCATAGACGGGGTCAAATCCTATATGGCAGTTTCTAGCGAAACTTCCGATAAGTGAGGACGGAGCATAAAACACGCAGTTTTGTTAAACTAAAACAAAACGTGTTTTTCATTGTTTTCGTCAAGTTCGCCGTCACAGTCACTACGTGTTGTTCATTTTTGAAGGCTGCGAGTGTTCTGTTGCACAGCTTGTGAGTCGATTTTTCGGAGCGCCGTTTTTTGTGGGAGAGTACCCTACGCATGGTTTTGTTGAGGTTGGGGAATGTGAACCCTGATGGGGCATTATAGTAAAGTGAATACGATTAACAACACTCACGGCTCGGAACGGTGGATAGTAATATACACTGTAACAGCTCGGAACATAGTCGTATATACATGTAGATGTATACGAGGTGTTGAAGACCATTATACCGCGCTAGCGTACCGACGCAGTAACCACCACTGACCACAGTACATACCACACGACAGTAGTATACACTAAGGGGGCTCGTCCAAACTACTTTTGGAAAAATTAGCGTCATTGTGACGTTAACATATTAACCCCCCCCCCCCCCCCCCCCCCCTTAACGTCATACTCAATAAACTTTTCGTACGCGTCTCGTGGCACCTTGTAAATGTGTTGCACATCTTTCAATACTCCTCCGAAAAGTGTAGTCTGAATAGACATAACTGCTGCCACTAGAGTCAACGCTGCTTGCAAGCTAGATGTTTCGCAAAACTTTGCGGACAATAAAATTTTCTTAGCGTCATAGCCTTAACCCCCCCCCCCCCCCCCCCCCCCCCCCCTAACGTCACAATGACGCTAATTTTTCCAAATATAGTTTGGATAAGCCTCCTAACACCGGCATAAGAACTCGAACTCGAACACTGAACTCAAAAGGGTGAAGGGTTTTATAAGGGTCTAAGAAATACCTGTTCTTAAATGGTTTTATTATGTACCGCCGTGGTCACATGTTGTGCAGGCTTCCGTTAGCACTTCGTGCCTGCCTTTGGATGCCATTGCAGGCTCTGTGACATTTACATATATTGTTTCCGCACTGGCTGGGTTCTCTGACAGATGTTATGCGCGGGCTACATAGAACAAATGATTATACATTGTTTTAGAAAATGAGGCATTTGTTGCCTCTGCACTGCAAGTATAAATATTCATTAGATTCCTTGCTTGCAGTTATTACCTGGTGGTTATATAAATAATCGCTAATTACGTCGATTTGGCAATGTTCAGTATAGCCCCACAATCCCAAATTTGTAATTACGATAGCGAGATTATTATTAATGATTCACATACTGTATATTGGCTGCTATGCACAGCAATTACCACTTGAAAGATTCCTCTGAAAATAGTTCTGTAAGTTTATGCATGAGTGCACCGTTCAAATCCGATCCCGAATTAAGAAGGGTTGCGAAAAGGTCTGCTGCCAAATTGATTTTGAAATTCAGTAAGCTTGTGAAAGAAAAAAAGGCCTGTTTCAAAGTCAATCGAGTGTGATAATGTAGGGAATGAACTTTTATATAATTGGTGGTGCCAGTGCTGGCTATTGTTGCATCAAATATTTGTCTTCAGTTAATTACTTTGCTCGTTAATGGAGGCTGGAAATAGCACAGATTCATGATGAACACTGATGTCAATTGCACATCATAGCATTAAAATTATGCTGACACAGCTGTACATTGATTTTAATAAAATGATTGCAACAAGATATAAATAAAATTGGTGTAGAGTAGGATTTGTGCACAAATTGAGTAAAAAGTAAGGAATCAAGAGAGTATGCAAGTATGAATTTACAAATACTGCAGACCTACATTTAGCAAATATCGTATATAAATTATAGTTTCTTCAACTTGCTATATGTAGGTCTGTACCATTTCTGTAACCCTTTCCCCCTCAATTGGTGCATACAAATGAATAATCATGGTCACATCCAATGAGACAAGCATACCTGCATCCACATGCATTAGCTGGGCCACCTGTTGGATATCCTCAATCATTTGGAGGGAATGAGGCTGTGCTGGGTCTAACAAAACAGAAGCAACAAAGGCCTGTTGATCCAAATAGGCAGCAGGAGGAGGTGGAGGAGGAGGTAAAGGATGTGAGGAGGAGGAAGTGGTGGAGGAGGATGAGATGGTGGAGGAGGATGAGATGGAGGTGGACAAAGAGGGGGAGGCAGAAGCAGAAGATGATGTGTTTGAGGAGTTCAAGCAGGAGGTGGTGGCAGGAGGTGAAGAATGAGGAGGTGGAGGGGGAGGAGGAGGAGAGGGAGGAGGTGGAGGAGGTGAGGAGAAGGAGGAGGTGGACGAAGAGGGGAAGGAGGAAGAAGAGGATGTGTTTGAGGAGTTCGAGCCGGTGGTGGTGGCAGGAGGTGGAGGACGAGAAGTGGCAGGGGGTGGAAGAGGTTTCGGAGGAAGAGGAGGAAGAAGAAGAGGAGGAAGAGGAGGAGGAGGAAGAGGAGGAGGAGAAAGAGGAGGAGGAGGAAGAGGAGGAGGTTTGGGAGGGGGAGTCTGAGGAGTCCCAATGGGATGAGGAGAATGAAGGAGAGGAGGTGGAATTAGGTACCTACTACTGTTATCAGGAGGTAAGCACCCATGTGGGTTCAGTTGGGTTCATGGGAAAGGACGTATAGTTGACACACTGAATTTTATTATCATCACTTCTCAAGTTTTTTAAGATGGGGCAGAATGTAGATATGTTGAAATGGCTCCAACAAGTTGAATCAACCTGAAAATGTTCCAATTGGCTGTTAATGAATAATAAGTGTAAATATTTCGTTCAGCCAGTTTGAGGTTAAACCATATACGCGGAATTGTAATATTGTTCATGCAATGTATCAGAATAGGTCCGTACGTACCGCGAATATTTCAGAGAAAATTTGGCGCGTGTTTTTTTTGTGATCTTGTGTGGTTTCATTTTACAATGGTTGTGATCGACGCGAGCCATAGATGATCATTAGTATTGTCTCTGATGAGCTATACATGCATGTACATGTACATGTAGTTATGTATGTAGCTAGTAGCGCGCCGGTAGCTGTACGCTGAGTGGACTTAGTGTTGTGCGTAGGTGCATACACGGTTGTACGCTGAGTGTACTTAGTGATGTGGTGGTAGCCGTGCACGTGCGCTGAGTGTGTGTGTTTACGCTGCAGGTTGGAAGACCTTATCATGCGCTGCATCCCTCCCCTATATGAAGACTGTAAGATATAGCTATTTAACTTTTACACATACCCTGTTGGGAACAATCACTAGTACTCGTTTACGGCCGTCTACCTATCTATGCGCAATAACCACTGGCAATGTCGTGGAGTGCATGCTATACGGCCAGGGTTGCGGAAGCAAATTTGCGTCTTCCACGTATATATATAATCAGTTAAAGCGCAAAACGTTTGGTTTGCCGCAATTTGTGTTCAACTATATCCTGTGTTTGTTCTGGTTGAAATAAAATGGACACTCCCGTAAGGTACACACGTACTTTTCTGGTTACAAGCTAGGGCTTTATACTTTTGATGTGCCTCTGTGTCTGTATACTTTGCGCCTCTGATGTGCTTCTGTGTCTATACCTTGTGCACCTTTATGGAGCATAAAGATTGTTTGAACTATAATTTGAAGGTGGGATTGTTCCAGCGAAAAGCTACTTATTACACATTTGTATGAGATTCTAGAATTGTCTCTACACAACAAATTGGGAATCGGACTATCTGTCACAGAGTTGTACATGTATATGGACACTGAATTTTAATTAACCATAAATGTCAACACAAGCATTATATTTCTATTGCATGTACTGGAAAGTTAATATCTAAATTTTGGGTCCCTTTTCATGGCAATGATCTCATATAGTAAACAAATTTAATGTTTGATTAGTAAGCACTTAGAATGTAGGTATGATTGTCCGGTAGTTGACATCATTGTACATGTACATCAGACAGATAATCACAAGCGTCACAGTGACTTGGCAGTCTCATATCTTAGGACTGAGAGAATGTTGAAGTCAGAGCCAAGTGATACAGGCTCCTGGGTGATCTCCGGAATTAAAGGGAGTTGAGAAGCAGGGTGTTTAGACAGCAATAGGTTCCATGCAGTTTCATTGTTTGGAGCCAGACCGCCGGATGTGAGTATTTTGCAAGCCTTTCCCAACATACCAGCTTGACCATCCTTCCCAAAGGTTACTGCATGGAGCAGGTCCTTCAAGCCTCCGTGTCCAACACCTGTTGGATGTATCCTCCATGCCCTTCCCACTCCAATCTGCACCTCCCTCAGAGAGGTTATCAACTTGCTTGCTTCTAGAAGGCTCCTCCCACAGTCTCTAAACATTTCAGTCTCTTAATATTTAGCAGGAGGAAATCTGATCTCTTTGAATTGGTTCAAGGAAGGCTGCCCCCCCCCCCCCCCCCCCCCCCCCCCCCCCCCCCCCCCCCCCCCCCAATATCAGGCCAATCGTGGTTGGGGAAACCCTGCAATAGCTCACTGGCAAATGTATTTGTGCTCTAATCAAGGCAAAGGTCTCATACTTTTTTCAACCTTTACAACTCGGAGTTGCCACCAGTGCAGGTGCAGAAAAAATGATACATAGCCTCAGAAGTTGCATGGATGAAAATTGGAATGATGCCAATTTTGCTTTTTTTAAAGTAGACATCAGTATCAAGACAAGCAATGTTAGATAAAGTGGCAACTATTTCTCCAGAATTGCTCCCATGTGTTGCTTGGAGTTATGGCTCACCTCCCTTTCTGTGGCACCCCTTAGGCTGTGTAAGCTCACAGACAGGGGTCCAACAAGGTGACCCCCTTGGACCCATGTTGTTTGCCCTAGTGCTTCACAAACTAGTTTCTAGTATAGATGCAGATGATGGATGCCTCAACCTAATTCTTCAAACCTGGTATTTGGATGATGGGGTATTGGCCGGTAATCACACAGCAGTGTTGCATGCTTTGCAACTAATAGAAGAAATGAGTCCCCGACTGGACTTTCCATCAGCCTAGTCAAATGTGAACTCTTCAGTCCTACAATCAAGTCCTTTTTCCCACCAGTTGTAAAATCATCATGCCTTCCAAATTTAGATATCCTTGGAGCTCCAATCAGTGACTATCTTTTCTGTGCTCACTTCATTGCAGAGAGGTGTGCTCAAGCCAAGAAGTTGCTGTCTGTTATTTTAGAGATGGCTGACTCTGACCTCCATGTAGCAATCTAATTGCTACGAATTTGAGGAGGTTTCTGCAAGCTAGTCCACATTTCGAGAACCACTCTCCCTAGTCTATCCTGTGAGGCTCTACGTGTTTTTGATTGGGAGACCAGATCCGTCTTCTCTTGCTGCAGATGTCAGCCTAACGAAGCCTCTCTTTTGGGGGGCTTGGAATCCGCTTTCTTGCACTCCATTCAAGCTCAGCGTTCCTAGCATCATTTTCAGCCTCAGGTGTAGGCAATACCAATAACCTCTATCTTCAGCAATCTTTAATCATATTCAACAGCCAGGTCTCACATTCTGATGCAGTCACTATTGAGTCAGTTCTTGCTGATCAGCCTCGCCAGCGATCCCTGTCCCAGAAGTTGGATGGACATCTCTTTGAAACACTTTTGATGTCCTCCTCTCCAGCAAATAAGGCTCGGCTATTATCAGCTTCGGCCCCCCATGCCAGTGCTTGGCTCTCGGTTGCTCCCTCTTTTTGGCTAAATCTGCATCTACACTCACCGGAATTCCAAACTGCAGTCAGATGGTGGCTGGGTCTGGACACTTCATTTGCCTCAGTGTGCCCATTTTGCCCAGGGGTTGCTCTCGACTCCCTTAGTCACCATGCTGTGTCCTGTAGATATGGTGGTGACACAGTTTCAGACACAACAAATTGCGTGACATCATTGCAGATTTATGTCGCAAGGCACACCTGTCTGTCAGGGTGGAAGCAGGACATGGTATGTGTTGTGCTCTCGTCCAGTGGACATCCTTGTGGAAGGTTGGGAGAGAGGCCAACCTGCTGCCCTAGACATCACAGTCACTTCTCCCCTCACTCCAGTCTCCTTGAAAGAGTCAAGTAGATTTGCAGGTGTGGCAGCCCTGTCTGCAGAAACGAGGAAGCATGCTGCCAATGCCCCAAAGTGTCGAGAATTGGGATGGATGTGTATACCAATGGCAGTTGAAATGTATGGTAGCTAGGGGAAGGAGGCCCAATACATGTTCTCACGACTGGCTACCTATTTAGCTATCCATCTTTCCTGCCCCAAGTCCAGAGTTCTGGCTGACATATATGGCCACCTAAACATCTGCTTGGTGAGAGCTGTGGCAAGAGCCATCCCGGGAAAAGGCCTTAGCCCAATCCATCTCTAGTGTATTGATTTCCTTGTAGCTCTAGCATTGCAGCGAACTAAGGTCAGGTTAAGTCTCTGGTAAATGCTTGTGATGGCCTTTGATTTGCTGCACTGCAACTGCAAGGCCAGGTGGGCTGCAAGACAAAAAACTGAGCTCTGCGCTTCTTCACCCCAACACCAATAGGTCTCTACCACTATAGGGGATGCAGACCCAACCTAGCTCTCTGCACTTGCAATCATTGGCGTTGAGCTTATGAGCATCAGCTTTCCGAGCTTCTGACCCACTTGTAGCTCCTCCTTCATTCGATGTGTTGGAGTTAAGCGGAGAGACTACCGTTAAGTCAAAAGCAGCTGGCTTGCCAATCATCTAGTTGCGTCCATGATGTCTGCTGGCTGACTTTTTGGACTATCAGCTCCAGACTCGTAGCCTACCTCAAGTTGACCATCAAGCCGAGCCCTATGACAAAATTGGGAAAAAAACATCCCTCAAGGCATTGTGGTGCATAACAATTAACATCACCACCCCCTTTGCATGTCATAGCATGATGCCCAAGAGGATCCAGTCTCCTAAATGATGACAGCTGGCCAAGAGGAAGCGTGGCGTGAGGAGACAAAAAACAGACGAGCACGGTTGGTTGGAGATGAGATGAGGCACAGCTGGTTGAATTGATGTTAATCAATTCTGCAGATAGGTTTTTTTGACTGAGCCAGAATCTAGCAAAGACTCGACTGCGACTGAACTTGCACGAGGAACCAAACTATTGTATACTGTAAGAGCTTGCAGAGTAAACTCCTCAAGAGGATCTGCACAACCAGCTTTGATAATTGATGGGCCCTAATAAGTAGCTGAACAATGTAACGCCAACCTACGGAGGCCTAGACCACTTCATTGCATGCAATAGAAGCATACCTCCTGTGTTGAAATGTCTTGCTAATTAAAAGTGCAGTGCCTTACACTCTGTGATGTACAGTCCAATTCATGGTGCGTAAGCATCTGTATAGAGAACATTTCATACTTCTGAAAATTGAAATCCTGAAAAAACATGTTTTAGGTCTACTTTCGCTGCAATGATACCATAAAATAATATATTAATTATTTTATTTATCAGAAGCCTTTAAAAAATCACTGGCTAACCTTTTTCGTCAGGCCCACATGGGAGTCACACTAGAGGCGGGCTATGGCCTTACACAGGATAATAGCCGCTCACGCCCAGCAGATGTCCTGGTAACAAGATGGGAAAAGGGTTTGCCCGCAGCTTTGGATATAACAGTGACATCCCCACTTAATCCTGCCATCCTTGATGAGTCTTGTTCAACAGCTGGAGTAGCTGCAGTAGCCGCAGAGTCCCGCAAACATGTTGCTAACGACCCTAAGTGCTTTGAGCTGGGGTGGACCTGTGTTCCATTGGCTGTAGAAACCTATGGGAATTGGGGGGTGGAGGCCCAAGAGACATTTTCCCGCCTAGCCTCTCTACTTGCTGCAAGCCACAGTGTGTCAAAATCAAAGGCAACAGCTGACATTTATGGTCGCTTAAACCCGACCCTAACCAAGTCTGTGGCCAGGGGTATCCTGGCCAGGGGTCTAAGGCCAAAATAGATGTTACGGTGCTCATATCGAACTCTTTAGTGTAAGGTGTTATTTGTATCAATTATTTTTTATTAATACTAACCAAATGTTAGCACTAATTCGTGAAGCTAGAAGCACTATTAATATGATGCTTATTGTATTGGTCTTCAGCAGTAGGTTACTGCAGATAAATTAATACCCCTTATTCTTGATCCCCGCTTCTCTCTCTAATATCCATAATCCCCCCTCACATGCACACAACTTATCTGTTGCAATAAGTCAATTTCATTGACACCAAGCAATGGCTGATATCTTACTTCATAGCGGTATCACGATAGAGGTTGCTGGTAGTTATGGCAGGCAGTTTTGAAGCACACAGTGCATTTGACTGCAGCATGTGTACGTAATACAAAAATTATTTTTTAGAGCTCCTTAATTCAGCACTTATCAAACCAATAGATCCATGTAGTTAAACACTCATGTAGTTTGTCCCACATGCACATACCCACACAAACTAACATCAATATAAACAGAAAAGCATATCCAAAATTGTGAACCAACTAGTGTGCAGCCAATGTATATTGGTTCAGTTCGCTTTCTACAATGTGTGGTAATAAGTAAGTTTTCCGTTTTCTGTGGCAATGTACTATTTACCTACCTTCTTGTTCCTCCAATGGTCAGGATCCATACAATGTAGTGGTCATGATTGAGGATGTATTCACTGCTTTCTTCGGTATGTTGTCTGGGGACTGGTTGAGGGTACAGTAGTTGGCTCCTCCTTCACCATGGTTTTTGATTCTCAGATTCTTCTGCATCTAATGATGTTGATGTGCAGAAAAGAAGGATGATCTGCAATGACATTCTAGAAGACCTCTATCACTTCTATACAGGTGTGCGTATACGGTATTATTTAATTGGTTATTATACATGCATATTTGCATAATCTCATTTGAGCAAGGTGATTTGTAATGCTTTTATTTCAATATAACTTTGCAAATTAGTAGCTACAACATAGGTAACCTTGATCATCAACACAATTTGACAGAGCTAACATTTAGTGATAGAAATGACCCTGTGCGCAGTGTCTTATTATTCGAATATGGCATGCTAATTTGTTTCAATGAAAAATATTTGCAATTCATATTCAATCTAAATTTGCAATGAGCAGGGAGGGTTCTGAGATTCTGCTTCATGAATCGTTCAACACTGCGGTCAGCATTTATAGGGATATACATGGTGATTGATGCGCATTAATTCAGTGATGTGAGATGTTCTCCCCATTCAGTTTCTGATTTGAGACTGTTTTAATTAAGCAGAGAACTGAAAAATATGCTCTGGACACAGGAAATATAATGCAGTTGTATCAAAACACCCTAAAAAATATAATCTCTAGCTTACTTGGTTTGGAACCGAAAAGCAATACTGGTTACTTAGGTACATGCATATAGATGTATTAAATTAATGAATGTTGCAATTGAATAGCATGCACATTGAGAACACCAAGCGACTGTAGCAAGAAAATGAGAATGGAACAAGCTCTAAAAATTTCCAAAAGAAAACTCAAATAGCATTCGTTTACATGTTAATTAAGGTCAAATTAAGTTCAAAGCTTGAGCCTTTCCTATCTTATGCGAAAAGGGTCTATTACAATGGAGTAAGGGCCCATGCATTATTTATAACCATAGATTAATTTTATTATACATATGTTTGGCGGGGAATGTCCCAAAATTCACCTGTGATGAGATCATATTTCTGAAAAAGGCCAGAAAAAGACAAATTATGTCATGTATGCATGTACAGAGACCCCATAGCTTCCAAGATTTTTTTTTTTTTAATAATATGTAATTCAAACTTCAGAACAAATGCACATAAAAAGTGTAATTAAATAAATAATAAAGACGAGGCCAAATGAAAAAAATGTTCAGTGGACCTTTGCCTCTGCACAGGCCAAAGCTATAGAATGGTGTTGTGCATGGGAATGAAATGACCTGGTTCCTCAAAGGCACATGATTGCTGAGCGGAGTAAGGAAAAATTTAGTTTGCATCGCAACCAAAAAGAGTGGTAGAATACGGTTCTTGTCTCTTGTCAGCAATTAATGATGCTATTCTCTTGTACACTGTGGTTGCTATGGGACCCATACCTTCCAAGATGGTGTCTGTATTATTAATTTTTACTTCCACTTAAGTTTTGGACTGCTCTTGCATCTAAATGTGTGTGCTACATTGTACAGTGTATCTTCATGTAAATTGGATCATCAGCAAAGTATACATTTTTATCTGTGATGCACATGTACATAGTAGAGCATAGCAGGTGCTACTACGCACACATGCATATGAGCACCTGTTATCCACATGCTATACTGATATACAACAACTTTTTGTATTCAGATGAAAAGTTAAAGATGGATATGTTTGGGTCATCAGTCAATGGATTTGGTACTGAGTCTAGTGATCTGGACATGAGCCTAACTTTTGAGGGCCACAATCAGGTAATTGTTGCATACTGCAGTGACGTGTACTCTGTACTGCAAGCATTGATGGTCACTTTGCTGTGAGTGCAACATGTCAAATAAGTATTTTTGTGGTCGATCTGGTTTCTGGATCCGTAATGTTAAAGCCACACAATGATGGAGGGCAACAATAACAAATCCCCCTTGACATTATCTTAATAAATCTAAGCTAACCAGCGTAGATAACTGATTTGTCCTCCAAACTGGTACAACTTTTATTAGGGATAGTCTGTTCAAGTATGTACACTATGTACTGTAGTATAGGAAGTTGTATCAATTAAGCCATCTATATGTTTGGCAGCCGAAGTTGAAGAACAGCTTCCAAACTATTGCTTTTGTTGTCTAGACACATTTTTATTAAATTTGGTTGTTTCTCTTTGCCTTCAAGATGTAAAGGTTCTATTGTTAGTGCTTTTAGTGTGTATATACATTATAGACAACAGGTGGAGACGCTGTAGTGTGTATGTACTGCATCAGATAGATGAAGGTCCCTTTATCAGATGAGATCATTTTGAGATGCATTGTATATTCACACAGAAGAAAATGAAAGGTGTCATAGTTGAGAGGATAGCAAAAATATTGAAAACAAAACCTGGTAAGTTTTCTGTGCATGTAATAAGTGGTGTGTGTGTGTGTGTGTGTGTGTGTGTGTGTGTGTATGTGTGTGGGAGAGTGTTGTGTTTGAAGTGTACAAGTAAATAAAAACATTCTCTATGAGAAAGTTGGTGGGATATAGGATTTGAAGGCAATTGGTGGTGTAAAAAGCAAGGAAACAAGGTCTTATCTGAAGGGAAAATGTAATAGTGCTATATTTAGCACACAAACAACATATACCCTAAAATGTGCTAAATATAGGACTATTACATTTTCCCTTCAGATAAGACCTTGTTTCCTTGCTTTTTACACCACCAATTGCCTTCAAATCCTACATCCCACCAACTTTCTCATAGAGAATGTTTTTATTTACTTGTTTTCTTAATTTTTTTATCACACCCAATGACTGTTGTATCGCTGCTTCTCCATTTTCATTTCTTTCCATCTATACAATATAGGGACACGGTCTCCGACATGATTATGACGACGTAGTCTACGTTTTATATATACGTCTGGGTACGAGGCACATATCCTGGAACGTGATGATCCCGACCTGAGTAGTCTCGTACCCAGACCCCATCACATCACAGCAGCGGATGGATTACATCACCGCTACGCTTTTTCAACCTATTAAATCTCCTTCCGCTGCTGTGATGTGATGGGTTTAGCTGACCGTTTCTTTTCTGGGTCTGCTTCATAGCTTTCGCGTTTAGCTGACCGTTTTTTTTCTGGGTCTGCGTCATAGCTTTTGCGTTTAGCTGACCGTTTCTTTACTGGGTCTGCATGATAACGCTCGCGTTCCCCTGTCCGTTTCTTTTCAGGGTCTGCCTTGTAGGATGCCCGTGCCGATTCTAAAACATCGTCTCGAACTTCAAGGTATTTCGCACGTCGTTTCGCTCGTTTCTTTTCTTGACGTGAAGGCATTTTGATGAAAACAACTTCACTAATAAAAAAGTAGCACACCAAACGACGATTGAATCACCAAAGAGCTTTTCTCTAATTGTTATGCTATTTATACACATGCCGTTTATCTTTAGACCGTAATTACGAAATGATCTAATTATACAAGACATAGGCTGATATTCGATTGTGTATCAAAGTATAACAACTACTATATTTATATAAAAGCGAGTCCTGCGGCCGATTCTGAAGCTATTGGTGAAATTTTCATCGCTTAAAAGTGTTCCTGACCCGAGTTATGCGTTGCCAAGAAGGAGGAGGAGGAGGAGGAGACGAATTCCGAGACTGGGAACGAGAACGGGCAGCACACTCTTGTTCTCTGCAACCACGCGGTTCTGCGACATGAAACAAGAACGAAAGTACTCCTTTTTGACTTCTAGATCGATTGCTAAAACACGCTGCACGATCCGATCGTCGGGAGTGTTGTTACAGACGGGTCGCGTTTTTTTAATGACATTCATGGTCGTGGTCAAATCCTATATGGAGGTTTCTAACGAAACTTCCGAACGTTTCTAACGAAACTTCCGATAGCATACATATGTATCTGCTTGTTGATGCACATAAGGTGAGTATATGTGTGCCTTCTTGGCTGCAGACAAATATCGGTCCATCTCGACAGTAACAGATAGCAGAGTGCCAGTTGTTAAGTTGAAGTATTTCTATGGGTAAGTGTACATAGCTTTGGATTGCCAGAGTGTTATTCACGCATGTCCTTCCACCAGTCTCCTTGCAATGTAGTGCATGGCAGAAACTTCTGTGCACATACATGTAAGAACTCTAATAGACCCTTCCCTTTAAAGAACTCCGGACGTGACATCACTCATTAACGTATACTTAACCCAATTCGTGAAGTACGTTGATTAGTGATGTCACGTCCGGAGTTCTTCTTAAAGGGAATATTATCCGTGTTCAGTATACCTTATTTCAGAACACATATCCAGAAATGGCCCATACATACGTGGTCATCCTGTTGCTTTTTTCCACATTCAATTTCAAACATGTTTAATATACTCTAAATTTGATTATAGTATGCATTTTCATGAAAAAAGTAAACATTAAGCACCTTTTACTAAAATCAAGACATTTAAATTAATTTCGACCACGTATAATTTGTTAATAAATGTATTTCAAGTATGACGCAAGATATTTAAATATCATATTAATACCTTATTAATAATTTATGACGTCTACGATGAAACTTTGGCTCACGTGCACATGTAACATTTTAAATCTGGTATAATTAAATAGTAAAATAATGAAAGTCTACATTGATAATACAGCGTGCCACGGCTTCTGCGCGAGGGTGTAGCTACTGCGGTACGCCCACGAATATGTGCATGGATTGAAAAGTCAGTTAGTTGATAAATAAATCATGCAACGCATGCCGATTGGGACTGACCAAACATTCAGAAATCATGTGTGCACACAACATATCTGTTATGCCTCATGGCAGTGTGCAATGTGATCTGTTCTTTTAATTTATTGTTGTCTACTTGAACCAGCTAGTAGCTCTAACCGAGGATTATCAACTATTACAATCCTTGCTCGAACCCAGTGGGATATGCCTCATGTCATTCTCTTTGTCAGTAGCACTCGCGGCATTACTTTCAAAGTGGTTGTTTGTTTCAACGCTTATACGTAAGTTCTATCAGTATACATGAAAAAGCTCGGCGATTTTTATATAGACTCTATTGCTTGGTAACCTCGGACAACGCTCAGTTACAATTTCCACGCTTTTCTTGTTCATTTCACTAGTTGCGAGCATTATCCGTGCATGCATGCATTGCGATACATGCGGTTGGTGGTGCATAATCCAATTATGCTGTCATTCATTAAGTTAACATGACTGCACTGCTGCAGTAATGAATGCAGTTTCCCCATATATACGCGAAGATAGTCAAAACAGCTCTCAATTGCATGCATGGTAAATGCATGACGAAGAGATTAGAACTAACTTGCTGCCCATGCGGGTCTACCAATTGCACTGATGCATGGATGTGCATTCGCTGTTATACATCATCAGTAGGCCTGCATATACTTTTACTATCTGTGCGTGTGCACCTAAATTGGTGCAAGCATTCAATATATGCAAATGGTTGCATGCATATGGTATATGGATACAATGCAGAGTGCAGCAGATAGTTTGCAGGAATTGTTTCCTTACAACTACTGGTTATGACAATAACAAAGGTCAGGTATTGGCATCTGCTTGCTACCGCTATAATCTTTCGTGCAGCTAGTATAGTCCTTCACAATTCACTGGGATAAATGTTCAGCTCATTTATGATCAAATACGCATGATTGAATGGATTGATGACTCTAGCTTAAAAGTGACACTGTCAATAAACCTAATGTTCGTGCAAAGGTGATCTGCGAGTATGTATTGCATGCAGAGCGATCACGCAAGGTAATACGTTATTATTTTAAAATAGAACATTAAATAATAATCGAATCGGATCAGCATCAAAAACGTTCTATAGATCTTGCAAATAAAAAAGCTGGGGAATTTAAAGGATGCAACACCGAACTGACTGATCCGCCACCATATAAACCTAGTCCCTCGTATATATGCTCTGAACAGACAATTTGCATGTCTGCGACATGAATTAATAAATCAACGATGACCGTTTATAATTAGCTGTTCTCAAATGCAGACTGCCCGCATAAGTGACATGTTACCCAAGTTGCTGTAGACAGAGATAATATATATATTATCTCTGCTGTAGAGGACCCGTGGGTTGGACAAATGTGAACGGTTATGAAGCATAAAAATTAGAATCCGAGGGCCACTTCGGTGAATCGCGTCTCAGTTCTTGTATTTCGAACCCCCCCCCCCCCCCGTTTTCGTACTCAACCAGGGCTTCGAGAACCCCGGCCCCTTACCAAAATACTGCATGGATCCGCCCTTACCAAGCGGGGACGTGGCCAGTAATAGTTTATGAACATTTTGTGAGTTAATAAACCTAACGATAATTATTTAGTAAAGCTACATGTATAGGTGCATACATGTAGCCGGCGGTGTTTCTGTTTTGTCGACCATTTATTCATCAATGGTCAAGATGGCGGCCAGTAACCGAACATTGTTCAAAGGCTCCCCGAACTAGAAAAATCGATGTAATGGGAAAACAAATGGCCTGAAAACATGTACCAATGTGCTGCAAATCATAATAAAGAGTGGCAACTCAATTTTTCGTTAAGATCCAATTAAAAAAAAAACAGTTGAATACAGTAATTAGGTCAGAAAACATTGATTTTGTGTACATGTTAATGGGAAGCTATGTTTTGCTTTCCCGAACTGAAATCTTCAATGTAATGGTATACATATTTTTGCACAGTTTGCACCTTACAACCTTTCTACGTAAAAATAAGGTGGCAAATGTTTTATATCTTGCGGTTAGTTAATAAAATTCAAGAGTAACCATTTTTCATACAATTAAATAGGTGTAAGTCTCACTTTGTTTTGAATAAATCCGAACCAATAGTAGTTATAAACTAAACACAAATTCAAAGCACACTACCCCTATGTACTAGCAATGGAACGCAAGCTATAGGATGTCTTTTTGAATACCATCACTTTCCTGGTGACCGCTGATTTCTGCATATGAGCTGCTATTTGAATCACCACATACTTATACACATCTAGAAATGGCACAACTAATTACTATTTACCTGTGGCATTAAGGGCGTGGCATAAAACATTTTCCATTTGTCCAGGGCTAGGTCTCTGGACTGTGATATCAGCGTGAACAATAATCTGGTACAGTATGCCATTGTGCTCTATTAACATTCATTAATGATTTGCTTCAAACCATTGTACATGTACCTTATGTATTAATTTTATATGTGTGATCATGTATAATTGTCAGGGCCTGAGGAACACCAAGCTTCTGAGGATGTACTGTAGTCTTGATCGAAGAGTGCGTGTGCTAGGCCATGCCCTGAAGCAGTTTGCAAAGGTGATTAGTGATAACTGTCTGCACTTTAAATGGAGTTCAAGAGGCAGAAAGTAGAACAAGGCACACATAGGGTACAGCTCAAAGCTCATACGTTCTGATTCCCAACAACTTTCTTCATTTTGTCAGAATGCATCGATCACATAGTCAGTACCAGAGATAATTATCTCTGTCAGTAAGATGTGTGCATGCATTTATACCTTTAGCTGCTGCTCATAAAATCAATTGTCAGTTGGGTACATAATTTATGACTTCATTGTTGCCACCCATCCAGGTGTGTGATATGGCTGATGCTCCTTCAGGCAGCCTCTCCTCCTATGCTTACATACTGATGCTCCTGCACTATCTGCAGAGGACAACGCCCCCAGTCATCCCTGTGCTGCAGGAGGTGAGGGACTGTTGAGGATAGTGTGATTCAGATTCATTTTGGGAAGAAAAAAAATTAAAAAAGATATGCACTCTATGTGTGCTGTTTTATACTGAACCCGTGATGAATACTAAGATTACTTTTAAATAAACTTATGATACTTCAAGATGATGTTGTGTTTTATTTGCAAGTTGCATCTCCCTGGAACCAGCTATCAGAGTGTCATGCTGGATGGCTGGGACTGCTACTTCTTCGAAGAGAGAGACAGGAACAAAGTGGTATATTGGGCACATACTATGCATGTCCTGCATGCACTGTCTATTTTGATTATGATTATGTTGTACTTAGACACAACCTCTGAGAGTGAACACATTGCTGATGTGAATTGTGCACTGTGACTGAGTTATTTGTGGATTTGAACCGTTCTATTCAAGGTTGCATGGCAGAATGCAAAGTTCAGAGTGCTGACATTGAATGATGTGGCTTCCTCATTCAAATGAGGTCTTCCTCTTCCAAAGCTGATTTTTATTTTGCTCAAGTCATCAGTAATTTAACAATTGATCCAGAAATTGCAATACATTGATGGCACTTTGAATTTTAAATTGAATGTTTCCAATATTGTCCATGAATAGAGAAAAATTGGGAGAACATATTTATTGTAGCATTTGTGCTGAAAGGAAAAGTGTCAAAAAAAAGTAATTAGTTTTTGTGGTCACGTTTAATTAGCTAATTTCTGTGATGATCAGATAATATTTATATATTTTATTATGTGTGCAATCTATTTGCCATTTAGGCTGCTGTTTGGGCAGACTATGGAAGAAATAAAGACAGCATTGGCAAGCTGTGGTTTGGTCTGTTGAGGTGAGGTTTGGAAGTTTCGCTTGTTAGCACCTACTGTTTAGCTGTACACAATTTAATTTTTCATTCTTTTGGCTTGAACAAGTCATTCTGATAGTGAAAAAAGAACAATGTTTGATTACCTGGAGGCCTTTGGCATAATGTCTTTCAAAATGCACTGAAAAGTAGAAAGGGCCCATGCATTGTTTTGTTGGAAGACTGCTATTGGGAGGCGCTCAATGCATTGGATTAATTATTTGTCTCATGTAATATAATTATTTGTCTCATGTAATATAATTATTTGATCTCATAATGTTCAGACAGGACTAAGAATTTGCTTGTACATATGCCTGTGAAACCATGTTACTTATTTAACTACCATCTTTGGCTTCTGTGTAGATACTATGCACATGAGTTTGACTGGGAGAATCATGTCGTGACAATTAAGCAGTCTGAGGTCCTGACCAAGTCCGAAAAGCGTGACAAGTGGTGGAGTTCAAAATCTATGTGCATTGAAGGTGGGAAAGCACCCCCATACCGTAATCACCCCCCAAATATATATTTTATATTAAAAATTTGTATTATTCTAATAATCCAGACCCCCGGAAGTTACCGCCCTCGAGGGCGGTAACTTCCGGGGGTCTGGATTATTAGAATAATACAAATTTTTAATATAAAATATATATTTGGGGGGTGATTACGGTATGGGGCCCCCGATAAACCCTGTACATGGAATAGAAGGAAATTATTACTTACCGCTGTTACCGCTGTTACCGTGAATATTGAGTTGACTTAAGTAGAAACACACGTGGTGTGAAATGTATGATGAGATGAAATAGCGCTAACAGCGGTAACAGCGTTAACAAGTGGTTATTAATAATAGTTAAAGCTCTCTAATTAATAAACTCTGACTTTAACTATTAATTAACCAGAAGTTAGCGTTGTTAGCGCTGTTACCGCTCATTTGTGATTGACTTGGAATAAGGGGTATAAATAGAGTGATCGCAATACTTTACTCATTCTCTTCGAGATGAGTACAGAAGTGTCTACTGATGAGCTTAGTGCTCTAAGAAAGAACCTTGCTGCGCTTGTGCAACAAGGAGTGCAGGAATACATTGATGCTCAAAAAAAAGCGGAAGAGTCACAAAAAGAAAAAAAGAAGGCTGAGAGACTCGCTAACAAAACGCAAGTCCAGGTTGAGGAGCTACCAGACGAAGATGAAGAGGTGGATACAGAGTACGTGGGCAAGCTAAATGAACCTCATCTCAAAAACTATAGAGAAGAAGATCATGAAGATGATGATGAGTATGAGGCTGCAGCTGCACCTGCTGGAGGAGATGCTGCTGCATTAGATGCAGCTTTCAAGGATGGTCCAATAATAGTGCCTCCAATATTTCTCAAGGAAACTTGGGATACTCTAGCTCACGCAGAGACTTCATTTCAATCTGTGTTTGATGGAAATGTCAGGAATGATCACATGATGGATAGAAGTCCGTCTTGGGCGATCACTGAGCACATTGATCCTACTACTGGTTACGGAGTAGCAGGCAGGTCAAGCAGAAATGATATCAAGGAATACAACAGAAAATGGAACATGCGGCAGAATCAAAATTTGGGTGTTGAACAACCATTTGATCACGGTGTAGCAGCTGATCCAGTAGATCCTTCGTTCAAAATATACGGAGAAAGAATTGTATGGGGAACTCTCAATTTTCCCCCTGCAGATGTTAACACTCAAAGTTATGGTGTCATACCTATGGTGCTATTGAAGAGGTTGACTATCAAGGTGTTGTCTCCGCAAAAGTATGATGCATATATCTGCAATCCTTCAATTCTAGCAGCATCAAATCCAGAAATCACATCAAATTTATCATACACAGCACTACATGAGCTCGGCTTCTACGGACAAAGATCAGAACTTTCTTCCTTTGGATCTACAATCTTGCCTATATACGATTCGAAGGGAGTAGCACGTCCGTATTTGGACACCATCTACTGTGAAGATTGGTATGACAATACTCGTCATCAGGCTCGTATGGCAATTGAGCCTGATGATTTTCTTGATGAGAACAAGCATGTTGGTACAATGCGTTGGGCAGAAAAAGTGAGTATGGTGTACGAGCCAAGAATGAGCAAGATTACAGATCCAGCTCAAGAGCCAAATACACCATTAAACACTGTAGACATCAACATGAAAGTAGAGCAAACACAAACAGACATCATGGAAGATTCAGGTACACTGATGGACGTAGATTGTACAACTGACGGGAGAGTAGGCATACTCTGTCCAAACAATCAGCTGTGGATATACAATAGGCAGTCTTTCAAAAATCCGTGTGCAGGAGGTAGCGGAGGAAAGATACCTGAAAATGCTAACGACATCATATATCTGCCTTACGTCACTGATGGTCTCGATTACGAGATCACTGCAACATTCACATATGTGTATGTGAATAGGCCTTCACTGATTGACGTGGCTAATGTCTATGATCTCTTTGATCTCAAGACTGTGTACCCAAATATAGGAAATATATATGGGTCAGTGACAGCGGATGTGGCACAATATGCTCCTCAGGTACCAAATCCTCCTGCTACTACAGATGCTACAGATGGACCTACTCATCCTGTCAGGCATGTATGGCGTAGGGGAGAACGCTTGCCTGAAACTGTGGAAGAGATGGAAGGTCACAGACACGGATTTCCTCATTACTGCATCGCGAGGGGTCAAGCACCTTCTCATTCAAAAATGGTGCATCCTAAGAGGCCTCACTATTCCATCGTTCCTGCTGCTAGATCTGTGCACATGTTGTACAAGAGAACAGACAATCTAGATCTAGTGAGACAGACTCATGATGGCGATGCGATCAAAACATGGAGGAGTCATGCTAGACACACAAAGTATCGTATACCTGCTGAAGCGCGCTACACAACTGAAGGTTTGGGAGGATATCAATTTCTTGGAGCTCTATTGGGACCATTACTGTCAGTGGGTACTTCAATGCTCTCTGCTACAGGTAGCGGAATGCAAACACAGCAGCAGTCTATGCCACCAACTCAGTATGCACGGTATCCAGATCCAAATCCTCCTTACTATCCTCCGTACTCTCCACCATATCCGTATCCAAGAGGAAGTGGCATCAGCAAGAGATTTCATCCTGGTGTATACGCTGTCGGAGGGTTGCAGTGTGTAGGTGCTGCTCTAGCTCTATCCCTAAAGTCTTCTAGTGATGAAGGAGTAGACACTGGATCAAATGACATTAGGGATCTCACTGATCCTAGAGAGACAACAAGCTTTGGTGGTTTAACCATGCAACCAAAAACATTTGTGTTGGACACTACCTCTACTGCAGCTCTATTATCACATTACGCGGGAGTGAATGCGGATGCTGGAGAAATTCCAATGACAGCTGCAGTAGTAGATGCAAGTGGTGCTGATATGCTGCGTGCAAATGTAGGATCAGATAAGCAGGTGAATTCTATGCTCTCGATCATCCAAGTATTGGGATCAGATAACGTGGTGAGGTATGTAGGAGGTGTGCCAGAGTACATGCCGGCAGACGATTCAGATGTGAACAAATGTAACGGAGATGTCGAAATGGTGCCAAACAAATTTTCTACTCTTCGTGCTGCTAGCGGGATAGAGTATCCTGAGCATCCGTTTATGGGGCAACAGCATCCTCAGTGGTCACCTCAGTACTGAGCAATGTATGTACCTGAGTATGCACATGTGGTGACTGAGATGTCTGAACAGACTGCTCCTAACGCTCCAACAGCTGCTGTAAACTCTTTTGTGTCTACAGATGAAGCATTCATTGTGACGGCATGTAGCAATGGGAATTCTAATCTAGCTGTGCCTCTCACGGTGACAGTAAGCCTACCTCCTAAGGGTTATGCTGGTCTATCTGCTGCTACATTGGCATCTGGAAGATTGTACTGGTATTGGGTAGGACTAGGTCAGTATATTCCATCAAATGCTATTGTTGCTGTTGGAACTCCAGCTACAGCATACACTGTCACTTTCAATCGTATGACAGTGTGCCCAAACATGCTGCCTAGAATAGGTCAGTTGGTGTGGTGTGACAACTATTACACATCAAACTACATTAACGACAGTTATGTGGTGAGGTGGAGCAATGAAGGTTGGGTCGAAACTACATTTGACTACACTGGTGGAGGCATTGTAGGCTACACTCCTGATGGACCAAACCTTCCTAACCTAGTTACTGCAATGAGAGGATGTGGAGAAGGAGGAAGAGGAGGCATGAGAATTACTAGTAACACCACTTTGTCTGTAACAGGAGGCCGTACACTAACAGCAGGAACATCTTCATTTGTCACCATTAAATGGAGAGACGATGTAACTACAAATCAAGGAACTCCTTCTGCTCCTACACCTGGACTAACTGACGCTCAAATGTCAGCTAAATCTCAGCTTGATATTTGTGTCTCTGGTTTTACCTACATGTCGCGTGTAGATGATGCCAATCCTGTCAGATTGGTAAATCCAGTTAATAGTTTTGATAGAGAATACTTTGGAAAAGGAGAGTGCTACATGACAGTAGCATCTTACGGAGAGTACAATAAAAGATGTACAGAACCAAATTGTATTCCTTTCAAGAGCCGAATGGTGGCAAGTGGTGCTGATACTCAAGATGGTGTGTTTAGCAGAAAGAGAAAGAGAGTGGATGAACTCTCTACAACTGATGACCTGCCTTATGAAGAAGATGATCAGTACTGTGCAGAAGAAGAAGAGCAGATGAGTGAAGACAATGGAGATTTGGGTGGTACTGATCCCGCTGTGACTTGTTGGCATCCAGCTCAAAATGTCAACTCTGTGTTTGCTACCAGATGTTTTAAATACAACATCTCAGTCCCTGCAACGATGGGAAGACTAGGTCTACCTACGGTGGCAGACAGCACGGCAGCTGGTATAATAGGTGGAAAAAGTGTCATATTTCCAGTAGGTTGGTGTAGTCAGCAAGATTTGGGAGGAGACAACGCTTTTGCGGCAGCAAACAGACTTCAGCCATTGGGTACACATTTTAGAAACTACAGGTATCAAGGAGGATATGATGGAACTGCAGCTACAAATTCTTTGAATTACTTTAAGCCTGTCACTGGGTACAAACAACGGTACATTACAGGAGAGTACGCTTCTGGAAGCGGTACATTTGATGCTACCAAGGAATATCTACCCACTGCACTTCAACAGCTCGCTGGATCAGCCAACACAGTAGACCAGATTTATCTGACAAAGGCTACTGATACCACTGCAAAGACTGCGGCAGAGATAACACACGCCATGGTGACCACAGCTAGTACGTAGAACTTGAACATACATATATGTAGTCATTATTTTTTATTTTGTAGATGGTGGTATGATATTTACGGAAAAAAATATGATCACGATCACTGGTTACACTGATGCTCGTACTGTGGCAGGTACAGTTATAGATATGTCACAACCCATGTCGATGGCTGTTTGGTATATTGCGATTATGCTGCAGACAAGTAATATGAGTCACACAGTTTCATATCAAACTGTGAGCAGCAATGGGTAACGTGGCAAGCTTTCTATGTCAAAGTCCTCAACGATATGTCAACGAGATTTTATCATGGATCTATAGGATTTGGTTTAAATGTATCTGTAGATGCTCTCAATCGAGTTGTTATAAAGTATCCAAATACAGAAGCGTTTATGTCAAATTTTGATTGGGAAGATCTGTGGCAAAATTGCTCTTTTGCTATTAGTGGTACTCTTGGCACTATTAGGATTGTGTTTGACAGTACAGTTGCACCGAAAATTCCTGTGAAAATTACACCTAATCTCACGTATTACATCAACATGTCAATCTCTTAGTTATCTACACCTCCTGTATTGAATGATTTGATTAAGTTAGTGGACTGGACAGCAGTATGTTGGTTGTGACACAGACAGCGTACGACACATACGTAAACAACATACGACAAACTGGCAGAACCAGCACAAACAATACGTATACTGCAGCACAGCTGAGCACTATGAGATGGGTTAATTTGTTGTGGACATAATCAAATACAATCAAAAATGTGTGGCCTACAGTTTCTGTATCAACTGATGGCACAATAAAGTGTAGCGGACCTGCAAACACATATTATGACCCGGAGATGGCAATGTCAAACTTTGGAGTTATATTCACGACCAAGTAACAGAGAAGGAAGAATCATGATAGGTTCTAATCTCTTCCATGTCGTAAGTGGTGCTGGTATGTATCTGTGGACTATACAATAGTTAAATTCAAAACTGTCATTAATACTGTGTATATATACTGCAAATTTTCTATTAAACGTTATATTGCAAATTAAGAAATGGCACAACAACAGTGGCAAGGTGATATTGCTGCTGGGTTTACATCTTACGAAGCGATAACTAACTTTTGCTCCATCTGTGTGTGTATACAATAAAATACATGCACATTCATAGCTGATTTTCTTTCTCAGATCCTTTTGACTTGGACCACAATCTTGGATCTCCTGTTACTTTTGCAAGTAGGGTCACTCAGTGTTTATGCATGTAGACATTCAACATTTCATACATGCATTTTTGTTCAGAGTCATTGTATATTTGATTCACACAGTTGGTGATTGCAGATTTGTTTTTCAACTGACACTGTTGATAGGCCTCATGATGTGTTTTATATAGGTACCAAGTTTCAGATGTTGCACTGTGGACAAACCTGGGGCTATCATTAGATAGCAAATGACCCAACTATTCTAAAAATGTCATCAACAGGGTGCATTTTCATAGCAACAGTTAAGTAATTTTAATTTGAAATCAGGCAACAATTAATTCTGTATTTTCAAGTAACATAATACATATAGGTGCTTGTCCTTTAAATGTGAACTTAGCAGTTTGCTTTTTACGGAGATACTAACTCTCGTTTGTAGAACGCTAAACGCAATGCGTTTGAGTTGCTCTTCTAGTCTGATTTTAATCAATAAGCTCCCGCGGATGTGTGCACGTCATACGTGCGTCACAAAATATGCAAACGCAATAGTTCACTGGTTCCCTACTCTCCCGCAATAGTTCACTGGTTCCCTACTCTCTCGCAATAGTTCACTGGTTCCCTACTCTCTCGCAATAGTTCACTGGTTCCCTACTCTCTCGCAATAGTTCACTGGTTCCCTACTCTCTCGCAATAGTTCACTGGTTCCCTTATCACGTTCGTTTGACTTTATATACTGTGAAATAAATACTTGGCAAATGAATTGGCAGCTTCTTGTATATTCCTAAAGCCTGGTACGACTTAAACTCATTGTTCCCAGGAATGATATTAAAATTACTTAATTGATACACACCCGGTCGATGAAATTGTCAGATTAGTCAGGTGGCAATGATGTCCATATTTGTCGAACATAACGATATACATTTGAAGATGCGTAGTCCGATGCTGAATCAGTCAAATGTCTGTCGGCAAAGGATAACATCCCAACCAAAAGGTTTAGGAAGCTGAAACTTGGTACAATTGTAACGCATCTTGAGGCCTTTTAAGAGTGTAACATTTGAGAAGGTCATGTTCAACTCTGTGTTGATCCAATATAGAATGACTCTTCATTCGAAATTTTTATTCCTTACAGTGAGGGAATACATCCTCCAGAGATTTGAGAAAGCACTGTGGTATCACTCCTATGGGCTTGTGAACAGAATTGTCATGAACAGGTACCAAGGAGGCCCAATGACAGATATGGTAAGTACTCTATTTGTAGAGTACAGAGAGCAATGGTAGCAGTACATGTAGAGTCTAAGTGACATTTTGTGATTCTCAAGTCTAGATCGTTGTCATTGTCACTATTTTAAATAAACGCAGTCATTGTCCCATGCCTTAGGATCTCATGATGGACCCCTCATATCTCATTGGACAAGACAAAGCACCGAAGATCGTGTGGGCTCAGGGGTCACAACATTGGACAAGACAAAGTACCAAATATTATGTTGTGCCATACGTGTGGGCTCAGCGTGTCCAGCAATTCCGGACTTGAATATTTATAAATTAATTGAACAGGAAGTCTATGAGAAATTGTCTACAAACGCCAACAGTTCCTGTATGGAAAGGAAATATTAAATCTACAGGATGGATTATTATTAGTAATAATAACACATCTTTTTAATGTTTGATATCTATACACGTTTCTGTCTGTTGGACGTAGTGAATTAGACTCATTGCATATATATGCACGTATATACATATACATTTAAATGTCCCTTGCGGCAAACCATGTTAAAATGAATTTGCCGCAAAATTGTGCATGTTAATGTACAAACGGACAAGCCACGCAGTTTCCGCAAACAGTAGCTCCACAGTGTTTGCACGATTTCTGCCGCTTTTAATGCGAATGCCTAATAAATACCTCGACAATCTTGACCAGCTATTTTATTTTATTATTATTTTATTTCCGCTCGGGAACCACCAACACATTGTGAAAAAGGCGTTGTTGTACAAGTTATTGATAAATAGTCACACATAACATTGACTCAAAATGGCGCCAGGACTAAAAGTTCAAATGGATGCCACAAGGATATCGGAGTTCAATATGTGCAACCTATGGTGTGGAATCCGTGCCAAAAATAGAAATTTTTTATGAGGGTGAAATTTTTCGTGACATACCTCGTTAATCGTGCCAAAATTACCTCGCGGAACTCATGAGGGTGAAATTTTTTATGAGGTACCTCGCGGAACTCGTGAGGGTGAAATTTTTTATGAGGTACCTCGCGGAACTCGTGAGGGTGAAATTTTCTTATGAGGTACCTCGCGGAACTCGTGAGGGTGAAATTTTTTATGAGGTACCTCGCGGAACTCGTGAGGGTGAAATTTTTTATGAGGTACCTCGCGGAACTCGTGAGGGTGAAATTTTTTATGAGGTACCTCGCGGAACTCGTGAGGGTGAAATTTTTTATGAGGTACCTCGCGGAACTCGTGAGGGTGAAATTTTTTATGAGGTACCTCGCGGAACTCGTGAGAGTGAAATTTTTCATGACGTACCTCGCGGAACTCGTGAGGGTGAAATTTTTCATGACGTACCTCGCGGAACTTGTGAGGGTGTCGCAGAACTCTTAACGGTGAAATTATTTCTGACGGAATATATTTTCATCACGGTTAATTTAGTTTGCATGACGTTATTTCAGAACTACTTGTAATCACGCAATTTAAACAACTGACAGTAACTTTGTGTCCAAATCAAGCATTCTAAACCTATCATAAAATTTAAAATGACAGAGTACAGTCACTGGGAAACATAGTGCAGAATTTCTAAATAAATGTCAATTCCATAATTATGACTCGTAGCCATTGGGTCTATCATTAAACACAGGTCTTCAAATTCATCCTCTGTAATGCTTGTTGAAATCGTCGGTACACTGACATCTCCATCATCCTCCACCTCTGGCAGAGGACCTTCATAATCTATGCCATATAACTGAAAGACAACATTTGTGCACCATTAAAAAATGAATGGTAGGTTAGAGAATATCTTAATATTTATTATACAATACATAAATATAGAAACACCATACGATATATAAATGTCAATAAGTTTCAAATGTATTAAAAAATAAATACATGTATAATCACAAAGTAGAAATGAATATTGAATGAATGTCACAGTGTATTGGGACACTGCCCTCACATATTGCTAGGGCTGCTTTCCTACCATCCAATTAGCATACATAGGGTGAGGTGGCTACTGCGTATGTCATTAGGGGTGCTAAAAAAGTGAGGATGATGCATAGGTGTTTACTGAGCACTAGAATGTAATTATATTGGAATGTGAAATACCAAGATTAACTTAGTTTTATTGGAATGTTAAATACTGAACAAATAGCTCTCACTGCTTGACAGGCAAATTGTTTTGTACACATTATACATTATGTCTGTATTACTTGACAGCTTCTGTATTATGAGCAAGCACCAGCTGAACAATGCAACTTTTATTACCTCTTAAACAGCTATTACAGCATTACCTCATCAACATCTTCATTTGCCTGTAAAATCCCTTCCATCCACAGCTGCAGAGGGCTTAAGTTGTCTGCTGTACAAATAGAGTGGTTTATCCATGCCCCTGTCCACTGTTCAAGATGGTTATTGATGCGTGGAATATAAACAAAATGGAGGCAGAAGAGGTGAGTCTCATCATCTGGATCCAACACACCTATTGCCTCCATGTACAAGAAAAGGTCATGATAGAATTTTATTACACCAACATAAACATCTCTCCACAACCGTTCTATATGTTGGTTGTGAACACTTTTGCCAACTAGCATTGACCCCCTATTTGGTCCTCGCTGAGGATGGGTCAACATGAACCAAGCAACAACAGTATTCTCTCTGCCCTGGTCTGATCGAATATGTCGTGGTAACCCATAATGTTCTATAGCACTAATGAACAGGTTCAGCACTGTCTGTGACTCATTGTTGGAACTGCAACTGAGAAAAACAGGTATTCGGCTATATCCATCAATGCCACCATGAATAACCAATCGCCACCTATATGTATGCATTTCATAGGTATAAAATCAAATTGAGATTAGTTTTGTGTATATATATTTGGGTCAGTTTCCGAGAAAATGAGCCTTCGCTATATATATATAAAAGTTATAAAAATCATTCATGTTTGAATCGCTATAACTTCTGAACGGTACATGCCATCAACATCCTATTTTCAACACTTCATACCACACCATTTCTCTATGGCAGAATATGTTTTGGGGTCTTGAACTTGCTCCTTGCCAGTATTGCAACGTTCGATACCCCACCGGGTTCAAACCCGCCATAACTTTCTGTAGGAGTAATCAAATCGCTTCAAATTCGGTTTGTAGGTGGAGAGGTCCTATATCTATCTATTTGTTCTGTTCGTTAATTTTTATGCAATCCGTTACGGAGATACAGTTGAACAAACTACGTGCACATTTTCGCGCTCGTTTCGCGCCAATGATTTGGGCAAATTGCGCTCCGCTCAATGTATGGGGAGGCGGGGATTATTACATTGGCGCGAATCAAGCGGGAAAACGTGCACGTAGTTTATTCAACTGTATCTCCGTAACAGATGGCATAAAAATTAACGAACAGAACAAATCAATAGGTATAGGACCTCTCTATCTGCATACCGAATTTGAAGCGATTTGATTACTCCTGCCGAAAGTTATGACGGGTTCATACCTTGCGGGGTATCGGACGTTGCAATACAGGCACGGAGCAAGTGCAAGACCCCAAAAAGAATTTTACCGTAGAGAAATGGTGTAGTATGAAGTGTTGAAAATAGGAAGTCAATGGCGTGTACCATTCGGAAGTTATAGCGATTCAAACGTGAATGATTTTTATAACTTTTATATATATATAGCGAAGGCTCATTTTCTCGGAAACTGACCCATATCGATTTAACTTTTATGTTATAAAATAAAATCCACAAGACCCATTTTTGTATAGAACATTTCATATGTACATATATAAAACACACAAACATACACACACACACCAACATCACAGGGTAGCTTGTCTGCAAAAGTAGTATGTCGCTGTCTGCCCACACTGCAAACAAAGCAAAACATACATTCTACCACAAACATACATTGTATACCCCACACACACCACACACTCACAAGCTCACACAGAATAACACACACACACACAGACAACACACACGCACACACACGCACGCACGCGCACACACGCACACACACACACACACACACACACACACACACACACACAGAGGCTAGACTCAATGCTCTTCAATACTAGAATACTGGCCAATATCAGCTACCAAGCATTAAACACACAGACCTCATGATAAGCATCACAAGAAAGCAACCAGCAACCACACCCCATTTAGGGCCCAACAATTTGAGGTATTTTTTCGACCATCAGTAACTTCAAAGGGAT